>JBBDGP010003123.1:177500-640000 GCA_037952835.1 Lithobates septentrionalis | reverse complement strand
AAAATAACTCAACACACAGCCATTAATGTCTAAACCGCTGGCAACAAAAGTGAGTACACCCCTAAGTGAAAATGTCCAAATTGGGCCTAATTAGCCATTTTCCCTCCCCGGTGTCATGTGACTTGTTAGTGTTAACTGGGGGCAGCTTCAGCTGCCCCCAGTTAAAATGGCTGCAGCCAGACTCAGCGGAGGGAGATTTCTGCAGCATATTTGGCAAGTACAGAATCACAGTATATATAAAATTATATGCAAAGTGATTGGAGGGAAGCTTCAGAATGGCAAAGATGTTTTCATTACAAATTATGTGAGCAGACTGCAGTTCCCAATTGTCAGTGCCCCATGCATTGGCAGACGAACACATTTTTTTTGCACACGGGGTGCCGTAGCACCATTCGGCTCACTGCTTCCTACATGCAGACCGCAGCCCGCAATAGCGTGAGCCGCGCCTAAACTGTAAAGCGGACAGAATTCCGTCCAAGTCAATTCTGCAACAGATCCGTTATATATATATATATATATATATATATATATATATATATATATATATATATATATATATATATATATATATATATAGGCCGTGCCATTTGCAGCATGGCCAGATTCCTACAACATGCCAAGAAATTCAGGGATAAAGTTCCTATACGTCTGCTGTCATCTACAGTAACCAATAAGTACTGCAGCTGATCTGGCTGTCTCAATAAAGTTGTTGTTGTTCCATGGATGAGAGCCTCATGGTGTCAGGAAGTGAGCTCTCTAGTGGTGATCTCCTCCCTGATCTGGGCACAGAAGGAATCACACAGCACACTGACAGCTCTACAGCCATCCTGCAGTGTGCACCGCTCATCCCTGACTGTAAGTACAGGAACGCCTGTCTATGGCTCTGCTCCTGCAATGTGCACACTGGGGGGAGATTTACTAAAACTGGAGAGTGTGAAATCTGGTGCAGCTCTGCACAGAAACCAATCAGCTTTCAGGTTTGTTTGTCAAAGCGAAGAAACTGAAGTTAGAAGCTGATTGGCTACCATGCAGAGCTGCACCAGATTTTGCACTCTCCAGCTTTACCAATTCAACCTCAGTACATAGTGCAACTGGTGCAATGCTACCTTTCGTCCCCCCCTTTTTTTTTTTTTTTCTATTATTTTTATTATATAAAAAAAAAAATATATATATATATATATATATATATATATATATATATATATATATATATATATATATATGTATGTGTATCTATCTATCTATCTATCTATCTATATATATTTGGTTGCTCAATGACCAGGCCATTGTTTGGGATTCGGCACTGCGGCACTTTAACTGACAATTGCGCGGTCGTGCGACGTTGCACCCAAACAAAATTGAATAAAAAATATATATAATAACAAAAAAATATTAAATATATAACATATACACACACACACACACACACCACATATATAATATTTTTTTGTTATTATATATATTTTTGTTTATTATATGTTTTTGTTATTATTATTTATTATTATTAATAATTTTTATTAATCATTTTATATATAGTTGTACTCTCCAGTTTTAGCAATTCAACCTCAGTACATGCTGCAACTGGTGCAGCTGTACTGGTGCAATGCTGCCTTTCTTTCCTTTTTTAAATTTTTTTAAATTATTATTATTATTATTGCAAAATCGACGGCAATTGCAGCGTCCGAATTGGTGCAACGCCGCTTCCCCTT
Organism: Lithobates septentrionalis; assembly: GCA_037952835.1. Taxonomy (NCBI): domain Eukaryota; kingdom Metazoa; phylum Chordata; class Amphibia; order Anura; family Ranidae; genus Lithobates; species Lithobates septentrionalis. The sequence continues at coordinate 638,291 of JBBDGP010003123.1, read as the reverse complement.
CCCCGTACTACTTTTGGTGATTTGGGGGTGGGATCTCCATTGACATCTGTGCAGAAAACTGCACAGATGTCACTGAAATGCGGCAATGAATTTGTGTGAACATAGGCTAACAGGAGGCTAACAGGGATGTGACCCCCCCCCCCCCCCCCCCCCCTTTTTTTTTTTTTTTTTTTACTCCTGTAAATGCACCTCTGTTTAACCACTTCCCCGGAAGATTTGGCTGCTCAACGACCAGGCCATTGTTTGCGATTCGGCAATGCGTCACTTTAACTGACAATTGCGCGGTCGTGCGACATTGCACCCAAACAAAATTGACGTCCTTTTTTTTCCCACAATTAGAGATTTCTTTTGGTGGTATTTGATCATCTCTGATTTTTTTTTTTTTATATATTTTGAGCTATAAACAAAAAAAGAGCAACAATTTTGAAAATAAACACAATATTTTGTACTTTTTGCTATAATAAATATCCTCAATTTTTTTTTTTTTTAACCACTTCAATACCGGGCACTTATACACCTTCCTGCCCAGACCAATTTTCAGCTTTCAGTGCTGTCGCAGTTTGAATGACAATTGCGCGGTCATCCAACACTGTACCCAAACTAAATTTTTTGTTCCCACAAATAGAGCTTTCTTTTGGTGGTATTTGATCACCTCTGCGGTTTTTATTTTTTGCGAAACAAATAAAAAAAGACCGAAAATTTTGAAAAAAATAACAGTTTTTCTTTTGTTTTTGTTTAAAAATTTTGTAAATAAGTAAGTTTTCTCTTTCACTGATGGGCACTGATAAGGCGGCACTGATAAGGCGGCAGCGATGAGGTGGCACCAATGAGCGGGCACTGACGGGCACTTACTATGGGCACTGGTAGGCGGCACTGATGGGTGGCACTGATATGCAGCATTGATAGGCGGCACTGATGGGCACTCATGGGTGGCACTGATGGGCACTGATAGGCGACCACTGATGGGCACTGATAGGCTGGAAAGATGGGTTCTTATGGGCGGCACTGATACGCGGCACTGATGGGCACTGATACGTGACACCGATACACGGCACTGATAGGCATCCCTGGTGGCAGTGGTAGGCATTGGAGTGGGCACTGATTGGCAGCTGCCTGGGCATTGATTGGCAGCTGCCTTTGCACTGATTCGTTTTTCCCTGGGGGTCTAGGGGGCATACTTGGTGGTCCAGTGTGGCTGGCTTCCCTGGTGGTCCTGGGCGGCTTCCCTGGTGGTCCTGGGCGGGATCCCAGGGGGGGCTGTGCTGATAAACAATCAGCACAGACCCCCCTGTCAGGAGAGCAGGGGCTATCTATGCCGGAAGCGGGTACAGATACCTGTAATATACAGGTATCTGTACCCCCCTCCCCCCTGAAAGGTGCCAACTGTGTCACCGGAGGGGGGGAGGAATCTGATGAGTGGAAGTTCCACTTTTGGGTGGAACTCCACTTTAATGCATCCTATGCATTAAGGTGAAAAAGGTGACTGGCCCCACAGCCCCCCCGTTTTACTTACCTGAACCCCGGAACTTGACCCGGCGGGTACACGCTGTCTCTCTCCATGGTGTTCTCGGCTCTTGATTGGATTGACTGAGCCATTGGCTCCCGCTGCTGTCAATCAAATCCAATGACGCGGGGGGGGGGGGAAGGGGCCAAGTCCGGCATTCGTGTCTGTGGACGCAAATGCTGGACTCGGGAGCAGTTGTAAACCCTCATGCTTTTTCACCTTAATGCATCCTATGCATCAAGGTGAAAAACACCTGGCAGTGACCGGCTCCCCAGCCCCACCCCCCTACCTGAGCCTCGTATTATGCTCTTGATTGGATAGATTGATAGCAGAGCAGCCATTGGCACCCGCTGCTGTCAATCATATCCAATGATGCCGGAGCCGAGTCCTACAGTCTGAGTCTATGGACGTCGAATGCTGGACTCGGGAGTGCGCCCGCAAGGTAACCCCCTCAGGAGAGTGCTTCTCCCAGGGGGTTATCTGGGGAGGAGCCGCGAGACCCCAGAAGAGCAGGTTCGGGGCTTGCTAGATAATTACTTAGAACATATATATATATATATATATATATATATATATATATATATATATATATATATATATATATATATATATATATATATATATATATATATATATATATATATATATAAAATTTTTTTCTAAAACCCTAGAGAATAAAATGGCGGTCGTTGCAATACTTTGTCACACTGTATTTGCGCAGCGGTCTTACAAAAAGTACACGTTTTTTTAATTAAAAAAATAAGACAACAGTAAAGTTAGCCCAATTTTTTTCTTTATATTGTGAAAGATAACGTTTCACCGAGTAAATGGATACCCAACATGTCGCGCTTCAAAATTGCGCCCGCTCGTGGAATGCCCTCCCGGCAGTTTAGGGCCCGCGCTGCAGCCATCTTTCGGCTATAGCGTGGGCGGCGAGTAGGTAAAAGTGTTTACAGGCTGAAAAAAAATTAAAATGCACCGCCAGCGCAGGGTGTTCGGGAGAGGAGCTTTTGTGCAGAAAAAATAAATAAACACTGAATGTGTCTGAATGCATGTAAGCGTTTCCGAACGCGCCTAAACGCTAGGTATATTTAGCACTTGAGCATTGAATCATTCATTCCAATGGCCATGAAAAAAATGAATATTTATTTATAAATGAATTTATGCTAGCTGTGGGGGCACTCAGCAGGAGGGAGGGGCCTGGAGCGCCGGTGTTTCGGCAGATTAGGCGACCCATCAGAACTTGGTAAAGCAAGTGACGTTCTGTCGCCGCCATCTTGCTACACCCCGCACTCCTCCACAGTAAGGATACAGTGAGAAGGCGCCAAGCGGACATCTTGTTACACCCACCAGAGTCTTGCATTTCACACTTATTTTTAACAGTAAATTCAGTTTATATAGTGAAATACGGGATTTTCAAATCCCTCAGACTGTTTTGATGTTGATTTTTTTTTTTTTCAAAGCAGTGGTGTTCTGTCAGATTAGCAAACCTGTGAGATCAGCAGGCTTGCCGCTTCTTTTAAAAATTTCTATCTATCTAAAAAGTCTAACGGATTGTTATATACTGTATTGCACTATATAAGCTCGGTTTACTGTTAAATATAAGTGTGAAATGCAAAATAAGCGGTGGGTGTAACAAGATGTCCGCTTTACCCCCTCTCACTTACTGTGGACAAGTGTGGGGTGTAGCAAGATGGCGATGACGAAACATCACTTTAAAGTGGGGTTCCACCAAAAAAAACAAAAATACATGAAAAATCCTAAAAACAAAAAACAAAAAAACATTTGGATATTTTTTTTTTTTTTTTTTAACTTACCTCTAAATGCCTGTTGCTAGGGGGTCCCTCGTAGTCTGCCCCTTCCAGTGCCTGGGCTGGTGACATCACTTCCCCCTCGGCACAGGAAGGGCTCGGCTGTGCTCCCTCGCCGCTGTCAATCATCTGGGACCCGTTACAGGTCCCAGGTGACTGAGCGGCCAATCACGGCGCGCGGCGCCGCTCCCGCATGCGCAGTGGGTGCCAGGCTGTGAAGCCACAGCCCTCGCCCACAGTTGCAATGCTGGCGCCGCTGAACGGAGGGGGAGACGAGCGGGGCTTGGATCCCCCGCATCGCTGGACCCTGGGACAGGTAAGTGTTCAATTAAAAGTCAGCAGCTGCAGTATTTGTAGCTGCTGACTTTTAATTTTTTATTTTATTTTTTTTACCCGACCCCCTGGGTGGAACTCCTCTTTAAGCTCATTTACTAAGCTCTGGAGCTTATTTATGTCTTTAGTAAATCAACCACCCAATGCGACGATGCGTCTAAAATAAGGCGTGTAATGAAAAGGGAAAAGTTTTTGTTTTCAAAAATGTAATTAACATGTTGATTAAGGTAAAAAAGAAGGAACCACGGAAAGCAAAAAATGTAAGCCGATAAACGTCAACCTAAGGCTCCATTCACACTCCATAGCCATGCAACTCTGGAGTGCGACTTTGACGCAGCTTTAGATGGGTGCGACTTGGATGCAGCTTTGGCTTTGACCAATGATAAGGGGCGACTGTTGCATGTATAACATTCAGGGGCGACTTTCATGTGACTTTTTTTTTAGGGTATACATTGCCGTCTATGGCACTCGGGTCGCATGAAAGTCGCACCAAAGTAGTGCAGGAGCCTTTTACAAGTTGTTGCGACTTTAAGTCACACATACACTATATTGTAAAAAGAAAGTATTGTTGCGCCTGCTTTTACAGCCACATAAAAAGTGAAAGTAAAGGTGCGCCTTTCTAAACACTTCTTTCTAAACACTTCTTCTCTAAAAACATGTGGAGTCGACCATAAGGCCGGACCCCGAGGTAGCAGCCCAGGCCCCGAACAGACCTCACCAACACCTTTTCCTCCAACTGGGCATGAACCTCTGGAAATCCTTCCATCTGCCCATTCCCCACATAACCTACAGCAGTGACCGATCGAGTCAGTCCAGCGCCATCTACACCTCCTCTTCTAAGCTACATGAACTTTAATGGCATCTCAGTCTAAAGCCTCGTACACACGATCGCATTTTCGTCAGGGAATCGTGTGATGAGAGACTGTTGGCCTAAAATCCGACCGTTCGTACGCTCCATCGGAAAATTGTTGTCCAACTTTCGGCCAACAAATGTTGGACGGCAGGCTGGTACATTTTCGGGCGGACATCGGTCTGTTGTCAGATTTTCGTATCGCGTGTACACAAGTCCGTCACACAAAAGTCCAAAGTACAAACACGCATTGCTCAGAATCAATGCTCACCAAACACGACATTAGCAGAAGGTGCCCAAAGGGTGGCGCTGAAAGAGCTGAAATTCCTCGTAGTACGTCACTACGTTCGTGTTTTGTTGGCCGACAATTGTGTACCGTTTGTATGCAAGACAAGTTCCCGGGACACGCCCTTCAAACCGAAGTCTGACGCTCTCTTGGCCAATAACCTGATCGTGTGTACGAGGCTTTAGTCCTTATGCCGCGTACACACGAGCGGACTTTACGGCAGACTTTGCCCGGCGGACTTTACGACGGACTTTCCGAATGAACGGACTTGCCTACACACAATCCACCAAAGTCTGTCGAATTCGTACGTGATGACGTACAACCGGACTAAAACAAGGAAGTTCATAGCCAGTAGCCAATAGCTGCCCTAGCGTGGCTTTTTGTCCGTCGAACTAGCATAGACGAGCGGACTTTTTGACCGGACTTGATTTCGACGGATTAATTTAAAACATGTTTCAAGTCTAAGTCCGTCCAACTTTTGAGAAAACCCGCTGGAGCCCACACACAATCAAATTGTCCGACCAAATCCCGTCCGCCGGGCAAAGACTGCCGTAAAGTCCGCTCGTGTGTACGCGGCATTAGGGTTTAATATTGCAGTTTGCTGCACCCTTTGCAGTTATAACAGCTTCAACTCTTCTGGGAAGGATGTCCACAAGGTTTAGGAGTGTGTCTATGGGAATGTTTGACCATTCTTCCAGAAGAGCATTTGTGAGGTCAGGCACTGATGTTGGACGAGAAGTCCTGACTCGCAGTCTCCACTCTAATTCATTCCAAAGGTGTTCTATGGGGTTGAGGTCAGGACTCGGTGCAGGCCAGTCAAGTTCCTCCACCCCAAACTCGCTCATCCATGTCTTTATGGGCCTTGCTTTGTGCACTGGTCCAAATCATTTGGTGGAGGGGGGTTATGGTGTGGGGTTGTTTTTTAGGGGTTGGGCTTGGCCCCTTCGTTCCAGTGAAGGCCTCAGCATACCAAGATATTTTGGACAATTTCATGCTCCCAACTTTGTGGGAATAGTTTAGGTGGCCCCTTCCTGTTCCATCATGACTGCGCACCAGTGCACAAAGCAAGGTCCATAAAGACATGGATGAGCGAGTTTGGGGTGGAGGAAGTTAACTGGCCTGCACAGAGTCCTGACCTCAACCTGATAGAACACCTATGGGATGAATTAGAGCGGAGACCGTGAGCCAGGCCTTCTCGTCCAACATCAGTGCCTCACCTCACAAATGCACTTCTGGAAGAATGGTCAAACATTCCCATAGACACACTCCTAAACCTTGTGGACAGCCTTCCCAGAAGAGTTGAAGCTGTTATAGCTGCAAAGGGCGGGCCAACTCAATATTGAAGCCTAAGGACTAAAGCCTCATACACGCGATCAGATTATTGGCCAAGAGAGCGTCAGACTTTGGTCTGAAGGGCGTGTGCCGGGAACTTGTCTTGCATACAAACGGTACACAATTGTTGGCCAACAAACACGAACGTAGTGACGTACTACGAGGAATTTCAGTATTGAACCCTATGGACTAATACCCTGTACACACGATCGGACATTCCGACCACAAAATTCATCGGATTTTTTCCGACGGATTTTGGGCCAAACTTGTCTTGCATACACACGGTCACACAAAGTTGTGGGAAAATCCGATCGTTCTAAACGCTGTGACGTAAAACACGTACGTCGGGACTATAAATGGGGCAGTAGCCAATAGCTTTCGTCTCTTAATTTATTCTGAGCATGCGTGGCACCTTTTGTGTACACGTGATCGGAATTTAAACAGTCGGATTTTGTTGGCGGAAAATTTTATATCCTGCTCTCAAACTTTGTGTGTCGGAAATTCCGATGGAAAAAGTCCAATGGAGCCCACACACGATCGGAATTTCCGACAACAAGCTCCGATCGCACATAGTGTCCTGTGAACTAAATATTGTGTAATATCAGTTATCTCTTAGATGACTAAGATGAGTTTTTATGTGACACAATGAAGATTTCAACATGTCTTTTAGCCAATGATTGTATATAAAATCAATGGAAGGCTAAGGGTGGCCACACATGTCACAATCTAGTTGTTCAATCCATTTTTGATTTTATCAGCAGTAGTGTGAGGGCATGCCTGGCTGACGTGGATCGTTTGGGCAAGCTTTCATACCAAGAAAGGAAGTTTTAGTGTTGTGCACTAACCACAGGACCTCTAGCGCGTGCGGTGGGCAGGAGCGGCAGGGATCGGTCTCACGCTTTTTTTCATGTTACAACCAAAAACGTAAATGTATTTTGTTGGGTTTTTATGTGATAGACCAACACAAAGTGACACATAAGTGTGAAGTGGAAGGAAAATGACAAATGGCTTTCAAATTTTTTACAAATAAATATGTGAAAAGTGTGGGGGGCATTTGTATTCAGCCCCCCTGAGTCAATACTTTGTAGAACCGCCTTTCACTGCTGCAAGTCTTTTTGGGGATGTCTCTACCAGCTTTGTACATCTAGAGAGGGACATTTTTGCCCATTCTTCTTTACAAAATATCTCAAGCTCTGTCAGATTGGATGGAGAGCGTCTGTGAACAGCAATTTTCAAGTCTTGCCACAGATTCTCAATTGGATTTAGGTCTGGACTGTGACTGGGCTATTCTAACACATGAATATGCTTTGATCTAAACCATTCCATTGTAGCTCTGGCTGTATGTTTTGGGTCGTTGTCCTGCTGGAAGGTGAACCTCCGCCCCAGTCTCAAGTCTTTTGCCGACTCTAACAGGTTTTCTTCTAAGATTGTCCTGTATTTGGCCCCATTCATCTTCCCATCAACTCTGACCAGCTTCCCTGTCCCTGCTGAAGAAAATCATCCCTACAACATGATGCTGCCACCACCATGTTTCACGGTGGGGTTGGTGTGTTCAGGGTGATGTGCAGTGTTAGTTTTCCGCCACACATAGCGTTTTACTTTTAGGCCAAAAAGTTCAATTTTGGTTTTATCTTGTCAGAAACCATGAAATCAGACTGAGACAGAAGTACAGTTAAATCACACTTGTTTAATAATAAAAGTAAAAAGAACAAACGTAGTCAACAGATAGCCAGAGTTCAGTAACCGGAATGGATAGTCAGCCAAGCCAGAAGGTCAGGGATCAATGTAGTGGAACAGCAAGCAGGATCTGGAGCCAGAGGGGATGTCAGCAAAGCAAGTCTTTAAACAGAAATGCAGGAGATCTTCTCTGTGATGTTGACCAAGGCGAAGGCAGAGATCCTCTGGATTGGACGGCTTAAGTAGGCAGGACTGACGAGCAGGATATCATCAACAGCTGAGTAACTGTGGAGAGATAGGAGCTGGCAATTAGCCAACAGGTGAGCGGCCAGCTCAGAGAAGGAAGGGCTGAGCCCAGCGCTGACACATGTGACCAGAGCACCTTCTTGCACATGTTTGCTGTGTCCCCCACATGGCTTCTCACAAACTGCAAACGGAACTTCTTATGACTTTCTTTCAACAATGTCTTTCTTCTTGTCACTCTTCCATAAAGGGCAGATTTGTGGAGAACACGACTAATAGTTGTCCTGTGGACAGATTCTCCCACCTGAGCTGTGGATCTCTGCAGCTCCTCCAGAGTTACCATGGGCCTCTTGGCTGCTTCTCCGATTAACCTCTTGCCGACCAGCCGTCCTCATAATACTGCGGCAGGTTGGCTCGCCTGCGCAGACCGCCGTAGGTGTACATCGGTTTATGCAGGGAGGCTAGCAGACACGTGCCCGCGGGTCCCGCGAACGTGATGTCCGCCGGCGACCGACGGTTGCGGTGTACAGAGGCAGAACGGGGAACTGCCTATGTAAACAAGGCAATTCCCCGTTCTGCCTAGTGACATGTCAGATCTTTTGTTCCCAGTCATCTGGAACAGCGATCTCTGTCATGTCCTAGGTAGCCCATGCCCCCTGCAGTTAGAACACACCCAGGGAACACAGTTAACCCCTTGATCGCCCCCTAGTGTTAACCCCCTTCCCTGCCAGTGACATTTATACAGTAATCAGTGGCTATTTTTAGCACTGATCTCTGTATAAATGTCACTGGTCCCAAAAAAGTGTCAAAAGTGTCCGCTCTGTCCGCCGCAATGTCGCGGTTTTGCTAAAAATTGCTGATCACCGCCATTACTAGTAAAACGAAAATGAATAAAAATGACATAAATCGATTCCCCATTTTGTAGATGCTATAACTTTTGCACAAACCAATTAATTTTACGCTTATTAAGATTTTTTTTTTTTTACCAAAAATATGTAGAAAAATACATATTGGCCTAAACTGATGAAGATTTTTTTTTTTTTTAATTTGGGGATATTTTATTATAGCAAAACTTAAAAAATATATTTTTGTTTCCAGAATTGTTGTTTTGTTTTTTTTTTGTTTATAGTGCAAAAAATAAAATTTTTCCTTCCACTTCACAATTATGTGCCACCTTGTGTTGGTCTATCACAAAACCCCAATAAAATACATTCACGTTTTTTGGTTGTAACCTCACAAAATGTGTAAAATTTCAAGGGGTATGAATACTTTTTTCAAGGCTCTGTATATCTCCGTTCTCCTCATCCCTGGACAAAAGCGAGCCATTAACCCACACAGTGATGGCACAGTCACACTGCATGGGAAAATGTTTTTTTGTTTTTTTTTTTCCTCCCCGGAATTCTTTAAAAAAAGATTTAGATAGGGTTCATCTTACAGTTGGCAAATGTTTGTATTTTATTATGATTAATGTATTTTTTTTTTTCTTTTTTAAAACGCAGAAATGCCTAAATGCGTAGTGAGGAGATGTCCCCATCGAACTGGAAAAAAGTCCATGTTCCCTCAGATCGTTCTTCATCCGTTCCCCAAGAACATTATGCTTATCAGAGACTGGCTTCGCTTGGCGGGAATGCAAGAAGAAAACTTGGAAATCGTCTCTTTAGAGATCCTGGGGGACAGACGGTCAGACAAATATCGAATGTGCTCGGCGCACTTCACGCAAGATTCCTATATTTTAAAAGGGTCAAAGAGAGTCCTTAAAGTGGATGCCAAGCCAAGTACGTTCCCAGAATTATCGTTGCTGGATTTTGCACATCCGCCAATGATGCACAGAATTGCTCAACGAGCACGGATAGAAAAGAGCGCGGCCATCTCCGCAGATGATCGACCTGTACAGGCAAAAAGCAAATGTCACGCGTGTCCCAAATCGGCCCTTGTCCATTCAAGTACTCAAACCGAGGAGTCTGATTTTCTCATCCTTGCGTCTGTTGATCCATACCTCAGACTAACCAACCACCAGCACATGGACCATGGCTATTCTCAAGCTTTACATCAAGAACATCCCACAGCAGAAAGAGCAATGGCCACCAAGGTACCACCATCTCCTCATATAATCCCCGTCAAGAAATGGCAAGTGACAGACTTTCAGATCCTGGGAGAAAAAAAAACAAATGAAAATGGCTTTCTAAATTTGGAGGACACAAGATCACATACAACATATATAGGTGAAGGAATTATCACGAGTGAAGAGCCCTCCTTTAAAATAATTACTGTTGAAGACTGGGAGCCAGCTGAGATTCAAGCAAAGCAAGGGAATTTCCAAAATGGAAATGGCATGTTGCCTTTGGGGGAAATGGACTCAAAAAACGGAAAGCATACCGATCTAACGCCATCATTCCATCCGGTATCCAACCGGAAAAGGGGGGATAATGTCACTGAAAGAAGGAAAGAGTTTATTGAAAATGGAAATTTGTCATTGGAAAAGCCAATCCATGCGACCGTTGTGCCATCCTTTTGGCAAGAGTCCTTTTAAAAACAAGGAAGGCAAAAAAGATAAAGTAGAGAAACAAGATCCCTGCAAGCAGAGTACGAGTTCGCTGGTTGAGAATTCAGTGGATGACCTTTCCAACGCAACAAAACCCAAAAGAAGGAAAAATGGCCAAGATGCTATTTTGTCTGACCCATTAAATCCTTCGTCTGATGAGGAGACTACAGTGCCTCCTACGCCGCCCTTGTCGCTGGAGGAGAAGTACGCCAAAGAGAAGAAGTATGTTGTGTTTGAATCGTGCCTGGATGTCCTTCTGCTCAACATGCGTTGTCAACGAAACGACTGTTCGGAAAAGATAAAACAATATCACAAGCACGCTGTGGGCTCCTTGTTGGTGGTCTTCGCCAAGTGCTGCAGGGGTCACAATTGCAAGCTTTGGGAAAGCCAACCTCGTGTGAACGGAGTTGGCGCCGGAAATGTTTTGCTGGCGACGATGCTTGTACTGACTGGCTCAAGTTTACAAAAATCAAGGGGCTGTGTGACATTATAGCTCTGCAGATATTTTCAGAATCCTCTTTCCATAGGTACGAAGATAAATATATTTTTCCAAGTATTGACCAGTGGATACAAGAAGAAGATGAATCTGAAATGATGTGCAGAATCGAGGAAGAAGACACCGTTTTAGACAGAAGACGATCTGTGTGAAAGAAAACAGAAGGGACTGTTGAATGTCATCGTGACGGGTGTCATGGGTAACAACGTTTTTAGAACTGTAATGCCCCGTACACACGGTCGGATTTTCCGATGGACAATGTCCGATCGGAGCGTGTTGTCGGAAATTCCGACCGTGTGTGGGCTCCATCGGACATTTTCCATCGGATTTTCCGACACACAAAGTTGGAGAGCAGGAGATAAAATTTTCCAACAACAAAATCCGTTGTCGGAAATTCCGATCGTGTGTACACAAATCCGACGGACAAAGTGCCACGCATGCTCAGAATAAATAAAGAGATCAAAGCTATTGGCCACTGCCCCGTTTATAGTCCCGTACATGTTTTACGTCACCGCGTTTAGAACGATCGGATTTTCCGACAACTTTGTGTGACCGTGTGTATGCAAGACAAGTTTGAGCCAACATCCGTCTGAAAAAATCCTAGGATTTTGTTGTTAGAATGTCTGAACAAAGTCCGACCGTGTGTACGCCCTATAAGGGTGCATGAATTACCTAGTGCACACCTCTGTCGGAATGGGGCTTCGAATAAAAGGGGCTATGTAAAGACAGAATTTTAGAAGGTCAGTGCAGCGCCATCGAAAGCAAGTTTTGAGGCATCAAGCTTTTGTCCGAAACAAGAAAGAGTAAGGAGAGGACATGGCTGGTACCTTCTAAGAACCTCCTTCAACAGCCAGATATAGCTATTCATCTCTTCCCCAACTTTTTCTGTCAATACAATAGAATGTTCCTCAAGTTGGACAACCAACATTCTTTACCAGAGGAAGGCAAAATCAGTCATTTTGAAGAGTAAAGTGGAGTCTAAATTTGAAATTTTGCGTGAAGTTTTATCACGGTTGATAGTTTACGTTTTTTGGGGGTTTTTCGAGATGTGCAGAAATCACACAAATACTTTAAAGGTATTACATTTTTAATTAGGTAATTACAGATAAAGATAACAAATTTTATAATGTTAGAAAATCTAACGAATTCTTAACTATAGATGCCTTTTCGCCAAGGGTTCTCCGTCTTTACGGCTTGGCACGATGATCAAACCAGGCATATACATTAAGCAGCCCTGGGATGGAACAAGTTTTTTTTCCAATCTTGGCTGTGGTATATACAGGACTAGTGTTTAAGCAAGTGACCAATCGTAACTGGTTTGGAGAGTGATATCATCTTTAATTAGGTAATTACAGATAAAGATATATATATATCATTTTTTTATAATATTAGAAAATGTAACGAATTGTTAGCTATAAATGCCTTTTGGCCAAGGGTTCTCCATCTTAACGGCTTGGCACGATGATCAAACCAGGCACGTACATTAAGCAGCCCTGGGATAGAACAAGTTTTTTTTTTTTCCAATCTTGGACTAGTGTGTAAGCAAATGACCAATCGTAACTGTTTGGAGAGTGATATCATCTTTTTAAGGAAGATAGTGTGATAGTGTCTTTATATGGCCCCTTAACCAGGTTTTTGGAGGCAAAATAGAATCAGATAGTCTTCCAAACAAGATTATAGAACTAACTTGCGATTCAACTCTAAATAAAATGTTTCCAAAAAGTTAAATTTAAGCAAGACTATTACAAGACTAGTGTATATAATTGTTAGATTATGAGTTTCCCTACACAAAAGCACCTAAATAATAAAGTCAAAGTTGACTGTTGGTGTGTTCAGCTATCCATTGGCTTCTCTTGAAAAACATGGCAGCAAGATGTCCTAGCCGAGTCCCAAGGTTCCTGCTTTAAATTTCTGTAAATACAAAACTAGTCTGGCCTTGTAAGGAAGAACCCCCCCTCATAGTTCAGGAAAGTCAGTTTTTAAAATTTTATTGGCGGACTAGCCAAAGATGTAAAACTTAGGTGTGTGGATTTGGAATTACTCAAAACTGAAATATCAGTTTGATCTCAACGGCCCCTTTGAAGGCCAGTGGCTCTACAGACAAGCTGCTTATGTTGAGAAGAAAAACAACAATACAATGTATTACATTAAAAGTGAGTTTACATGTTTCAAGACTAAAGAAATCTGTATGAATGATTGCGAGGGGACATTTTTTGTACACCCAGCAAACTTCCTGCCAAGTAAACCCAAAGACAATCCGACCGTGTGTGGGCTCCATCGGACCTGCAGCGGACTTTTTCGGTCAAAAATCTGCCGGACTTTAGATTTGGAACATGTTTCAAATTTGTCAGACGGACTCGAGTCCGGTCGAAAAATCCACTCGTCTGTATGTTAGTCCGACAGACGAAAACCCATGCTAGGGCAGCTATTGGCTACCGGCTATCAACTTCCTTATTTTAGTCTGGTCGTACGTCATCACGTACAAATCCGTCGGACTTTGGCGTGATCGCGCGTAGGCAAGTCCGTTCGTTCAAAAGTCAGTCAAAAGTCCGTCATACCAGTCCGGTCGAAAAGTCCGCCCGTGTGTACGCAGCATAACCGTTCAATCTCAACTGCACGTTAAATGTTCCTACACTAGTAGTACCCTTACATTATCTCCACAAATCGGAGAACTTATTCATACATCTCTATTAATACTTTTATTGTTGTTGTAAGGCAACATACTGTACGTATTTGTTTACCCATTTAATCTATTTAAAAAAAAAAAAATATATATATATATTTTTTATCCTGGTCAGAATTTTCTGGGAGAATTTTTACACTGTTTACAATGTTGATGGGTTACACCCAATATTGTTATATAATGGTGTATACTACAACCCGATTAAAGCAAGTTGAGTTCTTTGTTACTTGTTCAGCTATTTCATTTCTATGACTTCAATGTTTCCTGGATCAGTAGCTTGAAGTGAAGCAAGATCGACCACTTGCCGCAGTTTTACTGCTACAGGGTTGTAGCTGTGCGCCAGATCACATGTGTATATACACGTGATCCTGCACTTCCGGGTAGGGGGCACGCATGCGCGCCACCAGCAGCTTGCTACCGCTGTGGTCACACACAGCGGGAGCCAATCCTGCGGGTACCACGGACTTGGTGTCTACCGGCACCCGCTGATCATTCAGTACACAGGCAGAACGGCAGTCTATGTAAACAAGACAGATTGCCGTTCTGTCAGTAGGGAAGGCATTGACCCTGTGTTCCTGCAAAGCAGGGACAAGGATCCGTGTCTTCCCCTAGTAAAAGCACCTCCAACACAGTGTAGGAAAACAGGCTAGGCACACAGTTAACCCTTTGATCACCCCTGATGTTAACCCCTTCCCAGCCAATGTCATTAGTACAGTGTATATTTTTTAGCACTGATTACTGTATTAGTGTCACAGGTCCCCAAAAAGTGTCAGTGTCCACTCAATGTCGCAGTCCTGCCGCTATAAGTCCTAGTAAAAAAAAAAAAAAGTCTCATAGTTTGTAGACGCTATAACTTTCACGCAAACCAATCAAATTACAGGCAGTCTCCGAGTTACGAACACAATAGGGACTGTAGGTTTGTTCGTAAGTCGAAGTCGTTCGTAAGTCGCAACACTGCATTCGTAAGTGTAACGTCCGCCTGTGCATGGATGTGGGATGTTCCGGGCGCTTGTTATGTTATCTGGGGCGTAGTACGGCAGTGTGGGATGTGTCCGGAAGTGCTGGAAAGGTATCCAGGACCCGCGTGGAGCACAAGTGGCCGGCATTTGAGGCTGTTCGTAAGTAGGAGTCGTTCATAACTCGGGGACTGCCTGTACTATTTCATTTATTTATTTTTACCAAAAATATGTAGCAGAATACATATTGGCCTAAATTGATAAAGAAATTTAGATTTTTTTTTTATAGCAGAAAGTAAAAAATATACTGTATATATTTTTTTTTTCAAAATTGTTGGTCTTTTTTTGTTTATAGCGCAAACAATAAAAAACGCAGAGTAGATCAAATACCACCAAAAGAAAGCTCTATTTGTGGGGGGGGGACATACAGTTTATTTGGGTACAGCGTTGCACGACCGTGCAATTGTCAGTTAGGCCTCTTTCACACGAACGATCCGTTCAGATCCGCCTGTCAGTATTTTAGGCGGACCTGAACGGACCCTCCATAGACCTCTATGGAGCGTCGGATGTCAGCGGTGACATGTCTGCTGACATCCGACCCGCTCCAATCCGAAAAAGTGTAACGGAGGAAAAACCTACTTTTCCATCCGTTATCGGATCGGGTGACGACGGACTCTACGGTCCGTCATCATCCGATCCCCAATAGGGGAGAGCGGCGCTCTGACAGGTCGCGACGGACCTGTCATCTGCCTGCTCAGCGGGGATCGAGGGAGCGATCCCCCGCTGAGCAGAGCGGTCTCCGTACACGGACACGTCCGTGTGAAAGAGCCCTTAAAGTAACGCAGTGCTGTATCGCAAAAAAAAAATGGTCTGGTCAGGAAGGAGGGGTAAATCTTCCAAAGGTCAAGTGGTTACGTTTTGCACCCTCAGAAAACGAGTGAGTTCCAAACTTCCTGTAGTGGGTTGATAATGCTGCCTTTGCTGCACTGATATCTCAAACCATGTTGCCAGCCCTGACAAACCTCACCCCTTTTGTATTATGGAGAACAGGGCAAGGCTGACAGCACAGCTTGACATTTCATTGCAGTAGAGAAGAGTCATGATTTCGGGAAATTGGGAGCACACTTTTTTGGGGTTTTTTTGGCGGGATCAACCTGTATTTTTCTGCACTATGCAGAGGTGTACTGATTGTGTTTTTGCTAAGACATATAGGGCGTACACACGGTCGGACATTGATCGGACATTCCGACAACAAAGTCCTAGGATTTTTTCCGACGGATGTTGGCTCAAACTTGTCTTGCATACACACGGTCACACGAAGTTGTTGGAAAATCCGATCATTCTGAACGCGGTGACGTAAAACACGTACGTCGGGACTATAAACGGGCCAGTGGCCAATATTTTTCATCTCTTTATTTATTCTGAGCATGAGTGGCACTTTGTCTGTCGGATTTGTGTACACACGATCGGAATTTCCGACAACGGATTTTGTTGTCGGAAAATTTTATCTCCTGCTCTCCAACTTTGTGTGTCGGAAAATCCGATGGAGAATGTCCGATGGAGCCCACACATGACCGGAATTTCCGACAACACGCTCCGATCGGACATTTTCCATCGGAAAATCCGACCGTGTGTACGGGGCAATACAGTGCACAGAGCTCATTCACAGCAAATGTTTTTTGTAACATCTTTGAACAAGAATATAATAAAACAGCTGAGGCTTTTGAGTAAAGGCCATCGGTTACAAGATACAGGAGGTGCACACCCTAATGCAATAGTCTGCACACAACCTAAGATCCCCAATATACTAATAGTCCCAGGATGTCCTTGGGTAACAGCAACCCTTACAATCCAAGTGCAGTGAACATCCATGCCAAAGAATATAAAAAAAACAAAACAAAAAAAAAAACGAATCTCAAAAGTGAAGCAAAAATTTGAAGGCCTATGAAGTCTCTCTATGGAAGAGCTTGATGAAACCTAAACTGAGAAGTAAGGGAAGGTGGGAGGTGGTGGGGAGAGAGAGAGATGTACCAAACAAAGATCCCTGTTGCCTTTCCCATGGCAGAAAGAATTGGGGACACCTAAGGAGAAAAGACAGGCCGGCAACCCTAGCATGTTACCTTCATAAGCTTGTAAATAGAAAATGGCCATAATAAAAAAACAGTGTTTTAATATCGATTGTTTGTATGTGCCACAGGATGTGAACTCCATCCATAATGCCCAGGTTTCGTAAAACTGATAATGTATCCATACACTGATAACGCCACTCCAACAACCAGGTCCCTGACCATCGGGACCACAGAGGATTTCCAATACACAGGTATAAGGCTTTTGCCAGCATTTAGAAGGTGGGGCAACAGCGATCTTTTTTTATTTGCCTGCAGACAGGGAGGTGGCATGAAATAGTATAGGGAGGGCAAAAAGAAATACCCCTGAATGGGACTTTAAAAGACCACCAACTCTATGGTATAAAAAAAATATATTTAATTGAATATAAATCTAGACAATATGGTCTTGGATAAAAAGACGTATAACGTCTACACACTACATAAAAATATTGAACGAAAAACAAAACACCAATACAATGAATGAAATACAAATTGACATATGTACTTTCCGAAGGGTGGTGTACTACTATTCCAATTGAATTAAAACATACGTAAATATACTCAACTCTCAACCCCTGATGAAGTTGTCAAAACACTGGAAACGTGTCGGGTATCAGGGTACACCTGAGTGGTGCAGCGCTAATCCTAAGTATAAAACCTCAGGTGGTTTTCAAATATGGTCATAATTTAAATAACCAAGGTGTATAAAAATAATGGTGGAAGCAATAAATATAGGTTTAAAGAACAATGGGATAATAAATATAATGGTGAGTCTCACTAAACGGTGAATGCAAATAAGCTGGTAGAAATAGCGTGTTATAAGCTTGAATCTCTACGGTAAAAAATCTAATAAAACATAAATAACAAAAACCAATGTATATAGGAAATATATATAAATAAAGTGCAGCTTGATTTAAATGCATATAAAATTCAAAAGTGACAATGTGCAGTGTGTGAACACTGTGCGTAATAAACTTGGCTACACCTCAGATTACATGCAGTGTTGGTATTCAAACCTACATAAAGTGCAAGAATGTGCAAAAAGGACCAAAAAAACTCCTAGGTACATATAGTAATGTCCCAAAAATAAAGTCTATATATAAAAAGGTTTTGACACAAAAAGGAATGTCCTTATAAATAAAGTAAAATCTGTGACAATGATGTGCTGGCATGCGCATGTGGCAGTTAAAGTGCCAAGTGACTTAAAAACTCGTGCTTCTTCGTGTGCAGACACTTCAGTGGGTAGTGGCCCCTTACCTCACAGTAATGGGGCAACAGCATATGACCAAAGGGCTCTTTATCTCATCCTCCTAGGGGGTTTCTAGCACCAAGTGGCCCTGAAATACAGGGCCCCAAAGTTGGTTCAGAAAATGTCAAGCACTTTTCTGCAGCAGAGAATGACATTTTCCGAACCGATTTTGGGGCCCCGTATCTCGGGACCACTTAGGGCTAAAAACCCCAGCTTTGGATATGTTGTGGTACCAGTTCCACTGGGTTTGCACACCAAACTTGGGGTTCCTAGCACAAAGTGGCCCTGAGATACGGGGCCCCAAAGTCGGTTCGGAAAATGAAATTTTTTGCTGCAGAAAAGTGCTTGACTCGAGTATAAGTCGAGGGGGGCACTTTCAGCACAAAAAAATGTGCTGAAAAATTTGACTTATACTCGAGTATATACGGTATGTCAATTTGTTTTTCATTCATTGTATTGGTGTTTTGTTTTTCGTTCAATATATTTATGTAGTGTGTAGACGTTATACGTCTTTTTTTTTATCCAAGACCATATTGTCTAGATTTATATTCAATTAAAGATATTTTTTTTTTATATACCTCAGAGTTGGTGGTCTTTTAAAGTCCCATTCAGGGGGTATTTCTTTTTGTCCTATTGCACCAGGGATGGGACCACCACAATCTATATCTGACATGGTGGAGGTCTCCCTTCTTTCTAGTATAGGAAGGGGATCATCCGCCAATCGATGTGTGACTTTCGCTATAAGTTTCTGTATATCTGTCTAGACTGGTTTAATGAGGGGACAATCCCACCATAATTGTAGAAAAGTGCCTCTCTGTTGTAGTTGTCTTGAAGAAACGTAGAAGCATTAGCTTAGACTGGTGATGGAGAACCTTGGCACCCCAGATGTTTTGGAACTTCATTTCCCATGATGCTCATCTACACGGCAGAGTGCATGAGCATCATGGGAAATGGTAGTTCCAAAATATCTGGGGTGCCAAGGTTTACCCTTACTGGTGGACCAATGTAACAATGCATATACCACACCTGTGGGATCCCTGTGGAAGTTGGAAATTACTGTACTAGACACAGCTACTACAGTGATCTCTACTAGCTTCCGTGTCCAATTCCGAGTGGCTACCCTGCTGTATTGTGTGAACACAGGAGGTCGTCTGCTCGGCACAGGCCACATTTAAAGATCGCTTTGCATTTCGCAATGCGTGGTGACCTCACACTCTCCAACTCGTCCAGTCAGTAGCAGTGTCTACTTACATTAGTCTAAGCTGTAACTATATAAAATGATCCATATCTGGAATTCCCTGCTTGCTGACCGTATAACTTACATATACGGCGGCAAGGTTCCTGTGCAGGAACTAGAGCTGGGCGATTTTCTTTTTTTGGACACCGCGCCGGTCCTGAGGAGCTGCGGGCAGGAGTTTTTAGGCGAGGCCGCGGCTTCGGCCTTGTCCGCGGCGTCTGGCCTCCAGGACTAGGCCGAAGCCGCGGCCTCACCTAAAAACTCCTGCCCGCAGCTCCTCAGTACCGGCGCGGTGTCAGCGCCGGTCCTGGTGAAAAGAAAAAAAAAATCGATTTGCTGAAATTTTGAATCGATTTGACCTCTCAACTCAATTCAACATTCAAATCGATTTTTCTCCCCTCGTCTTTCAGGACAGCACCTGGAGAGAGCGCAGCTCCACCCACTTTTCCCAGGAAACACTGCAGTCAGTTTTTTTCTTTAAAGACCGGACACTTCCACCATGGCCTCAGTTGTAGTGTTTCCTCCGCCATGGTGGAAGCGCTGCAGGGAACCAGGGGTGTGCTGCGCTGTCTCCAGGTGGAGAGAGTTGGGGCATACCGGTATTCTGTTTTGTTTTTTGGCAGGCCAGCCCAGCTTCCTCCCTTCACGTGCGGGGGTTGCTCCGGCGTCCTCCTCTCTTCATACCCGGCGAGGGTCAGGCTGCGGGGGGTCCCAGTCCCTTTAGACCGGCGGCTGGCTTGGAAGGAGCGGCGTCTCCTCTTCAACCCCATTGCACAGCCTTCCGGGTTCCGGTGGCGAGCGCGTCACTACGGCCAGGGGCGGGACCTCCAGCGGCGCGACGCGGCTTCCGGTTCCGGCCGCTGGAACGCAGGAGGGGAGGGCAGGTCTCTTCCGGCTGACGTCATTTCCGGCCCTCGCAGCGGCGTGTGGACCGGGAAAGTTTAAAAGACAAGCACCAAACGCCATTGCAAATCCTGTCAATATGGAGGAGGAACAATCGGTGGTGGCAGGAGCAGGAGCCACACAAGTCAGCCAGGCCCAGGTAAGCGGGGACAGCGTGTCTCTGTAACTTACTCGATGGGCATGTTTTAGTTCCCTCTTTTGGTAAATGTTTTAAAGAGCCTGCAGCATTCTTCCTGGGTATTGAAGCAGGAAGTAAATGTGTTTAAGATTGTGAAGTAAATCTGTGGGGGGATTTACTGGCTGAGTGAAGGAGGGGGTTAAAGTGTTAGCTCTCCACTCTTTTTCAGCATGCTGTTTATAGGTGTTTTCTGTTTGTGTATTTCAGAAGGCAAAAGCAAAGACCAAGCATTCGTCTTTTCCTGTTAAAAGAAAATGCCCATCTTGTAAAAATGTGCTTAAAGAGTCTTGGGCAAAGGTGTTATGCAAGGGGTGCATTGCAGACTTAGTTAAGGAGGAAACCACTCCTAGTGTACCTGTGGTTCAGCAGGACTTACTGAGCTCATTTAGAAAGGATTTGGCGGAGACCTTTGATTCATTTAAATCCTATCTTGACAAACGTCCAGCCGCAGGCAGCTCAGTACCTCGTTCCCAGTCTTCTGTTTCCGCATATAGGGGTGACAGTGACTCGGAGGAGGAAAATCGTAGCGTGGCTACGGAATCAGAGGAAGAAGCAGATGAAGAGAAAGAATCTTCTTCTTCTTCTTCTCGATATAAGTTATCTCTAGAGGAGGTGGATGATCTACTAAAAACTATCCACACTACTCTTAATATTACAGAGGACAAGGCCCAGCTGTCGTTACACGATAAGATGTTTCAAGGCATGGGTGAGGTGAAACACAGGATGTTTCCGGTGCACAAGTTTCTGTCAGAAACAGTTAAAAGAGAATGGAAGGACCCAGAGAGGGCCCCCTTCTTTTCTAGATCCCTCAAACGCAGGTTTCCCTTTGAGGAAGATAGCGCACAGGTCTGGAACAAAAAACCTAGACTGGATGCGGCCTTCTCGCAGGTGTCGAGAAACACTGACCTCGCGTTTGAGGACATGGGTATCCTCAAGGACCCCATGGACAAGAGGGCGGACTCCCTGCTAAAGAAAGCCTGGGATTCCACCCTAGCAAATTTAAAGCCAGCTATGGCATCAACAGTGGTAGCCAGAAACCTGGAGCACTGGTTGGAACAGCTAAAGAGTCATATCGAGGTAGGTACACCTCGTAAGGATCTTTTGGAGACCTTACCAGTGCTTATGAAAGCCGTTGGATATATAGCAGATGCTTCGGCCGAATCAGTTAGGATGTCGGCCAGATCTTCTGCCCTAATCAACTCAACGCGCAGGGCTCTGTGGGTCAAGACTTGGACAGGGGACACAGCCTCTAAAGCCAAGTTATGCGGTTTACCCTTTGAGGGGGATTTGGTTTTTGGCCCAGGTCTTGAAGCCATTCTTGAGAGAACGGCTGACAAAAAGAAAGCCTTTCCCATTAAGAAAAAGGTGGTTCCTCAGGGCAACAAAAATTTTCGTCCTTTTCGGAAAACCACAGACTCAAAGGAGACAGGATATAAAAGACCTTGGAGGTCTCAGAGAGGCAGGGGCAAGTCAGGGGTACTCTTTCGCCCCCCTACCCCAAATACTAAGAGCCAGTGACGGTCCCCTGTCGGTGGGAGCAAGGTTACAAACCTTCTTCCCACAGTGGCAGAGGATAACAGACAGTCCGTTTATCCTAAAAACTATAAGGGAGGGTTACGGACTGGAGTTTGCCCAACCCCCTCCGGTTCGGTTTTATTTAACTCAGGCTCCCACAGATCCGGAGAAGCTTACGGCTATGTCAGCAATTCTGCAGGAGTTAATTCAGCAGAAGGTGGTAGTAAATGTTCCCCCCAACGAGGTAGAACAGGGGTGCTATTCACATGTCTTCCTGGTGAAGAAACCTTCAGGCAAGTTCAGGTTGATCCTGAACTTGAAGATACTCAACAGAGCGGTCAGGTACAAAAGGTTCAAGATGGATACGATCTTTTCGGTAAAGGGTCTCCTGACCCCAGACTGCTTTATGGTATCCATAGACCTAAGAGATGCATATCTCCATGTGCCTATAGCACCAGCATCACAGAAGCACCTCAGATTTGCGATCAGGATAGGGGGATCTGTCCTACATCTGCAATTCAGAGCTCTCCCCTTCGGGCTGTCATCCTCTCCGAGGATATTTACAAAAATTTTGGCGGAGGCCTTAGCCCCTCTCAGAATAGAAGGAATTTCGATTGTCCCATATCTAGACGATCTGCTAATATTTGCCAAATCAAGGCACATATTGGAGAGAGATCTACAAAGGACGAGGAGGCATCTGGAGAGCCCAGGGTGGTTAATAAACGAGGAAAAATCGAACCTGATCCCATCACAGGCAATAACCTTTCTAGGTTACACTATCGACTCCATACAGGGAAAAATGTATCTCCCAGAGGAGAAGATAGTAAAGCTTCAGAACGCTGTAAAAAAGGCCCAGACAAACCTGCCAATTTCTATCAGGGCAGTGATGTCTCTTTTAGGGCTCCTTACTGCAGCAATACCTGCAGTACAGTGGGCACGGTTGCATGCAAGGGAACTTCAACAGACAATCTTGAAAAGTTGGTCTTATGGAGAGTCCCTAGAAAAGATGATAACGATATCTCCCCGAGTTCAGAGGAAGCTCTGGTGGTGGAGGAGCTACTCCAATCTGAACAAGGGCCTGCTCTGGTTTTTTCCCCAGGAGAGGAGATTAACAACAGATGCGAGTTCCTGGGGGTGGGGAGCCCACCTGGAAGGACAGATGGCTCAAGGCAATTGGACAAGAAGGGAAGCCAGGAGATCCTCCAATTGGAGGGAATTAAGGGCTATTCTCCTAGGGCTATGGGCTTTCGAGGAAATAGTCCGGGGGCATCATGTTCAGGTGCTATCAGACAATGCCACAGCAGTGGCATATGTTACAAGACAGGGGGGCACGAGAAGCAAGGTCTTACTAGCCTTGTCAGTTCAGTTGCTATCCTGGGCGGAAGGCAATGTAAAGTCCCTAACAGCTGTACATCTAAAAGGAGAGCTGAATCTAGTGGCAGACTTTCTAAGCAGAGAAAGGATACTAGAGGCAGAATGGAGTCTGAACAAGGAGGTATTCCAGGAATTGACAGAGAAATGGGGAATTCCTCAGATAGACCTGTTCGCATCCCACAAGAATGCAAAGGTGAGAGCCTATTACTCGCTAAACAGGCAAGATCAGGCGAAAGGTTTGGATGCGCTGGCACAGCCATGGAACTTCCACTTGTGCTACGCCTTTCCCCCCTTTCAAATGATCCCTTGGGTGTTGAAAAAACTACAGCGAGAGACCACAAGTTTAATCCTAGTGGCTCCTTTTTGGCCCAAGAGACCCTGGTTTGCAACCATACAGAGATTGGCAGTGGAACCACATTGGGTTCTTCCACTTCGAAAGGATCTGCTATCCCAGGGACCCCTTCAGCATCCAAATGTCAATCAGCTCAGGCTGACAGGTTGGTTACTGAGGAGCAGTTGCTAAAGAGAAGGGGCTTCTCAGATAAGCTGGTATCAACCCTGTTAAATAGCCGAAAGAAGGTTACCAGGGGTATTTATTTTAAGACATGGAAGCGGTTTAATTCCTGGTGCATGACTAAAAAATGTTCACCACAGGAGTTGCCCTCAATTTTAGAGTTTCTCAATGAGGGTATGGAGATGGGGCTGGCAGCCAGTACCCTGAAGGTTCAGGTAGCTGCCTTGTCGGTGTTTCTTGAGAGAAAGTTATCTCAAGAACCATTTATAGTGAGATTTTTCAAAGCATTAGCCAGGCTTAGGCCGGTACCTTTCAAATCCTTTCCGAAATGGGATTTATCTCTGGTGCTACAAGGGTTGATCAGATCACCTTTTGAACCACCACAGGAAGCAACTTTAAAAGTATGGACGCTTAAACTGGTTCTTTTGGTGGCAGTTACCTCAGCCAGAAGAATTAGTGAGTTACAGGCTCTATCTATAGTAGAACCCTTTTGTTTGATATTTTCGGACCGGGTAGTGCTGAAAACTGACCCGGGTTTTTTTGCCAAAGGTCGCAACCTTTTTTCATAGGACACAAGAGATAGTTTTACCTACTTTTTGTCCTACACCATCCAACTCTAAAGAGGAGGCTTTTCATACCCTGGATGTGAGGAGATGTTTACTCCATTATTTAGAGATTACGAGAGAGTTTAGGAAGACAAATTCTCTTTTTATTCTTTTTTCTGGATCACGCAAGGGTCATTGTGCTTCTAAAAGCACTATAGGCAGATGGCTTAGAATGGCGATCAGTGAAGCCTACAGGGCTGCAGGGGCTGATCCTCCCACAGGGGTAATGGCCCATTCAACAAGGGCAGTAGCAACGTCCTGGGCAGAAAGAGCGGGGGCTTCTCCAGGCCGGATCTGTAAAGCGGCCACGTGGACAAGTTTCTCCACCTTCACCCGCCACTACAGGTTGGACTTGCTATCAGCAGCGGATCAATCGTTTGGCAGGAAGGTCCTGCAGGCGGTGGTCCCACCCTAGAGTAAGTACTCTTTTATCATCTCCAGGTGCTGTCCTGAAAGACGAGGGGAGAAAAACCCTAGTTAGACTTACCGGTAACGGTATTTCTACGAGTCTTTCAGGACAGCACCGATGACCCGCCCTAAATGGTTTATAAAAATGTGGTGTTATTGCTATGTTCTGCTTATCTAATTTCAGCATGGCTGGAGGTACTCTATGAACAACTGAGGCCATGGTGGAAGTGTCCGGTCTTTAAAGAAAAAAACTGACTGCAGTGTTTCCTGGGAAAAGTGGGTGGAGCTGCGCTCTCTCCAGGTGCTGTCCTGAAAGACTCGTAGAAATACCGTTACCGGTAAGTCTAACTAGGGTTTTTTTCCCCAGCCCTAGCAGGAACACGTACCGAGTATGTGATCCTGCCCTTCCGGGTCTGGGGCGCCCAAGTGATTCGCTACCACTGTGATTATACACAGTGGGAACTGACCTGCGGTTACCGCAGACTCGATGTCCACCGGCACCCGCTGATCATTAGGCAGAGAGCCAGAATGGTGGCAAGGTTCTGGTAGTTGGAAAGGCATTGATCCTGTGTTCCTGCAAAGCACCTCCCACACAGTACACAAGCACATAGTTAACCCATTTGATCGCCCCCTCATGTTAACCCCTTCCCAGCCAGTGTCATTAGTACAGTGACAGTGCATATTTTTTAGACCTGATCACTGTATTTAGTGTCACTGGTCCCCAAAAAGTGTCACTGTCCGCCGCAATATCACAGTCCCCCGCTATAAGTCGCTCATCGCCGCCATTGCTAGTAAAAAAAAAAAAAAATTTCCATAAATATATCTCATAGTTTGTAGACGCTATAACATTTGCGCAAACCAATCAGCGTACGCTGATTGGGAATTTTTTCCCAACAATATGTAGCAGAATACATATTGGCCTTAATTGATTAAGAAATTTAGATTTTTTTTACATTTTGGTTTTTACATTTTTTTGGATATGTTTTGATAGCAGAATGTAAAAAATTGTTTGTTTGTTTTTTTTTCAAAATTGGCGTTTAATTTTATTTATAGCGTAAAAAAATAAGAAAACTCAGAGGTGATCAAATACCACCAAAAGAAAGCTCTATTTGTGGGGAAAAAAGGACGTACATTTAGCCCCCGTTCACACCTATGCGAATTAGATGCGGCTTACACCGCTACCAATTCTCTGGACATTTTAAAATACATTCATATGAATGCATCTGGTTCACATATGTGCGTTGCATTCACACTGCGCATTGCACAAAAATCGTGTGCGTTTTCTGGGCATTGCAGTGCGAATTACAAGCCCATTATCTTCTATGGGAACATATCTGATTCGCAGATGCATTGCGTTCTGAACATGGATTTTCTCCTTCTCCTCACTACACCCCCCCCCCCACCCCCTCCCTGCTCACTGATCCGCAGCTAAAACGCAGAGGAACCTCTGAACAACTGATTTTTTATCTTCCCAGTGAAACCTGAGCTTCAATTCGAACCGCACATGTGTGAACCCAGGCTTAAAGTAATATAGTGCTGTATCGCAAAAAAATGCTCTGGTCATGAAGGGGGGTAAATCTTCCAGGGGTAATTCCTATCTTTGTCTACACTTGGGAGATCTCCCTTTACTTCTTGTCCACGTGACATAAAAACACAAAGTGATGGACATTTTTTTTTCTATAGCCGGAACAGAAAGAGCACAAAAATATATATATTTTTAATAAAAGTGGAGAATGTTTAAAACCTTTCGTCACAACAGGACGTGGTCACGGGATATCATCGTATCCCGTGACCACGTCCTGTTGTGACGAAACGACGTAGGGAGGAGGAGCTACGTCCCGACGACACCGCGATCTGCACACCCGGAAGACACGGGGAGTTTTCTAGCCGGCCGGCGTTCCTATGCTTGTTTTTACAACCACTTTGTAAGTGCAATCTTTACTCTTTTACTCAATAAAAAGCCGTGGATTTTATGCTATGTGGAGCCTTTATCTCTTTTATGGGGACCCATCCTATTCATTTTGCTGTGTTTGACGGAGTGAGTTCCGGGATTCGGATGACAACCAGTGTCTGCTGTACAGATCCCTGGCTGGGGTTGCAGCCATCCGCCCTTTAGGTCTCCTATAATCTAGAGACCAACTTTTTCTGGTAAGAGGCAGTAGTTTTAAACGGTGGAGGTCTGCCCACGCACCTTTTTGTCACTACAGCAAGTTTTGTTTCTACATTCACTCAGCACTGGGGGATATCCACTTATTCGTCTCCTATATTATACACGAACTTTATTCATCACTGTTCCTCTGGATATGGACTTTTAATGGATTATACAAGTTTGCTATTAATTTTACATTGCATAATCTATGTTTTTCACAGGATATATGTTTAGTGTCTTTGCACAGTTCTCATACACTGTTGCATTTTGGCATTAGTGTTCTGGTAAACATTTTTTTGCTGTTCACATTTAAACCACCCATTTTTACTTTTATTTTTTCATTTTTTTCTGCATAGGAAACATTATTTGTGCTTTGTATATATAACATTTATTCCAACTTCACTGTGGTGTTCATATACACTGGTAAATTTTTTTAATTATTTGCACTTAATTTACCGTTTTAATGCTATAGGCACTAGGTTGTTGCCACTCTCATTCTTTCAGCGCGACTTTTTGAATTATATTAGATTTACGGTTTACTACCTTTAGTCGCAGCTCATTTTATTGTGTTAGCGCAGTATTTGTTTTTACATTGCACAAGGATTGGCTTTAAATGGTAGTCCCCTATTTCGTTTCCTTCCTATCTGCTAGCTCACATTCTACCCAATAAGGTCCTGCCCCCTATTGCAAGATTGGGTGGAGGTGGTCAGGATGCTGAATCAAGTGACCTGGAAGGAGCAAAACCTTGTCCTGGATGTGGATCCAAAGGGGAGAAACACTGATTTGAGAGCTATCATCTACCGAACTTCCTCCCAACCTATAAGTCCAGCAGCAACATAACAGGGGAAGAGGGAAAACCACAAACCCATGGGTGTGATAAATGGGAAATATGGCCTTGCAGCACAGTCTTACAGCATAACCAGTTAAATCACACCTGAAGTACAGTTAAATCACACCTGTTTAATAATAAAAGTAAAAAAAAAAAACGTAGTCAAAACATAGCCAAAGTTCAGTAACCGGAATGGATAGTCAGCCAAGCCAGAAGTCAGGGATCAATGTAGTGGAACAGCAAGCAGGATCTGGAGCCAGAAGGGATGTCCGCAAAGCAAGCCTTGAACAAGATGGCAGGAGTTTCTGTGAAGTTGACCAAGGCGAAGGCAGAGATCCACTGGGCTGAACGGCTTAAGTAGGCAGGACTGATGAGCAGGATATCATCAACAGCTGAGTAACTGTGGAGCGATAGGAGCTGGCAATTAGCCTACAGCTGAGCGGCCAGCTCTGAGAAGGAAGGGCTGAGCCCAGCCCTGACAGGAAATCAGGAACATGCTATAGGAATTGTGGGAGACTGTGAACATGCTATAGGAATTGTGGGAGACTGTGAACATGCTATAGGCATTGTTGCAAGTTCTGAAAATGTTTTATGAGTTATTGGAGATTGCAAGCAAGCTAAAGGAGTTGTTGCAGATTATGAACATGCTATAGGATTTGTTGGAGACATGCGATCATGCTATAG
The DNA here is from genome assembly GCA_037952835.1 of Lithobates septentrionalis. NCBI lineage: Eukaryota > Metazoa > Chordata > Amphibia > Anura > Ranidae > Lithobates > Lithobates septentrionalis. The sequence continues at coordinate 609,825 of JBBDGP010003123.1, read as the reverse complement.
GAATTGTTGGAGCTTCTGAAAATGTTATAGGAGTTGGAGATTGCAAACAAGCTAAAGGAGTTGTTAGGAATTGAGGACATGCTATTATTATTATTATATGAGATTTATATAGCACCAACAGTTTACGCAGCGCTTTACAATGTATAGGGGAGACAACACAATTACAGTACAGTTCAATACAAAAGGTACAGGAGGGCCCTGCTCGTAGAGCTTACATTCTAAAGGGAGGGGGTGGTGGTACAAAATGTAATAGCTGCAGAGAATGATTTGATGGGGGTGGCTCGGGGACAGTTATGTGGGTGTGGGATAGGCTTCCCTGAATAAATGAGTTTTCAGGGATCTCCTAAAGGTGGACAGGGTAGGGGCTGATCGGACATACTGGGGCAGGGAGTTCCAGAGGATGGGAGAGGCTCTGGAGAAGTCCTGAAGGCGAGCATGGGAGGAGGTAACAAGGGAGCTAGAGAGCAGGAGGTCCTGGGAGGAGTGGAGGGGATGATTTGGGCGATATCTGCAGATGAGGTTGGTGATGTAGATGGGGGCGATGTTGTGAATGGCCTTGTATGTTATGGTTATCATTTTGAATTTTACACGGTGGGGTAGGGGAAGCCAGTGAAGAGATTGGCAGAGAGGGGCGGCAGTCACTGATCGATTAGTGAGGTGTATTAGTCTAGCAGCAGCATTCATAATAGACTGAAGGGGGGATAGCCTGCTTAAGGGTAGGCCATTAAGGAGAGAGTGGCAGTAGTCAAGGCGGGGAATAATCAAGGAGTGAATAAGTTGCTTTGTGGTGTCATTAGTCAGGAAGGGTCGAATTCTGGAGATGTTGCGGAGGTTAAGGCGGCAGGATTTAGCCAGTGATTGGATATGGGGGCTGAAGGAGAGGTCAGAGTCAAGGATTACACCCAGTACCCTGGCATGTGTGGAGGGACCAATGGTTGTGTTGTTGATATTAATGGTGAAGTTACAGGGGGGGGGGGGGGGGCGTGAAGGAGGAAATATAACAAGCTCAGTTTTAGAAAGATTGAGTTTGAGGAAGTGGTGTGACATCCATACCGATATGTCATTCAGTAATTTTGAGATCCGTGAGGAGATCGAGGGGGTGAGTTGAGGAGTGGAGAAATAGATCTGGGTGTCGTCAGCATAGAGGTGGTATTGGAAGCCATGGGAAGTTGTCAACTGGCCCTGGGAGGAGGTATAGAGTGAGAATAGGAGAGAACCAAGGACAGAGCCTTGGGGTACCCCAACAGAAAGAGGAAGGGGAGCGGAGGAGATGGAGTTGTAAGTGACACTGAAAGTGTGCTGAGATAGGTAGGAGGAGAACCAGGATAATGCAGAATCACGGAGGCCAAGGGAGTGTAATTTGCTGAGGAGGAGTAGGTGATCGACTGTGTCAAAAGCAGCAGAGAGGTCTAAAAGTATGAGTATGGAGTAGTGGACATTGGTTTTAGCAGTTAGTATGTCACTGGTGAGTTTTAGTAGGGCAGTTTCAGTAGAGTGTTGTGGGCAGAAGCCAGACTGTAGGGGGTCGAGAAGGTTGTTGTCCGTGAGGTAGCGACTCATTTGGTCATGGACAAGGCGTTCAATGAGCTTGGAGGCAAACATGCTAGAGGAGTTGTTGGATACTGAACATGCTAGAGGAATTATTGAAGATTAGGATACATGCTATAGGACTTGTTGCAGATCAGGGACATGCTGTAGGAATTATTATGAGACTGCGAACATGCTATAGAGTTGTTGGAGATCAAGGATATGTTCTAGGAGTTGTTGGAGACTGCAGACATGCTGTGGGAACTGTTGGAGACTGGGGACATGCTATAGAAGTTGTTGGAGATCAAGACCATGCTATAGAAATTGGTGGAGACTTGGGAAGTGCTATGGGAGTTGTTGGAGATTATGAATATCATATAAGGAGTTGTTAGAGATTATGAACATGCTATAGGAATTGCTGGAGATGATGAAAATGTTATGGGAGCTGTTGGAGATTATGAACATGCTATAGGAGTTGAAAAAAAAATAAATGTAAGAGTGTCACACCCTTATTACTTTGCTGCCGCCCCTTTAAGTGTAAAGACACTAAATACAGTATGTATGTCAAATTGTAAAGATGGACACTGCTTTAGTGCTCAGTTGTTTTCTTAGCTAATGAGCACTAAAGCAGTGACCATCTTTACAATTTTACACCTATGCTATAGGAGTTGTTGGAGGCTGTGAAAGTGCTATAGGCATTGTTGGAGAATGGAGACTGTAAACAAGCTATTGGCTATTGGGGACATGCCACAGGCATTGTTAGTGACTGCAAACATGCTATAGGAATTGCTGGAGACTGCAAACATGCTATTGGAGTGTTGGAGGATGCATGCATGCCAAAGGCTTTGTTGGAAGCTGCTAACATGCTACAGAAGTTGTTGAAGACTGGGTACATGCTCCAAGAGAAGTAGACTGGAGACACATTACATGAGACTGCTAGAGATCCTGTCTATTATATGGCAACAGGAAAACACAGATTGCTTGCAGGGGTCCTGAAAGCTGCACAAAAAGTGCCAAAGAGCCACAGGTTGGGCACCAGGGCTGTAGATCTACACCGATGTACCACCACCCTTTACTGCACACCTGTGGTAGCACATACAGTTTATAGTCAAATATAATTTTTTATTAGCTTTGTCAAGAAAAGATATGCAAGTAAGAAAGCAATGTCCAATTACGGTACAAAAAATGGTATGCATCAAAACCTGGGATACAAAAAGTAATCCAGGAGGACAACATGGTACAGAAAAGTGTAATGCAGACAAGATGAATCCAAAGCTTGGTATTGAATGGAAATGGTTAACAAAGATGAACATGTGGGTAAGGTAGGAAAACCCCTTGGAGAGTTCAGTTAGTTTGTACCATTCAGACCAAGAACATGCAAGAAAGAAACAGAAGGAACTAAGAAAGAACAAAGGTCAACCTCAATAGTGCCCAGAGCGTGTAAGAAAAAAGGAGCGAGAAGAATGATATTCAGACCTAGGTTCTTCCAATATAAGGAAGCAATGATAAGTGAATACATATATAAAAAATAATTAAAATAAAATAGGCAAAATGTAATGTGTTAACCCGAAGTGACAAAGGGGGGTTTCTAAAAGGTGGGGTAACACATATAATGTGGCTTGTTGCTGCCAATCTGTTACTGACCACAGAAATAGATGACACCCAGCCGGTGATCAGTCATATCTGAGAGACTACCCAACAAAGCAGTATTGCCCTAACCTGACACTGGCGGTAAAGTCTCCTTTTCCTCTGACCCTTACTGCCAAATGGCAGAGAGTGTTGGACAGAAGCCATACACTGGTAGATTTTTTTTCAGACATTCACATGACGCATCTTGCTATTTCATTCAATAATGTCTACAGAGACTTGCAAAAGCACTTCAAAATTTAGTTTACTTTTGAGATCAATAAATTTGATAGCGAAAACATTTTATATTGTGTTCCTTCTAATTTTATGTCCCCATGGTTCAAAACAATTGTTGATTTGACCGCTTTAACCATTATTCAGTAAAAGCAAATGACCATTCCAAAAAAATTCTAGTGGTGTATAGCTTTAGCCACCCTACAGAGGAAAGTTTCAGCAACCTGGAACATAAGGTCCCACACAGATTTGAATCAAAATTTTACTGGTGTATGACCAGCTTTAGCTACCCTACAGAGGAAAGTCTCAGCAACCTGGAAAATAAGGTCCTACATAAGTTAAAAACTAAATTCTATTGGTGTATGGCCAGATATAGCCACTCAACAGAAGAAAGTCTCAGCAACCTGGAACATAAGGTCCTCCACAGGTTTGAATCCACATTTTACTGGTGTATGACCAGCTTTAGCTACCCTACAGAGGAAAGTCTCAGCAACCTGGAAAATAAGGTCCTACATAAGTTAAAATCTAAATTCTATTGGTGTATGGCCAGATATAGCCACTCAACAGAGGAAAGTCTCAGCAACCTGGAACATAAGGTCCTACACCGGTTTGAAATGAAATTCTGATGGTGTATGGCCAGCTTTAGCCACCTTACAAAGCAAAGTCTCAGCAAAGAGGTCCTACACAGGCCTCAAACAGAATTCTGCCAGTATATGGACAGCTTAACTGTCTTTAGAGGGAGGTTTTCTAGGTGTCATCACTAGGACTGGAAATAAGAAGATATCCCCTCAATAAAAACACAGCACTGAAAGCCTGGTGTGGTTTTTATCCTCAAGCTGGCTATATACACACAGATTTGAACGTTGAACATTCCGAAAAATTGTTCCAAAGAGCATTCAATCTTGCCATCATTGAGTCAACTAATTTTATTCAAAAGCCCTTAAAATGTTTGTCCAGACTTGCTACTTGAATGGAATCCCATACATACTAAACATGTCTCTTTTCTGGCCTAGAATGTATTCAGGACAACATGTATGATTCTTCCCAAACAGAAATCACATTTACTGTTAGAATTTTGATTGTTCAAATATGAAATGTAAAAAAAATATCATTCTGTTCCTATGAATTTTTTCGTCAATACTGTCAATTTGACCCCATTAATCATTAGAAAAATTGAACAAATATTCTGAATTTCTACGGTGTATGGTCAGCGCCATCCTACAGAAGAACGTCCCAGCAAGAGCTAGGAACATAAGGTACTATACAGGTTCTTCTACATTACAGCCCATATTCTCCATCTAGCCATCTTTGCTGTTCTGAATAGTTAATGAAGATATCTGTCTCTGTTGTTTCCTCCCTCAGAAAACTAAAGAAGAGGAAGTATAAGTCCTCATGTACACTGAATGTTTACTCCTCGTGCATGAGGCTCTGGCATGTAGGTGTTGGCGGAAGGCACCAGCCCTGCTGCCCTTAGCCTGTAAGACTCTGAGAGCCTGAAAGTTTCTGCGGATGCATGGTGCACCCAAAACTACTAATGTTTATTAGTATTATTATTATACAGGATTTATATAGCACCAATAGTTTGTGCAGCGCTTTACAATGTGAGGGCAGACAGTGCAGTTACAATACAATTCAATACAGTAGGAGTCAGAGGGCCCTGATCATTAGAGCTTACAATCTAGGAGGGATTACAAAAGATAATAACTGTGGGGGATGAGCTGCTGGAGTAAATAAAAGTACAGTTATTAGATGGAGACAGGATAGGCTTCTCTAAAGAGAAAAGTTTTCAGGGATCAAGTAAAAATGGATAGATTAGGAGATAGTCAGACAGATTGGGGTAAGGAGTTCCATAGGATCAGAGAGGCTTGGAAAGAATGAAGAGAATGATTAGGTTGGGGGCCGAGTTGTGGATGGCTTTGAAAGTTGTTAGTATTTTATTTACTTCATTGGATGAGAGGAAGCCAGTGGAGGGATTGACAGAGAGGGGAAGCAGACCCAGAGCGATTGGTAAGGTGGATGAGTCTGGCAGCAGCATTCATGATGGACTGAAGGGGGGATAGCCTATTTAAAGGTAAGCCAATGAGGATGGAGTTGCAGTAGTCGAGGCGAGAGATAACCAGGGAGTGGATTAGGAGTTTTGTGGTGTCATTGGTAAGGAAGGGGCGTATTTTGGAGATGTTGAGGAGGTTGGGGCGGCAAGCTTTGGAAAGTGATTGGATGTGGGGCCGAAAGGAGAGTTCAGAGTCCAGGACTACACCTAGCACCCTGACATGTGGGGGTGGGTTGATGGTTGTTAGGGGTGAGCTTGATGTTCGGGTCGAACATAAGTTTGACTCGAACATAAGTTCGACTCGAACATCGGTTTTTCGCTCTTTCGCCGAAGAGTGAACATAATGGGGCGTTCGCGGCAAATTCGAGCGGCCGCGGAACGCCCCATAATGCACTGCAAGATCGCAGTGCATTGTTGTATGAAGATTGGCCAAAGCATGCACCTGACCTGCATGCTTTGGCCAATCATAGCGCCCTCTGCTGAGAGAGCCGTAATTGGTGCCTTTGGCCAACCATGGCTCAAGGGAACTAAGTCCATGCTGCACACTATATAAGGCTGCTTACACGGCTGCCGTGTGTAGTGTTGTTGGTGTGGACGGAGAGATAGCGTGATTTAGATTAAGCTGGCAGGTTATTCAGTTAGTGGCAGTGTATTTGATATATATGAAAAGATTAAAAATGCAGCGCTAGTGTGTAACAAAGTGCGAAAGTGAAGTATCACCTCACATGCAAATATAAAGCTGATAGTAACTTGTAGGTCAGATATCAACGTGAACAATATACAACAACAAAAGGACAAACAAATCAGGAAAGTTTGTCACAGGTAGGTGAAAATGTCCATGTAAGACAGGAAAAAAAAAAAACTGCAACTAAAACTGTCTATGATAAACCAAAAAAATAGGAGATTCTTCAGTAAAATGAAATAAAGTCCCATGTGTAGATGATGCCTGTAGATGATAGTAAATCAACCACTATATGTGACAGGAATAACCTCTTCATAAGATATTTTGCCGCATCAAGATGGAAATATTGAAGGAATGGGTACGCTCACCATGAAAAGTGGACACACTCACTATACGGCGGTGGGTCAATCAGGTGTTTGGATTCAACAATCCGGCAGATATTTGATGGAAGGAGCTGGTGTGGAGATACGCCTCAATACTTCCGTCAAAATCCGTGGTAAGCAAATGGTGTAGCTAGGACAGCCCGGCTAACGAACTTGGACTCCCACCCGATGGTCACACTTGATAGGACGTACGAACTCCAAATGGTATCACATCAAACCATAAAAAAGGAAAGAAGAGAAGGGCCTCTAAGAATACAACGTTTCAGTGGGGGGGATTGATCCACCCACCTCCATTTGTTTTGTTTTTTTTTTTCTTTTTGTTCATTCAGCCCGCTTCAGCCCAGCTTTATCACGATTAAACCAAAGGACCCAGCATGAGTGTGCTCCAGGCATCTAAGATGCCGACATGGATGTGGATCAGGGGATGGAGTGACTAGGGTCTAGGTCCCATCATCATGCACAAGTGTGATAGACACGGAGACTAGAAATTCTGAATGAACCCTCTGCACAATGCTATGTACCCTTACACATTTCTAGCAAACTTGACACAAAAACAGGGATTTGTGGTTCACATACATTGCAATACATGTTTAAGCTGGCCAACTGCGTCAAAGTAATCCCTCTCTGGCCAGTCCCTACTCTACTCTGCAAAATGCAAATCCTCCAGTGGCTATAGTGCCAATATGGGGCAGATATACACAAGTTGTAGGAGAGCTACAGGTTCAGGTCTGGTCACTGACAACAGAAATAAGTTATACCTGTGCTCAACTCCAAATAGGTTTTATATATATGTATAAGCTATCAGGTGTTAAAGGAGTGTGCCCACATGTTAACACTACAAATTCTAATTGGGTTCTTTGCACGCTGCTATACACCCTTACACAATTCTACCAAACATTGCACGAAACAGGGATTTTTGGTTTGCATGCATTGCAATACATGTTTAATCACATCAGGCCCAGGAGGATTTACCCCCTAATGACCAGGCCATTTTTTGTGATACGGCACTGCGTCGCTTTAACTGACAATTGCATGGTTGTACCCAAACAAATATAAACACACAGATCCACGCCCTGTCAAAGGGAGAGGGACGACAGATCGTGTGTTCCTAGTCTATAGGAACACCGATCGGTCTCCTCCCCAAGTCAGTCCCCTCCCCCCACAGTTAGAATCACTCCATAGGTAACACATTTAACCCCTTGATCGCCCTCCTAGTGTTAACCCCCTTCCCTGCCAGTGACATTTATACAGTAATCAGTGCATATTTATAGCACTAATCACTGTAATAATGTCACTGATCCCAAAATAGTGGCAAAAGTGTCCAATCTGTCCTCCTCAATGTCACAGTCACTATAAAAATCGCATGAACAAAAACAGCAAATGCTAGCGCTCAGGATACCGGTATAGTGGCTCGCAATCAATTGGATTCAATAAAAGCGAATAAATAAAATCAGATATAAAAAGTCCACAGGTAAGGTTAGAAAGTCCAATCAATTATGGAAGATAGTGGATCTTGAAAGCTGATAATGATGGCGGAGTCTTTTAGGTAACAAGCACTAAGGGCAGCTCTTCTCAAGAGTGAAGCCAACATAGGATATCAACATGGAAAAAAGCACAGAAAAGCGCCTCTGAGTGCAATGTTTAATATAATACAATAGAAGTATCCAACACTTACATGTAGGTAAGTACAGATGTGCTTGTAGGAGATTAACATCTCATGATGGTTTTGCTGGTGTCCAGAGGAGTCCCAAGTCCAGGCTATGAAAGTCACAAGGAGCCAGAGAGGAAGCCGGCTGTTTCCTTCGGAGAAGATGGTGACAGTCTGCTCCTGGAACAGCGTGTGACATCAGCGGGATCGGGGGAAACACAACACGTTTCAGAGCCTTTGCGAGGCCCGTATGGAGCATGCACGCTCCTTTCTCAGATCGCCACCATTACTAGTAAAAAAAAAGTAATAAAAATGCCATAAATCTATCCCCTATTTTGTAGACGCTATAACGTTTGCGCAAACCAATCAATATACGCTTATTGCGATTTTTATTACCAAAAATATGTAGAAGAATACATATCAGCCTAAACTGAGGAAAAAAATTTGTTTTGTTTTTTTAAAAAATTGTGATATTTATTATAGCAAAAAGTAAAAGATATTGTGATATTGTCATATGGGTACAGTGTAGCATGACCGCGCAATTGTCATTCAAAATGTTACACCGCTGAAAGCTTAAAATTGGCCTGGGCAGGAAGGGGGTGAAAATGCCCTGTATTGAAGTGGTTAAAGGCTTATATGCAAGTTATTGCCATAAAAAGTGTTTGGGGACAGGTATCAATTAAAAAAAAAGTTGTAAAAAACGTCCGTTTTTTTCAGGAGCAGTGATTTTAAAGGGTTAAAAAAAAAAGGGTTAAAACCGCCCGCAAAGTGCCGCTTTGCCGGCGGGTTTGCAGCGCAGCCCCATTGTTTTCAATGGGAAGGGGCGCTTTAGGAGCCGCTCCTATAGTGCTGCAAAGATGCGGCTTGCAGGACTTTTTTGACCGTCCTGCAAGCGCACCGCTCCAGTGTGAAAGCCCTCGGGGCTTTCACATTGGAGTGAATTGAGCGGCTCTTTCAGGGCGCTTTGCAGGCGCTATTTTTAGCACTATAGCGCCTGCAAAGTGTCTCAGTGTGAAAGTAGCCTAAAGGAAAAAATGTAATTTTAAAACTGCTAGCTGTAATGTATTGTCAGGTCCCGGCAATATAGATAAAAATACCAAAAAAAAAAAAAAATGGAGTGGATGTCACCCCCAAAATCCATACCAGGCCCTTCAGGTCTGGTATGGATATTAGGGGAACCCTGCACCCAAATTCCTTTAAAAAATGTCATGGGGGTCCCCCAGGCACTATATACTCTGAGCAGCAGTATATATACTATATGGCCTGCCCTATATACTCTGCAGAAAAGGTGGCCGTAGGTGTTGGTGGTACCAGAACACTGTAAGCCCTCACAGTTACTCTTCTCGGGTGCTGTATTGGGCCCTGCTGTGAAATTAGATCAAGAATTGTAATTGCATGCCCCTATTAAACAGGAGCAAACAAATTGGGCCTTGGGTGGTGGTGGTCCAGAGATGTCAATTGTGGATAACGGCGTCCAGCGATGTCAAATGTCTATAACGCCGTCCAGCAATGTCAATTGTCGATAACGGCGTCCAGCGATGAAAATTGTCGATAACCGCGTCCAGAGATAAAAATTGTCGATAACGGCGTCCAGAGATGAAAATTGTCGATAACGCCATCCAGCGATGTCAATTGACGATAACGCCGTCCAGCGATGAAAATTGGCGATAACACCATCCAGCAAAGTCAATTGTCGAAAACGGCATCCAGCAATGTCAATTGTCTATGACGCCGTCCAGCGAAGTCAATTGTCGATAACGCCGTCCAGCAGTATTTTGCAGCTCTCATTTGTTTTTGAAAATGAAGAAAGAAAAGAAAAATGCATTTTTTTTTCCTTTTTTTCAAAACTGTGACAAAAAGCAAGATCTGCAAAATACTCGCCATACCTCTCAGCAAATAGCTTGGGGTGTCTACTTTCCAAAATGGGGTCATTTGGGGCGTTTTGTGCCATCTGGGCATTCCATGGCTTCCGAAACTGTGATAGGAAATGAGGAGTGAAATAAAAAATTTACACCCTGTAATGGAAACTTGTAAGTTTTGTATATAATTGTATTCTATTTTGTATGTATTGCACACTGCCCTCATTGTGCACACGGCACTAATAATGTTTTCAGTACATGTTTACATTCTTTCAAGTCCTGATTAGAATTAGCCTGCCTATGTTACACCCCTTGTTACCATAAAAGTACAATTGTAATATTAATGTGATACCTACGTAATCATGTGTATAAAAACCTTCAATTGCATCATAATAAAGCAGAACAGTTATTTGGAAAGATGCTGAGCGTATCTTTTGTGTCTGTTCCCTACTGCAGTAGTTATTATTAATTTGGAACCACTAATCAATATGAGGATAGGAGTTGCCTATCAATCAAAATGTCCAACTCACGTGGCGAGCCAGCCAGGAGGGGCTTTACAGGTGACCCTGAGAATCCGAAACGAGGAGCTTGAGACGATCCGGGAATTTCTGATAATCAGCCGGCTGAGGTAAGCCTTTTGCTTACATTTGAGTTATCAGACTTCCTTGATCGGTAAGGAATTTTCGGGACAAAGAGTACCTATTTTACTCCCCTTAATCGAACTGTATTGATTGGTGGTTATATGTTATGTTGTCACTGTCTATGGTCCATCGGAGTGTTATAGATAAGAAAGGGAAGAATTGTGCTGTTCACAGGTATATGTAGTACATCTGCTAGATAAAGTCGTTTAGAGGCAAGAGGGTATAGGCACACGTAGAGAAGACTGGCCAGTTATTATGGGCATTAAATTAAGTAAGGGAAAGAAGTGTAAGAGACCCTGAAAAATTACCAGCGCAAGAGAAGCACTATATATGAACCGAAGGTGCGGTTCCGCCTATACTGAGCCCCTAGATTAATGGTTAAAGTGGACAGGGATCCACAATGGGTAACTGGGTTACCAAAGTCCACAGGGGCTAAGAATCACGCAGAGTAAACAGCTCAATATACAGCTATCTATGTGAGCAGGATGGATCAAGGGTGACAATTAACACTAGACAGAAAGGGACATTTTCATGTTAAGTTGTGGGATGAATTTGGGGTCAGGCACTACAACTAGTAAAGTCAGAAACAGAGAAATGAGAGTTAAAACAGAATACTTTATATGTTGTCAGAGAGGGAAGATGGTATGAGTACTGAATCTGATAATCTATGAGCGTCTGATCATAGAATCATAGAAGGTACAGTATGTTTAGTATGGGATTACAATACATTGGATGCAAAGGATATCAGAACAAAATAAAGAAAGCAGAAGTTAAGCAAGGAAATATAAAAAGCGTTAAAAGAAAGTGAGAGAATGATATGCATGTGTTGTGTACAAATGGGAAAAATGTAAGCGATTTTAGAGAGATATTGGTGTATGTGTGTGTGAATGCTGGAACCTTTAGTTCTATCGCTTGTGTGTGTCTTGTACGCAGATGTGACCCCCTCTCATGAAAGAATGTGGCTGGGATGAGAGGTCAGTGATAAGCTGGAAGGACACCATGCCAATTGCAGTTTTTTAGACAAAAAAAATAAATAACAAAATGTGCCGGGTTAACGAATCTAATGATAAACAATGTGATCACAATTATTTTTTAATCTGTTTTCCAAACATGGTAAAATGAAGGTTACATTTAACCGTGTATTACACAAATTGAATATCCTTTGATAGTGGAAAAGGTGCATTTAAAAAAGGGGAATTAAGTAAATTGAAGTAATAGAGTATTGATTTCTAATATGAGTTTAACATTTTTTTTTAATAATATAGATATATTGAAACTGGTTTAGACAACCTTTGGTTGGAAATGAAATCCAGGTTATTGGGGAAATTTGTAATGAATGGGATTAGTTTAGATTAAGATAACGATTTTGTAATTTCACATTTATACAATAAGCCCTTATTGAGAGAAAAAAAAAGATTAAGATGAGGTTGTTATTTGGAATAAAGCCGCCATAATATTTAACAAAGCCAAGATGGATGGGATACATAAGAAGTTTTTCTACAAAAATGAAATCTTAAGGTCTGATAATAAATTGATGTGAGGTCCATGATGTGAGAGTTATAATAAATTACACTTAAATATAACAGACCCATCACATCAAGTCCACACACCCTGTTAGGATAGATCCCACCTGCAGCCAGTTGTTTTATAGTTTTTGATGTGGCTGAGCACTTTCTGGTCCATCATACAGATTGTTGGTCCTTTTGTTTTTATTTTTGAAATCCAAAGCAGAATGTGTGGATTGTGAAATTATGTGCCCCTTTTCCTTGTAAGTACAGCGGTATAAGCAGAAGAATATTTTGGATTTATGGACATCTCTGCATGACCGCAGGGTATTGTTGCCATTTATTATAATATTGCCAGGAAAAAGTTGTCTTTTGAAACATGAAACTGGAGTTCTTACACAAACAGCGTGATAGAAAACAAGCCATTGTAATATAGTTATGTAAGCTGGACCCAGTAATGAAGGGTTCACCCCGATATATCAGAGCTGTAGCTTTATGCAAAGGTGCTATTAGACAAAGTTACAGACATTATTTTGGTCAAACATTTCATCTTTAATGGTCCCACATTCTGCGCAGCAAATATACAGCTAACTAAATGTTTGTCTAATGAAAGGTTTAAAATATGAGTTTGTTTTGTTTGTTTATGTGTACAAATCTAACAATGAAAAATGCGTACATTTGAATCCAGCCACCTTATTGCCTCTATTGGAGGAAGCTGGAGACAAAGGAAATACACATGTGTTAAATTGATGGCGTAGAATTTAGCTGCTGTGAGCCCAGTGCAGGGCACACTCCTTGAATTGAATCCCAGATATTTAATTTTTTTGTAAGAGTTATTCCCGGTTTTATAGTGAGGATGCAGTTTATCACCCAGAAGGATACACTGTATTTAGAGTCATTGGATCCATTTTCCCTAGCTTAAGAAGCAGAGCTCCATGTTTTAGCAAAGCCTGTGAGCTATAAAAAGAGTGCATATTTATATAGATAGTCGAGATATAGAGAGCTTTTGGTTCCATTTGAAGGGCCAGAAGTTTGTTTTTACTTCGGCAGGTAAACCAATCAAGCATGGTAAGTTAATTTGATTAGCTGTTTTCAGCCTTCCAGGTTCTTGTTGAGGTAGCCATACTAACTTTAAAACTCACACATGGAAGCAGTCCAGGTGACTAAGGATGCTGCATTACAGCCCCGGACACTTGATGGGTCTGTGAAACTCACAAATTCCACCCTAGTTCTGGCCCAGTATAGATGGGATTAATAATTCAACTTTAAGGACCCCAGATTGAGAAGAACAAGTGGTCCACAGGGGGCAACTTCTTATGAAATAGGACTTTGGAAAAGGTGATCATTTATGTCTGCCAGCCACTCTTTTGCCTCCAGCTTGACACATGGACCGTGTCATCAGTCACAAGCAGTTATGGCTGCCTTAGTAAATGAGCGTGGGATAGAGCCAGGGTTCACCACAGTTGTTTGTATAACATACCACTTCTTGTTTTACCTGTTACCAAAGGCTGAACATCCCTTCCAGAGATTACAAAAAGATATATCCAGATGCCCAAGTCAGGATCTTACGAGTATGCATTTTGTCTGTATGGACATGTTTTCTGGATGTCTAGTGGCAAATGCTACTGCAAAGGCCACAGTAAAAAGTGTTATCAGAAGTAGTTTATAAGTACAGAGAGTAACAGAGGAAATCATTTTTATAGGAGAGTCCTTACTAGAAGTTTTGAGGTTTTATTTTTACACCCCCTACTGTCTACAATGTAGCGGAAAACGTAGAGTAAGAAACTAGAAAACTTTTGCCTGAGTGTTTTCTTATACTTTATCAAGCCCGTAAGGGGATGTTGGACTCTCTCCCTATGGGATTTGGTTTGGGAGTGTGTTACTCACTTGCTTATATTTTGTCTCAGCAGCTGAAGTCCTCCATTCAGATCTCACAGAGAATGTTGCTGATTTTTTAGTGTTTTTGACAAACTCATTTATGCATTTTCTCCCCAATTCCAGATCCTAAAAGTTTGGAAGGATCTAAAACTAAAGCCAGGTGTCATATTACAGGTACCAGGCTTGCCTTAGAGGCACAATTTGGTGGGAATGCACCAGTGTGGTGTGAAATGTCCTCTTTGAGAAAGTTGAATAATGCCGTATCTACGAAAGGCCTAATCTCTGACATATATGGTAGCCTGAATGTATCAGCTCAGCAGAGTATGGCAGAAAATAAAAACAGGATTAAATGGGAGGCAGATGTTGGACCACTGTCGGATGACCAGTGGGAGTATGTTCTGTCTCGGGGGCCCAGGAGAACCCTTTCCCCCTCACAAATGGTTTCTCATTACTATCTTTCTTATAGGGCATATTACACACCATTGAAGTTGTTTAGGTTTGGTAAGAAGCCTGATGCGAAATGTCAAAGATGTGGAGGGGAGAATGGTGATTTGATACATATGTTCTGGCGTTGCCCCAAGCTTTATAGATATTGGAAAGGGATTGTGGAGAAGATAAACTTTGTGTTTGGGGCTTCGCTGAGGTTGGAGGCCAGGGCATGCTTACTGGGCTTGGTGGAGGGCAAAGTGATTCCGAAGGACATACAGACTGCAAGGCTTAGATGCCTGTTTCAGGGTAAAAAACTTATCGCTCAGTATTGGCAGAGAAAGGACCCACCGACGATAGCTGATTGGGTGAAAGGTGTAAGGGAGATGATAAGCAAAGAAAAGTATGTTTATAAGAAGAGGGGTAATTCAAAAAAATCTGGAAACCATGGATGCATCGAGATGTGGTTAGAATGGATGGGGGGTAGGTAAAAGGGGGGGGGTGGGTAGGTGTGATTGATAGGGAAGTGTGATGGTGAATGTGGTAAATGACCCGGGTAGGGTGGAATTATTGGGAGGGGATGAGAGATGGGGTGTGGAGGTTAATAGGTAGAAAGTTGTAATTTTTTCTTTTTTCTTAAGATTATTGAAATATTGAGTTGAGGAGTAAAGGATGTGTTAATATGTATAGATTGACGTTGATACCTTCTCTTTTCTACTGTTATTCTCCCCTTTTTTGTAATGGAAATTTTTTTTTCAAATAAAAAAGAATTTATTAAAAAAAAAAAACCCAGGTGACTTTGTGGATTGTTAAGAGACATTTATATATATAAGGAAATGTTTGGAGACTCAATACAGCATCTATTTCATGTACAAGTTGTGCAAAACTTGAAGGAAAAGTCACCTGGATCCACACCAGACACTGCAAAAATGACTAAATTAAAGAAATCTCTGTGTTTGATTTGTTTCCCTCTTGCGATCACAGTCTAGGGCAGTGTTTCTCAACTCCAGTCCTCAAGGCGCCCCAACAGGTCATGTTTTCAGGATTTCCCTCAGATGAAACAGCTGTGGTAATTACTAAGGCAGTGAAACTGATCAAATCACCTGTGCAAACTAATGGAAAGCCTGAAAACATGACCTGTTGGGGCGCCTTGAGGACTGGAGTTGAGAAACCCTGGTCTAGGGTACTTTTTGATTCAATTACTTTAATTGTAAGGGATATATATATGATTTGAAAAGTAGTTTAGCCATGTTGAAGTCATATAAGTCTTTTGTACGTCTTCCATTTTATGTAGAATTGTCTGTGTTTGCATATGCTGATAAGTCAGCATACCAACAATTCAGCTAGAAGGCCATTCTGGCCACAGGAGTGTACAGCCAGTACTCTGTAACCACTTAAGGACTAGCCTCGTTTTGGATTTTAGGTGTTTACATGTTTAAAACTGTTTTTTTTGCTAGAAAATTACTTAGAACCCCCAAACATTATATATTGTTTTTTTTATAACACCCTAGAGAATAAAATGGCGGTCATTGCAATACTTTTTTTTAGCACCCTATTTGCGCAGCGGTCTTATAAGCGCACTTTTTTTGGAAAAAATAAGACAACAGTAAAGTTAGCCCAATTTTTTTTTTATATTGTGAAATATAATGTTACGCCAAGTAAATTGATACCCAACATGTCACGCTTCAAAATTGCGCCCGCTCGTGGAATAGCGTCAAACTTTTACCCTTAAAAACCTCCATAGGCGACGTTTAAAAAATTCTACAGGTTGCATGTTTTGCGTTACAGAGGAGGTCTAGGGCTAGAATTATTGCTCTCGCTCTACCGGTCGCGGTGATACCTCACATGTGTGGTTTGACCACCGTTTTCATATGCGGGCGCTACTCACGTATGCGTTCGCTTCTGCGCGCGAGCTCGTCGGGACACGGCGCTTTAAAAAAAAAAAATTATTATTATTTATTTTACTTTATTTTATTTATTTTTTCACTGTTTTAAAAAAAATAAAAATTGGATCACTTTTATTTCTATTACAAGGAATGTAAATATCCCTTGTAATAGAAAAAAGCATGACAGGTCCTCTTAAATATGAGATCTGGGGTCAAAAAGTCCTCAGATCTCATATTTAGACTAAAATGCAAAAAAAAAAGAAAAAAAAGGGGGGTTTAAAAAAATGACACAAAAAAAGATGTGCCTTTAAGAGAAGTGGGCGGAGCCGACGTAATGACATCGCTCCGGCCGTCCTATGGTATAGAGACGGGTGGGCGCCATCTTAGCCTCACTCATCTCTATACTGAGGAAGAGAAAGGACCCGATCGCCTCCGCCGCTACCGACGGCTCCGGTAAGCGGCGGAGGGCGCGGGAGGGGGGTGGCACCTCCGTGGACCCGCCGCAGAGACCACCATTATCGTGTACAGAATCGCCGGCTATAAAGATGGATACCTCGGTTGTGGCAGCAGCTGCTGCCGTTACCGAGATATCCATCTTTAAAGTAATGACGTATATATACAGTGGCCGGTCCTTAAGTGGGTAAATATGTCTTATCAATTATTTGTTTTTCACAATGAAAAGTCATTTTGTAATGAAAAAGCTGCTCAGCTATTATTTTCTTCACAATGGAGTTTTTGCCTCTTTGGCCAGGACTACCTCCCCCTAAGCGTGTGGATCAGATCAGATATTGATCCATTCAGACACTATACAGGCAGTCCCCGAGTAATGAACACCAGAGTTACGAATTACTCCTATAAATGCCGGCCACTTGTGCTCCACGCTGGACCTGAATACCCCCGGACACATCCCATACTGCAGTACTACATGTACTGCATGGCCAGAAGAGCCCCAGATAACATAACAAGCGCCCGGAACATCCCACATCCATGCACAGGCGGACGTTACACTTATGAATGCAGTCTTCCGACCGGAAGTTACACTTACAAATGCAGTGTTGCAACTTACGAACAACTTCGACTTACGAACAAACCTACAGTCCCTATTGTGTTCGTAACTCGGGGACTTCCTGTACCACTAAGGGAGGTGTATGCTGCGTGCGTGGGTGTTAGCGCTACTGGCACTAATCTGACGCTGCCTGGGGCGACGCAGACCTTAAAACCTAACTGATATCACCCGCCGGGCGATCAGGGGGTTAGACCTTTATTGGGTAATAAACGGCGGGTGCCCTGATGCTATAAAAAACAAACTAACTAACCAGCCTCACCCGTAACACTTATACGGTAATCACTGGTGACAGGGGGTGAAAGGGTTAACTAGGGGGCAAACAGGGGGTTAAAACCTTTATTAGGTAATATATGGGGGTACCTGACACTATAAACACCTGATGGTGAACCTAAATCACTAACAGGCTATCTAGCGTCACCCGCGACACTAATACGGCGATCAGAAAAAAGATCGCTTAATGACACTGGCGACAGGGGGTGAAAGGGTTAACTGGGGGGCGATCAAGGGGTAAACCTTTTTTGGGGGGGTTAGGGGGGGTACCCTAGACCTAAAGGGGCCTACCACTAACAGCCCTAACACTTAGTCACAAAATGACTCCAATTCAGTGATCAGTAAAAAAAAATGAAAACTGCTATTGGTGTCACTGTGCCAGGGGGTGATTTGTGTGCCTACGTGTACTTGTGTTAGTGTGCTGTTGGTTTAACTCACAGTGACATCTTCTCTCCTCGGGCTCCGTAACAAAAAGGCTTCACGAGGAGAGGTGGCATCACTTCCTCTGCTTCCGTTTACAGCTTCAGAAGCAGAGAAAGCTTCTCATTGTAAGGAGTGATCGCGAGGGAGAGGCCATGAATCAGTGGCCTCCCCCTCAGGACGGATTGCTCCTGGAACGATGCCGACCGCAATGGTTTACCACCGCAAACCGACCATCCGAATTATTACATTATGGCCTGACACGACTGTACACATGCCGTGGTCATGATGCTTTTAACTGACACCAAAATGACACCAATGCAGTGATCAGTAAAAAAAATTAAAATTGCTATTGGTGTAACTGTGCCAGGGGGTGATTTGTGTGCCTATGTGTCAGGACACAACCGGCGCAACTTTTCCATACAATTGTCTGTGCCGAGAGCGAATCCCCATCAGTGCTCTAGCTGCATCCCGATATCCACATCCAGTATCTGCACTTCAGGAAGGTTTACAAACTGGCCATAGGGCTGCAGGTAACCTGTCGTGATGCACTCCTCCTCCACCCTCAGACGATGGGTACGCTGGGCTTCCTCTGGGGCGTGGCTCCGCCCCCAAGCTTCCAGACCAGTTGGCGCCAGCAGCTCTGATAAGCAGACTTGTTCCCGTGTGCTCTGTAACTTTTTCATGGCCAGACCAGAACGTACAGGAGCCTTCACATACAGTCATTTTACATGAACAAATGTTTGCAGGACTTGTTAGGACGTGCTACATGATCCCAGCCTTGGTTGGACAACTGGGTGCAGACAGTAATGAAGGCCCATGATGGCTACCAAGGGCAGTGGTGAGAATTGTGACACATGCCACACTGATTTAAGCAGGATTAGAACAGTCTGTAGCCTCAGCCATGGTTGGACAAATGAGAGACATGATACTGCAGGAACACAGTGACTCAGCCCCGTTGCTCTGGGCACCAGAAGATGGATCCATGCACATTAGCACACAGTCACTTTCCCAAGCAACGATCAGACGGACGCTTCGCCATCCAGCCCTGAACTCCAGTAAACCCTGACTCAAATTTTATGACTCAAACTTATCCCTGAGTCAAACTTAGGTTTACCTGCTCTGACACTAGTAGCCCACTAGAGGGTGCTACATGGAGCTGATTAGCTGAGAGCACAGAATTATTATTATTATACAGGATTTATGTAGCGCCAATAGATTATGCAGCGCTTTAAAATGTGGAGGGGGGACAGTGCAATTACAATACAGTTCTATACAGAAGGAATAGGAGGGTCCTGCTCATGGAGCTTACAATCCAAAAGGAGGGGGAGGTGGTACAAAAGCTGCAGGGGATGATCTGATGGAGGAGACTCAGGTACAGTTTATAGGTGGAGGTGGGGTAGGCTTCCCTGAATAATACATTTTTCAGGGATCGTCTAAAGGCGAACATATTGGGGCAGGGAGTTCCAGAGGATGGGAGAGGCTCTGGAGAAGTCCTGGAGGTGAGCATGGGAGGAGGTAACAAGGGACCAGGAGGTCTTGGGAACGTGCTACAGGTATTACTAAACAGCAGAGTTGAACATGCTACGATGACAGTCCAAGAGTGATCACCTCCAGAAGTTGAACAGTGCTCATCTACGAGAAGAAGGCATCCATACCTCCAAAGCTTTAACCACTTGCCGACCGGGTCATCGCCGAATGACGGTTATAGCGTGGTCAGACAATTCTGGGAGGGCGTACAATGACGTCCTCCCAGAATCGCGCTTCTCGTGCACCCTCTGGGGTGCGCACACGGGAGTGTCCGTGCTGGTTGGGTTCTCTGGACCCGGTGTCTTGCCGAAAAAGTTCCCCCCGGCGGATAAGAACCCCCATGTACTGCGCAGGCGCAGTGTTTGCGCAGTACGAAGCACTACCGAGCCGGACATACACAGCTGAGCGTCAGCTGTACACCGCGCCTGCACACATTTAACACCACATTCTACCACACGCTCCTGATGCTACCAGACAATGCCGCACGCTCCCGATGCTCGTGCTACTCTGCAAGGGGTGGATAATAAACACACTATCACAGTAATACACCCGCCCCTTGCAGAGTAGCACGAGCATCGGGAGCGTGCGACAGCGTCGGCCACAATGTCTTGCTCATTGCGCAGGCGCCGTGTACAGCTCACTCATAGCTGTTCAGCTTCGGATATTTTCGGCGGCTCCCTTGTTGTTCGTACTGCGCAAGTGCTGCGCCTGTGCAGTACAGGGGGGTCATTATCCGCCAAGGGGAACTTTCTCGGCAGAACACTGGCACATCACAGATCGGGGTAAAGGGCCAATCCCTGCAGCCCTTTACCACGTAATCGCTCCTTCCAATGATGAAGCGATACCTGTCAACAAACCGGCGTCATGTCCTGTTCTCTTCTCTCTTCACACCGATCATGTGAGAAGAGGAGGGAGAAGCTGCAGCGTGAGGCTGCTTGAGGTTTTTGTTATATATTCCAAGTGCACATCTGTGCCCCATCAGTGCTCTACAGTGCCCCATCAGTGCACATCCGTGCCGCATCAGCGCTACATCAATGCTCTACAGTGCACATCTGTGCCCCATGAGTGCCACAGCAGTGCTCTATAGTGCCCCATCAGTGCACATCTGTGCCCCATCAGTGCACTTCTGTGCCGCATCAGTGCACATCTGTGCCTCATCAGTACCACAGCAGTGCTGTACAGTGCCCCATCAGTTCACATCTGTGCCTCAGCAGTGCCACATCAGTGCTACATCAATGCTCTACAGTGCCCCAGCTCTACAATGCACATCTGTGACCCATCAGTGCTCTACAGTGCCCCATCAGTATCCCAGCAGTGCACATCTGTGCCGCATAAACGCTACATCAATGCTCTACAGTGCCCCATCAGTGCACATCTGTGACCCAATAGTGTCGCATCAGTGCACATCTGTGCTCTACAGTGCCACATCAGTGCCCCATCTGGGCTCTACAGTGCCACATCTGTGCTACTAAAGTGCCCATTAGTGCCTATACAGTGCCCATCAGTAAATGCTCATCATTGCCACTCTATTAGTAGTTGTTTTCATTTTCTTTCCACATTTTCCAAAAACTTGTGGAAAAAACTACATGTTAAAAATACCCATTGTGCCTCATAGGATTATATGTTGGGGTGTTTTCTTTCCAAAATGGGGTTATTTTGTGGGCATTTCCAATGTCCTGGTGCTCCAGGACCTTCAAAAGTGTGATAGGTTGTCAGGGAATTATATGTGAAATTTGTGTTCCTAGAATGCTTGACAGTGCTCCTTGGATGTTGGGCCTCTGTATGTGGCCAGGTTGTGTAAAAGTCTCAAACGTGTAGTATCACCATACTCACCATGCCTCTTACCTTGTAATGTCTACTTTCCAAAGAGGGGTCATTTGGGGGCTAATTGTACTTTCCTGGCTTGTTATGCTCGGATCACATTGGGGCGACCCGTCAGGCGACTTAGCCGCTTAGCAAGTTGTGCTCCATCCAGTGCAATGGAACCATTCTAACACATGTGCCACACAAAAAGTCCCACACATGTGGTATCCCCGTACTTGGGAGAAGCAGCAGAATGTATTTTGGGGTGTAATTCCACATATACCCATGGCATGTTCAAGCATTATATAATTTAGTGAAAACTTTGTGCGAAAAAAAAAAAGTTTGTAATTTTCCCGAAACTTGTGGCAAAATATAAAATATTACATAGGCTCAACATGACTCTCAGCACATAGCTTGGGGTGTCTACTTTCCAAAATGGGGTCATTTGTGGGGGTTTTGTGCTATCTTGGCATTTCATGACCTCCGAAACCGTGATAGGTAGTGAGGAAGTGAAATCACCATTTTACGCACTAATGCCCCGTACACACGGTCGAACTTTGTTCGGACATTCCGACAACAAAATCCTAGGATTTTTTCCGACGGATGTTGGCTCAAACTTGTCTTGCATACATACGGTCACACAAAGTTGTCGGAAAATCCGATCGTTCTGAACGCGGTGACGTAAAACACGTACGTCGGGACTATAAACGGGCAGTGGCCAATAGCTTTCATCTCTTTATTTATTCAGAGCATGCGTGGCACTTTGTCCGTCGGATTTGTGTACACACGATCGGAATTTCCGACAACGGATTTTGTTGTCGGAAAATGTTATATCCTGCTCTCAAACTTTGTGTGTCGGAAAATCCGATGGAAAATGTCCGACCGTGTGTGTGGAGCCCACACACGGTCGGAATTTCCGACAACACGCTCCGATCGGACATTTTCCATTGGAAAATCCGACCGTGTGTACGGGGCATTAGAAAGCTTGAATGCGGTGATTGGTTTTCGGGGTCCTGTACACGACTAGGCTCCCAAAAAGTCTCACACATGTGGTATCCCCGTACTCAGGAGAAGCAGCAGAATGTATTTTGGGGTGTAATTTCACATATACCCATACCATGTGTGAGCAATATATCATTTAGTAACAACTTTGTGTAAAAAAAAAAAAAAACGAAAAAAAAAAACTGTACTTTTCCCAAAACTAGTGCAGTGGGAGAGGAGAGCCAGAGAAAACCATGGAGGATGGTGGGAGGGGGGGGCGTTCCCTCCCACTGCCTGTAAAAGCAGTCTAGAGGCTAATTAGCCACTAAGATTGCTTTTACATGAAAGCCAACCGCCA
This sequence comes from Lithobates septentrionalis, assembly GCA_037952835.1. Taxonomy (NCBI): domain Eukaryota; kingdom Metazoa; phylum Chordata; class Amphibia; order Anura; family Ranidae; genus Lithobates; species Lithobates septentrionalis. The sequence goes on along the minus strand of JBBDGP010003123.1, from coordinate 587,052 downwards.
GCTGAAAAGAACAATACCAAGATGATACCTAAACCTGCAGGTATCATTCAACCAAAAATCCTTTAAAAGCCTTTACAGGTTACAACTTTAGATTTACAGAGGAGGTCTACTGCTAGAATTACTGCCCTTGATCTGACGTTTGCGGTGATACCTCACATGCATGGTGCAATTGCTGTGTACATATGAAACGAGACTGATGCTTGCGTTTGCCTTTGCGCGCGAGCACGGGGGGACAGGGATGCTTTATTTATTTATTTTTTTAATTATTTATTTTGCGTTTTTATTTTATTTTTACACTGTTTTTTCCTTTCATTTTTTTTTTTTATAATTTTTATTGTTAGTTATCACAGGGAATGTAAATATCCCCTATGATAGCAATAGATAGTGGCAGGTACTCTTTTTTTGAAAAAAATTGGGGTCTATTAGACTCTAGATCTCTCCTCCTATCCGGCGAAACTGATGTCATTAAATGCTTGTAGCTTCCGGTTTCTTAGGCCATAGAGATGATTGGAGCCATTCTGGTCTCCGATCAGCTCTATGGTCAGCTGCATTCTCGGGTTCCCCGGTGGGAGAGGAGAGCAAGAGAAATCCATGGAGGACAGCGGGAGAGGGGGGGGGGACATTCCCTCCCACTGCCTGTAAAAGCAGTCTCAAGGCTAATTAGCTGCTAGGATTGCTTTTACATGAAAGCCGACCGCCAGCTGAAAAGAACGATACCAAGATGATACCTAAACCTGCAGGTATCATTCTGGTATAACCACTCAAAGTACATCAACATACCAGTATGTTGCTGGTTCTTGGGCATATATTGTAATGTTCTTTTTTTTTCATGCAGCCTGTGGGCTGAACAAAAAAAGGAGATTGATCGGTGGGTATGCCCACCATTAGAATACCGGCCTTCATCCATCCACTGTGGTGGTGAAATCACCTCCTACAGCGCTGGAGTCGCTGGTTTACATATCTTGAGAGCAAACCCTGTTGCTGTCAAAATAAATAAATCCGTGCTGCAGCTGAATGGAGTACCAGAAAAGCAAACAATGGTAACAATAAAACATTAACTTAATAAAACAACTTTTTCTTTTATTGCAATCTGTGCCTAAAAAAAATATATGTTGAAGTATGGGGGCAATCCGCCCCTAATGTTAAGAGCAAATCACCCCTCCACCCCTGCCCCTAAGCTTCAGCATATATGCCCTTTTTTTAACTGTGGTGGTGAAATCACCTCCTACAGCGCTGAAGTCGCTGATTTACATATCGTGAGAGCAAACCCTGTTGCTGTCAAAATAAATATATCTGTGCTGCAGCTGAATGGAGTACTAGAAAAGCAAACAATGGTAACAATAAAACATTAACTCAATAAAACAAAGTTTATTTTATTGCAATCTGTGCCTAAAAAAAATAGATGCTGAAGCATGGGGGCAATCCGCCCCTAATGTTAGAAGCAAATCACCCCTCCACCCCTGCCCCCATGCTTCAGCATATATGCCCTTTTTTTAACAGTGGTGGTGAAATCACCTCCTACAGCGCTGGAGTCGCTGATTTATGTATCGTGAGAGCAAACCCTGTTGCTGTCAAGATAAATAAATCAGTGCTGCACCTGAATGGCGCACCTACAAAGAAAATAATGGTTAACAATAAAACATTGTAAACTGTGAGGTATTAAAGAATTACATACCTGAAACTGTAAAGGTTCCAGGTTCGGGTCTCTCAAAATGCGATGGCATCTTTGGAGATCCTGTGAAAGTGTGCCCTAGACTGTGCACTGCTGTACCCTACGCTAATACTCCACTAGTGTGTGGAAGGAAACAGTCACTGATGCAGAGACCAGGTTGGTCAGGACTGGAGGGACAATAAAAGCGGGCGTCACGCCTGTATCCGCATTTCCTACAGACATGACATCTTTGACACGACATCCCCGACATACAGCTAGTACCAAGTACCAATACTTTGCGGTGCGGAAAAAAATCCGCAAATCGCACTGCAAAGAATCACATGCGATTTGAACAAGAATGCAGTGCGATTCCTGTCCGAACCGCATGCAATTTCCCCCATCGTTTCTGTGTGTGTGTGTATAGAAAGAGATTAAAGCACGTTGTCAAGTTAGTTTAAACAATGTTAGAACTCACAGCAGAGGCGTATTTTGAAGCCCCTGATGCAAAATGTGTCCTGGAACCACCCACTGCGTGCCAAGATATGGTAGCTGTATGGTGGCTGTCTCTCATCTCTCTCTCCTGCTTTTGGCTGCATGTGCACATAAGGTGAGGGCAGACAGGCCACACTCTGAGCTGCCGGGTGAAAGTGGTGGGATTGTATGTACAGGGTACCGATAAGAGTGTGTGCCACTGGGGATATCACTCCTTTCTTTTATACATTATTAAACAGCACCCAGTTACCGCTCTCATGCCCAGGCTGCAGTGATGTGGAGGTGCAGGATGGTGGGGAAAGGTGACCCCCCCCCCTTCGTGGTAATGACACCTGCCATCCCGCCTCCTCCTGGTAATGACAGATGACCCCCCTCCTTCAGAAGGTAATGACACATGCCCACCCACTAGGTAATGACACGGCCATATGAAGCACAAGGGGGAGGGAGGGGCTTCACATCAACATGTTTCCACCGATGACGAAACATGTTGATGTGGAGCCCCGCCCCCCTCCCTCCCCCTTGTGCTCCACTCCCTCCTGTGTGTGTGTGTGTGTGTGTGTATAGAAAGAGATTAAAGCACGTTGTCAAGTTAGTTTAAACAATATTAGAACTCACAGCAGAGGCGTATTTTGAAGCCCCTGATGCAAAATGTGTCCTGGAACCCCCCACTGCGTGCCAAGATATGGTAGCTGTATGGTGGCTGTCTCTCATCTCTCTCTCCTGCTTTTGGCTGCATGTGCACATAAGGTGGAGGCAGACAGGCCACACGCTGAGCTGCCGGGTGAAAGTGGTGGGATTGTATGTACAGGGTACCGATAAGAGTGTGTGCCACTGGGGATATCACTCCTTTCTTTTATACATTATTAAACAGCACCCAGTTACCGCTCTCATGCCCAGGCTGCAGTGATGTGGAGGTGCAGGATGGTGGGGAAAGGTGACCCCCCCCTTCGTGGTAATGACACCTGCCATCCCGCCTCCTCCTGGTAATGACAGATGACCCCCCTCCTTCAGAAGGTAATGACACATGCCCACCCACTAGGTGATGACACGGCCATATGAAGCACAAGGGGGAGGGAGGGGCTTCACGTCAACATGTTTCTACCGATGACGAAACATGTTGATGTGGAGCCCCGCCCCCTCCCTCCCCCTTGTGCTCCACATGGCCATGGTGATGCACGCTAGATGGATCCTTATGCTGCAATAGAGGACTAGCTATCTGACCCATTAGCAACAGCGTTGGATGCACCACAGTGGATATGGCCAGCCACGTTGATGACTGGCAGGTTCATGAGAGTAAAGGCTGCCCTCCATTGGGCTTCTATACAGTGGGCCAACATCTGTCACCTGTGCACATGAGCACGCTGATGTGCGCGCGTGCCAATATGCATTTGCGCATGCACATAAGTATTAGCCAAGTTCCTATCTGTATAAGAGGGAGCATGAATTAACCTGTGAATAGGCACAGAAGTCCACCTAGAGGAACCATGTTGTCTACTGGCATGTCCTTCCTGACATTTGGACATCCTCAGGTGCTAGGTACCTTGATTTGGGTTCCTCCATGCTTCTGACTTTGGTTAGCAGATGTTTCAAGTGGAGAGCCTGCCTTTCAGTGATTTACTCTACCCATTGTGGTGTTGCTGGCCATTTAGCCTTCATCTCCTTACTTGGAACAGCCACTGTCATTGCACATCTCCTCTTTTGGTGAGGCCCCCCCCCCCCCCCAAAAAAAAATTATCTTCCTAGCACAATTTCCCTTCTCCAAAATCTCCCCTTCCCCCACACAAATCATCCCTCCCTAAATTTCCCCTCCTAGCACCCCCCCTCCCCCACCCAAATGTCCCCTCTGACAGTACATCATACCTCCTGCCACGCTCCCAAACTCCCCTTACCAGGATAAATCCCATCCCCCTAGCACAACTACCCCTTTCCTAGCACAGATCCTCCCCAAATCACCACTCCTAGCACAACCCCCCCCCCCCCCCCCCTATATTTCCCCTCCCAGAACAAATCTTACCTACCGCCGCTCCTTTGAATTTGTTCTTTCTCTCCTAGCACAACTCCCCCCCAATATTTACCCTCCCAACTAGAATTTGGGTCCTGCTATTACTCAGAACACTTTGCCTCACTCTGGTCTGATTATTCTTCTCTATTTCCGCACGAGCAGGCGCAGTTCAAGTTGCAGATTTTCTGTGGAAAGAGAAAAAAAAAGGATTTATTAGTGGATATAACACAGGACTATCACCTTTCAGTTACATCACAGACAGCTTGTCACTTCTGCAATACTTCTCAGTATAGGACTTGTTCATTTAGGATATAAATGTTTCTCCATAAATGGCAGTTTTTATAAGGTAGTTGTCGCCATAGAGGAGGTCGGCCTGATAGGTGGCTGAGAATTCGGCGTAAAGTATAGGAACCCTTCCTAAATGTTCACCCCGTGTCATGAGTTTAGTACTTTAAGAGTATAAACGTCAAAAGGGGAGGACCTTATTTACTAGGGGTCCTGAGGGAAGTGAGAGTGACCCTTAATGGGACGCCTTGACCAGGCTGAATAACCATTGCTGAGAAACTAGAAAACATTTCCTAATCACTATTCCTACCCTTGGAATAAGCGATAGTAGAAGATTCTGCCATCGCCAATCACCTATCCACCACCAATTCACAAGGAAAGGAGCATTCATTACAGATCTGTAATTTAACTCTGGACAAATTCTTATTAACTAATTGTGACCCCCCCCCCCCCCCCCCATGAGGAAGAATGACCTCCAACTATCCAGAGGTCGTTGTTCCTCTAGTCCTAAACTGCTACCGTTTGTGAGACTGTATTGTATATACCTGGGTCTTTCCTCAGCTATTTAACTATGTAACTACCTAAGCAGTATAATATTACACAGTACTTACTTTTCTCAATGTCTTCCACAGGGGTCCTAGGAGGCAACTCAGCATTCCTTGGCAGCAATGACCTATCTTCCTGGCTTGTTTTACAGGACGTATGGAGATATTGAAGTTCAAAGTACATTTTCTCCATTTCTTTTTTGTAGTCTTTACTTTTTCAGACTTTTCTTTCCCTGCACTTCCTTCCCCTGCACTTTCTTCCCCTGCGCTTTCTTCACTTCCTTCCCCTGCGCTTTCTTCACTTCCTTCCCCTGCGCTTCCTTCACTTCCTTCCCCTGCGCTTCCTTCACTTCCTTCCCCTGCGCCTTCTTCAACGTCACTTCCTTCCCTATCATTTTTTTTAGTGTCACTTTCTTCAATGACACTTTCTTCTGTGGATTTTCTTCCTTCACCCGTGCTTTCTTCAACGTCATTTGGCCAGGATTTCCTTATCTCTCCTAGCTCATTCAGCCGGATGTTTTTCGCTTGGCTTACTTCCTTTTCCTCCTCTCTTTCCTGTGTTTCCTCTTCCCACATCTTTTTTATTTCCTCACCCGGCCATGTTTCTTTTATCTTGCCCAGCTTACTCGCCTGGAACGCGTTCCTTTCGTCAGTTCCACTACTCTCCATGTGAGCCTATAAGGAAAAAAAAAAAAAACCAAGGTAAGTGCAAGTACAGATTTGTCACTCTACTCTTTCTTTAAAGCGGAGTTCCACCCAAAAATTGAACTTTCGCTTTAAGTGATGGTGACCCCCTGACATGCCACATTTGGCATGTCGTTTTTTTTGGGGTAGGAGCGGGTACCCTGTTTTTAGAGGCACCCAGCTCCCACTTCCTCCCCTGGCGCCGGAAAGGAAGATCACCTCTCCCCCCTCCCTCCCTGCAATCTTCTTGGACACGTCACAGGTCCAAGAAGATTGCCCGGCCATTCACAGCGCGCAGCTGTAATTTGCGATGTATACTGGCACATTATTCATTTACTTTGCAGGATTTAAAAAAAAAAGAAACTTTGGCGGTTTACTTCCTCTTTAATGCATGGAATGCATTTAAGGTGGAAAAACCTTCAGCCTTTAGAACCACTTTATAATTAAATCAGGAAGGCTGCCAACTCGGATGCTCTTGAATAAAAGTACTTTATTAGTTATATGGGTACAGGCAATAACCTGACACGTTTCGGTTAAGAAGCCTTCATCAAAGCTTTGATGAAGGCTTCTTAGCCGAAACGCGTCAAGGTATAGCCTATACCCGTGTACCCATATAACTAATAAAGTACTTTTATTCAAGAGCATCCAAGTAGCCAGCCTTCCTGATTTAAGAATCATATCTGTGGGGCCTGAACGTCCCGGCTAGAGCACCGGATCCCAGTTCGTGGACTTTTATATTAGCAGTGGAGCTGGGGTGACAATTTGTTACTCACTTTAACTATAACTACCTAAGCAAAAAAGTAAAAAAGCCCATCCAGCGCTCAGACCAAGGAACTTCACCCAGGGGCTGTGGCACGTAATGATTTCAGCGATGCCGTCCTCCTCAGACTGGGGCAATCTTCAGAAAACTGTAAAAACATGTACAAGAGGGCGCAAACGCCTAGTGCGGGGGGTGGGCAACCTCGGCCCTCCGCCTGTTTTAAAACTACAAGTCCCATGAGACATTGCAAGACCCTGACAATCACAGGCATGACCCCTAGAGGCAGAGGCACGATGGGATTTTTAGTTTCACCACAGCTGGAGGGCCGAAGCTGCCTACCCCCTGGCCTAGTGCATTACCTCCAAAATTGTTTATTTAAAAATCATATAAAAGTAAAATACTTACAAAAGCTTGACAAAAACAGCAATCCAGAAAGTGAGATTGGCATCTTGGCATCGCCACCGACGCCACACAATGAAGAAGCTTACGCGTTTCGGGGGGGACAGGCCCCGTTTCAGTGCCCATCTCACTTGCTGCTATTGTCTAGCTTGATTCTAATCGGCTTTTGTGAGTATATTACTTTATTTGATTTTAAATAAACGATTTTGGAGGTAGTGCACTAGGCGCACGCGCCCTCTTGTACATGTTTTCATAACTAGCTAAGCATTATAATATTATGGGATACTTACTATGCTGGCCCGGCTGTATGTAACCTTGTCATCTCTTCTGCTCTCTATTCCTCCTTGTTCCACTTCAATTTCTGTTCTCTCCCTCTCTTCTTTTCTTTTTTCTTCCTCCCCCTCAGTCCCTCTCCTTTGTGAATAGTCGTATTCATTTAAGACCGCACTAGTAAAGGACGTCGCAACTGTGACATGGGAAGTTCGCTTCTCATGTCCTTTCTTGCTTTTCAGGTCTCTCTCGATTGGCTCGGCCTCCATCAGTTCGTGCCCCTCTATTTTCCTGCCCTTTACTGCAGCCACTTTTTCTCTCTTCTCTTGGAGCTCTCTCTCTCGCTTTCTATCCACTTCCTCCTTCATCCTCATTTCATTCTCCCTGAGCTCCTCCCCTTCTCTGTCTATCCCCTCTTGTCTCCTCCTCCTTGCCCTCCTCATCCTTGCTTCCTCCGCCCTAACTGCGTCCGCTTGTGCTTTCTTCTTTAGGAACGCCTCCTCGCTCTGATACACTACTTCCTCACTCTGATACATTTCCTCACTCTGACGCACTTCCTCACTCTGACGCACTTCCTTTCTGTTTTGCATTTTGACCTAAAAAATAAAAAAAAAATGGTGAGTTGACGTGAAGTTGAAATATTAAAGTGGAACTCCGCTCCAAACTTTTTTGTTTAAAATTTTAGATGGGGAGGGGAAAGCATTTCCAAATATTTCTAAGGTTCCTTATTTTCTGTGAAAATTATATTACACTTTTTTAAAGAGTTACTAATCAGTTGGTGACTTAGATATTACAAAAAGTTTTAAAGGATCTAAAAAAAAAAAGGGGTGGGAATGAGTCAGAGCAGGTCTACTCTGCAGCTGCAAAAGACCCCCCCCCCCCCCAGGATTTAGACCCATCTATACGATTTATGCATATTAAAGTAATCTTTGTGCTCGGGAGGTGTGTAAATGGGGCACTTTGGTGACTATGTCTACTGATATATTGAGTTTACACCAGTGGCGGCCGGTGCTTAATATATTGGGGGGGGGGGGCGGAAAACTAACACCAAACCCCCCCAACGTGAATGTGGCGATCGAAAACCCACAGGAGAGATGGGAATGCAGTGATCGACCCCCCCCTCCCCCCCCAAGGGAAACGGGCGGGAGTGCGGTGATCGACCCACCCCCCCAGGGGCCATACAGGAATGCAGTGATTGACCCCCACCCCCCCCCCGCGTGCGGGAGACAGAAGGGAACACCAGCGATAAGGGCATTACCTTTAGAGTCAGGGGGAATGAAGAGCCGGCCCGATGATTCTCCTCACGGGAGAACAGGAAGTGTGTCCTGAGACACGATTGGCCAGGGAGTCCTAAGACTCTGTGGCCAATCGGGTCACAGGAACTGCTTCCTGATTATCGGGGAGGAGAATCAGGAAGACAATAGCGAATATTAATGATTAATGAGTATAACATGTTTGTTATTTACAAAAAAAAAAAAAACGAACCTTTACAATCACTTTAACCTTAGTTAGCTTTTAACTGAACTTCCACTTTAAGAAAACAAGACAATAATACAATTTTATATAGTAAAGGGCACATATAATAAGGGTACAAAAAGACACTTACTGATTAGATCTGTCTTGACAATAAATTCAGAATTCAACTACGAAAAATCTCTTTGAACGCTCAAAATAAGTCTAGAATAACTCGTACACCTGCAGAGAGAAAAAAAACAAAACGATTAATTTTTTGCTTTTACTTTAAGTGGTTGTAACCCTATAAAAAAAAATATATATATATATATATATACATATATAAAAAAATAAAAAGAGAGAGAGAGATCCTGTTCCCTTATAGCGCATTAAACAGTACAGTTTTTATAAAACGATTTACAGAGCAGGTCTGGTGCTAGAATGACTGCCCATAATCTGACAATCGCGGTGATACCTCACATGTGTGGGACGATCGCTGTTTGCGTTCGCGCAGGACCGTCCCAGGCGTTCGCCTTTGAACGGGGGGGGTAGGGGGTCACTTAAAAAAAAAATGAATTTCATTCAATTTACGCGTTTTTGTCTCCGCTGCATGAGTGTGCGCAATTTTAACGCGCTCTGTATCTATTTACTCGGCGTAACAACATATTTTTATATTTTACCAAACAATTGGGTTATGTGTTTGTGCTTTTTTTTTTTTTGCATTACAATTAAAAAAAAAAAGTGTATTTTTTTCACCCCCAAAAAATTGCATTTGAAAAAACGCTGCGCAAATACCACGTGACATAAAAAAAACCTGCAAAACCCACACGCATTTGTCATTTAAAGTAACGCAGTGCCGTATCGGAAAAAAATGGCCTGGTCAGGAAGAGGGGGGGGGGTAAATCTTCCAGGGCTAAAGTGGTTAAAAAAACATATATAATAATGTTTGGGGGTTCGAAGTAAATTTCTAGCAAAAAAATAAAAATATTCATTTGTTACATAAGGTGTCAGAAAAAGCCTGGTGGTTAAAAAAACGTCAGCAAAAATGCACTTTTCCATTGAAATGCATTGAAAATGGATACATTTTTTTTTAGTGTGAAGATTTTTTTCCCCGGTGATTGATACCAAAACCCCGGCGCTGGAAATAAGTATTCCAATCTTATAAACCAGTATAAATACGATGTGTGCAATGGATAGAAAGACTTTCCCCAGTAACTGGTACCACAACCCCGGCGCTGGAAATAAAACATTTACTTTATATACATTTAAAATAATAATAAAAGTTCATATATTAGTGACGGATTTCTCTCTATATTATCTTCTATGTATTATTTCTATATTTATGTCATGTCAGTGAATGATTCGCCATCAGTGAAGAACATTCTATGGATGATTGTATGTAGAACACAGAGCAACAAATACAACGTACCTCTCTCTACCGCTCTCCAGACTAGAATGACTCTGGCACAGCTCAGCACTCACTATAATGGCTGAGAAGGGAGCTGCACTGTGACGTCACGACGTGTTCACTTCGCAACTCGGCCAGGGACCTCCCATATATGGGCATGCGACTGTTAGTGTAAGATGTGGGGGAAAAGGGAGTCACGTGACCATACTGAGCGGACCTGTTTGGGAACTAGTCTCTGTTTACCCCCATTAGGCTCCGCCCAATCTTACCAATTCCTCGGCTATGGGGAGCTGTCAGCGTGAGGGGAGGGGGCGGGCGCTGTGGCCCGCCCATTCCTAAACACCGCCCACAGACAACAGTGTCCTCACATCACCCCCTCCCTGTCCCCGCCCACCCTAAACACAGCCCTCCCTCCTGGCCGTTCATGACTGGAGGGAGGGGAGGTGTCTCAGCCGGAAGGGGGAGGAGTTAATGTAATGGGGTCTCCTCTTATTGGATGATGGATCTGATGCTGTGTATGGAGATTCATAACCAATCCACCATAACGATCATATCTCCCCCTCCCCCTCCATCTTATTACTGTGCATGCAATCCAGGTGTTATAGATGATCGTCCAATCATATCTTCCCTCCTAATCCGTCTAATAAGGGGGGTCCTGGACCTCCATAGAAGTTTGTACGATCTCCTATACACCATACACTCTGATTGTACGATCTCCTATACACCATACAATCTGATTGTACGATCTCCTATACACCATACAATCTGATTGTACGATCTCCTATACACCATACAATCTGATTGTACGATCTCCTATACACCATACAATCTGATTGTACGATCTCCTATACACCATACAATCTGATTGTACGATCTCCTATACACCATACAATCTGATTGTACGATCTCCTATAGATCTGCCATCACCTATGTATTGTAGTAGAAGAATCGGACGGATTTCATATGGATCTCTCACATTCATATTACATATATAGAGGATTGTACAATCTGATTGTATGGTGTGTGTGTGGGGGGGGTGGATATGATTGTATGGTGTATGGAGGGTGGATTGTCAGGTTATCATTGCTGTCTGTGTCCCCATTGGGGAGATTTCCCCTCTCTATGTCTCCTGATTACCGTTATCACAGAGAGTGTTAGAAAGTCCCAAATGTTGGGTTGTCACCAGAACAGGAATAGATGGGAAATCTACCAATAGGGACATTAGTTCTGGGATTCCCTCACTTTGGAGGGATTTGCTCTCACTTCCTGTTGTGTCTATGGGACAGGAAGTGAAGGGAAATCTCCTCATTGGGGACACAGATGACAGAAAACACCTGACAACCCTGGATGAGAAGAGAAGGTTTTATCCTGGGGTCACACCCACATATGTAAAAATGGTGTTTGAGGTCTGGTGCTAGGAATATCGAGAGCGATATTCCTAGCACCAGACCTTCTCCGTAACTCTAAACTAGTAACCTGCGGAAATTTTTTAAAGCGTCGCCTTATGGAGATTTTTTTAATAACCGTATTCTGGCGCCATTCCACGAGTGGGCAGCAGTTTTAAAGCTTGACCATGTTAGGTGTCTATTTTCTCAGCCTAACATCATCTTTCATATAATACAAAAAAAATTGGGGTATATGTTATGTTTTAATCCAATAAAGTGTATTTTTTTTTCTCCCCAAAAAATAGCGTTTGAAAAAAAATTGTGCTGTGCAAAAACCGTGTGATAAAAAATTGCAACCGCCATTAAATTCTCTAGGGTCTCTGCTAAATATATACATATATATATATATATATATATATATATATATATAAAGCGCTGCGTAAACTGTTGGTGCTATATAAATCTTGATTAATAATTATATATATATATATATATATATATATATATATATATATATATATATATATATATATATAATTTTTTATTATTATATTATATTATTATATTATAATATATATATAATGTCTATTTACTGCAGTATATACATAAATAAATAAATAAACATATACATATTTGTATTTATGCATTAAGAAAATATATCAAGACATACCTATTGTACTGAATCTACAATTGCACTTTCAACAGCAGATAGCTTTGCACACACTATGACATCATCAGAATTCTAACTGCCCATCAGCTTCCTACACTGTTTTTTTTTTTTTTTTTCACAGATTGAAAACTTTATTGACAAAAACAGCAAAATAACAATCTATGGATACATTGTTTGCATATTATTGATGGCAGTGATAGGATGTATTAGCTTTTGAAAATCAGTAAATATTGAACACTGAAATGTCATTTTACTTGATGTTATGATGGATCAATTTTTACATTCATGGCTTGCGATTCTGACACTCCAATACATTCATAGTAGTCAATCTGCAATCACCTTTATATATATAAAATATATATATATACATATATATATATATATATATATATATATATATATATATATATATATATATATATGTATGTATGTTTGTGTATATATATATATATATATACTTTTTTTTTTTTATATATATATAAAGGTGATTGCAGATTGACTACTATGAATGTATTGGAATGTCAGAATCGCAAGCCGTGAATGTAATATATATATATATATATATATATATATATATATATATATATATATACACACATATATATATATATATATATGTATATATATGTGTATGTATATATATATATATATATATATATATATATATATATATATATATATATATATATATATGTATGTATATATAAATATATATATATGTGTATGTATATAGAAGTCTGACAATCCTATAACACTCACAGCAGCCAATCAGCAAACTGATTTCCTAATCTGATATATATCTCATATATAATATTTAAGGGTTATAAGTAATTTTTAAGCAATAAAAATACAAATGTAAACAACAAATGTAAGAAAAAGGCTTGGTCCTTAACTGAATCGAATTCTGTTTTTTAGCTGCTTAGGACTTAAATGGTTTAAAGCGGAACTCCAGACATAAGAAAAGCTCACGTTCCACTGCTGAATGCTGATTGGAGCGCTCTAGCTCTGATTCTCTGAAAGGACCTCTGCGGAAAGACCACTGCTTCCACTCACACACTGCTGGCAGGGGATAGTCTTTATTACCTGGGCTGTGGCAAATTGCTAAAAAATAACGAGCCCCCTCAAGCCCCCATACACACTATCAGATTTTCTGCTGATTTTTTCCTTCAGATTTACCAAAACCATATAATATGAGGTCTAACCTTAGGAGTTTCAATTTGTATGCAGTCAGGTAGGCCCTGGCACTACATGGCTTTGGTAAATCTGAAGACAAAAATCAGCAGAAAATCTGATAGTTGTGTATGGGGAATAAAGACTTTGCATGCCCTTTTGTTTCAATGCCCCAGAATGTAATCTTTAATGGATTTAAGCTGAAAGTTACGTTTTTAGAGCTTTAAAATCTATGTTTTGTAAAGAAACGCAACATAAAATGTGCACAATGGTCACAACTGGATCCGCATAATTAGGGAAGGAAGTAGTACGGTGGAAACCCCCATCCAACCACAAAAAATAAAGATATCAAAGTGGGGTGGAGGTTATAGAAAAGTCTGCTGTAGAAACCGGCCAACATCCCAAACCTAAATTTTGTACATGGTTTCCCCTATAAGGGCGGGACTTTAAAGGCATGGACTGTGAGACGCAGAGTATCATAAAAAATATAAATTTTATTAAATACTATATATAAAAAAATACATAAAGCTCATACAGACATAAGTAAGAAAATCTGTGCAGAAAAGTGGGGGTCTCTGGTGCACAATGTTCCAGAAGGGTCATGGAAGAGTATACACACAGGGTATAAAGACGTAACAGTGAGAATGCATACAATATTTCCTACGCGTTACAGCTCAGTTTCAGGGTCTTGGCAATTTTCTTATAGCCTAGGCTATCTTTATGTAGAGCAACAATTCTTTTTTTTCAGATCCTATGGGGACACTAGTTCTGGTTCATGAAGTCCTTCCATTTGGGAGGGATTTCCTCTCACTTCTTGTTTTGGCTATAGGACAGGAAGTGAAGGGAAATCTCCCCAATGGGACACAGGTGACAAAAAAACTGCCAAGGTTTTAGTTGTGCCTTTAGTTCTTTATTCTCAGTACTATATGAACCATGTAGCGATTTTAGAGTTTCGTCTGCCATTCTTATCATTCTGCCCTCACAAGGGTTCTTTCATTGACCAAGATAAACTCTAGTCTTCACAAAAATGGCCGCCCTCCCGCCCACCACTTCATAGCAACCGCGCATAGTGAATCCTGTTCCGGCGGCCATTTTATCGAAGACCTATAGTACAGCGATAAGCAGCTAAGGGAGCAGTGAGAAGGGGGGAGGGAAGTTCGACCTCTAGCGGCGGACTCAGGAGAGGTGGGACGTCCCCGGGAGGGAAGTAGGCGGCGCCGGTGAGCGGCTGAGTCTCGGTGGCAGTGAAGTTGGTGAGTTCCGGTTGTCTGGGTGGTGAAAATGACCGATGGGGGGCGGATTAGAGGGCGGGGGAGGACCGGCAGGGATTTGGGGTGACTCGGGGTCCTCGCACTAGAGGCGGAGTGTCACCCAACTTTTCCTGACACCCAATCCGGCCTCTCCAGGGAGGGGGGAGGGGAGGAGGGAGCCATAGAGGGGCGCTGTGTGTGAAGTCCGAGGATCAGCCTGATGGAAAACTATGAGATCCATGGAACTCTCATCTCCTTCTCATAAATATGAAACCCTTCTAAATTATTATTATTTTTGTTAATAATCATTTTATTTCTCACTTATTAATAATTTATATATTTTTTTTGTTGCTGTTTATATATCTCATTTTTTTGAATATTTATAATATTTATTTTATGTTCACATTTTATCTTGTTGGATTATTTAGTGTTTTTATAAAATATTATTTTTATTATTATTATTATTATTATTATTATTAAATATATATATATATATATATATATATATATATATATATATATATATATATATATATAACTTTGGATCATTTATTTTCACATTTTATTTTGTTGGATTACATTTTTTTTTTTAATTATATAATGATAATACTAATATAACAGTTTTATTTTGTTTCATTAATAATTTAAATTATTTAAAAATAAGATGAATAATAAAACTATATTATTATTAAATAAATAAAACATTTATTATTATTATTATTATTATTATTATTATTATTGTTGTTGGTAATAAAATTTAAATGATACCAAATTAATGCTATATATATTTTTTTGTTTTAAATAATATTATTATTAATAATTTTAAATTAAAAATGAATAATAACTATATTGTTATTATAAAAAAAAAATAAAAGAATAAAACTATTATTATTATTGGTAATAAAAATGATACCAAATTAATGTTATATTTTTTATTGTGTTGAATAATATTATTAATTTAAATTAATTAAAAATGAATAATAAAACTATATTGTTATTATAAAAGAATAAAACATTTATTATTATTATTATTATTATTATTGGTAATACAACTTAAATGATACCAAATTAATGTTATATTTTTATTGTTTTGAATATTATTATTAACAATTTAAATTAATTAAAAATGAATAATAAAACGATATTGTTATTATTAAAAAAATAAAAGAATACAACATTTATTATTGTTGTTGGTGGTGGTAATACAATTTAACTGATACCAAATTTACCAATATTAATAATTTAAGTTAATAAAAAATAAAATGAATAATACAACTATTAATTATTATTATTATTACTATTATACAGGATTTATATAGCGCCGACAGTTTACGCAGCGCTTTACAACAACATTAGGGCAGACAGTACAAGTACAATACAATTCAATACAGGAGGAATCAGAGGGACCTGCTCCTTAGAGCTTACAATCTAGGAGGGAGGGTCAAGTTGTACAAAAGGGTAATAGCTGTGGGGGATGAGCTAATGGAGAAAATAGTTAATAAATATAATTAATAAATAAATATATATATATATATATCTCATTTATTATAAAAAAAATAAAACAAATTAAAGTGGTAGTAAGCTCAGTTTTTGAACTTGTACCTACAGGTAAGTCTATAATCGGGCTGTAGGTACTGTGAATATCTCCTAAACTTGCACTATTTAGGACGTGGGTGCTCAACCTGTGGCCCTCCGGTTGTTGCAGAACTACAAGTCCCATCATGCCTTTACCTGTTGGGAGTCATTCTTGTCAGTGGCTTGCAATGACTCCTGGGACTTGTAGTTCAGCATCTGGAGGGCCACAGGTTGAGCACCCATGGTTTCAATGATGGCGAACCTTGACACCCCAGATGTTTTGGAACTATATTTCCCATGATGCTCATGCACTCTTCAGTGTAGTTGAGCATCATGGGAAATGTAGTTCCAAAACATCTGGGATGCCAAGGTTCACCATCACTGGGACTCTAGGAGATATTCACACTGCATGCAGCCCAGTGACGTCACCGGTGCAATGCGCTCTGAAGGTCCAGGAGTGACGTCATCATGTCCTCGGCCACTCATGTAGCCGGAGGCTGCATACCCAGAAGGAAGACCGGGGGGGAAGATGGAAACCCTCTCGGTGACAGCGCTCCGCTTGAAGGGCTTCGTTCTAATGTAAGTCCCTCATATTGTGTTAGCATGCGAAGCATAGTATGACATTGCCTTGCAGGGTATTTATTTATTTATTTATTTAAGCTGCGAATTACTACTTAAAAAAAAAACAAAAAACATTTAGTTCTTTTAATAATAATAATCATGCAAAAATGAGATTATTATTATTATTATTAACACAAAAATAAAATAAATCATAAAACTATTTTTTTATTAATAATAGTAATTTTATTCATTTTTATTTTTGTTACGTTTAAATATTATTCAGATAAAAATAGAAATAATAAAAAAAAGTTATTAATATTATTATCATTACATAAATAAAACAAAATAAAAGAAGTGATCCAACACAATAAAATGTGAAAAAAATAAATATTAAATCAAAACCAAAAAAATATTTAAATAATATGTAAAGTACATAATAATTATTTATATTTTTTGTTATATTTCATTTGTCCCCCCCCCCCCCTCCCCTTTTCCTGCCCGGGCAGTTTTCCAGCTTTCAGTGCTGTTGCACTTTGAATGACAATTGCACGGTCATGCTACACTGTACTCAAATGAAATATTTATAATTTTTTTTTTTTCACACAGATTGAGCTTTCTTTTGGTGGTATTTAATCACTACTGGGGTTTTTTATTTTTTGCTAAACAAACAAAAAAAGACCGAAAATTTTGAAAAGAAAAGGAAAAACTTTTTCATAGTTTGTTATAAAATTTTGCAAACAGGTAATTTTTCTCCTTCACTGATGGGCGCGGATAAGGCTGCGCTGCTGTGCGCGGATGAGGCTGCGCTGGTGAGGCTGCACTGCTGGACGCTGGTGAGGCTGCACTGCTGGACGCTGGTGAGGCTGCACTGCTGGACGCTGGTGAGGCTGCGATGTTGGGCGCTGGTGAGGCTGCGATGATGGGCGCTGGTGAGGCTGCGCCGATGGGCGCTGGTGAGGCTGCGCTGACAAGTGCTGATGAGGCTGCACTGATGGGCGATGTTCTATTAGATTACCACTACCCATCAGATTGTATAACAGAAGTGACTTTCAGACCAAAAATACTTACTGCACATGCGCAATGCGTTCCAAACACTTCATGATCTGACGGGTAGCCATAATCTGATAGAACACCCATGCGGACATCTTGGTATACCCAGCTACGGCTTGAATTTCAGAGTCGTTTTAGCAATAAAGTAAGCGTATATAAATAAATATAGTATATTGATATTCGTGATGTTAAACTTTAAAAGCCGAAAGCGTTGAGTAGAGCTGCACGATTCTGGCTAAAATGAGAATCACAAATTTTTTTTTGCTTAGAATAAAGATCACGATTCTCGCGGCGTAACATGATCTTTCACATTATGCAATTGAAATTGGGCTTAACTTTACTGTTTCGTTTTTTGTTTTTTTTTTAATTCATGAAAGTTTATTTCTTTTCTAAAAAAATTGCGCTTGAAAGACCAGAGTCTCTGCTGAAAAAAAAAAATATATATATATAATGTTTGGGAGTTCTCATTTTCTAGCAAAAAATACTGATTTTAACTTGTAAGCAACAAATGTCAAAAAAGGTTAAAGTGATTGTAAAGACTTTATCAAATAACGAACATGTTGGGCTGCATTGACACCTGAGCGTTTTGCTTTCAGGCAGAAAGTCGCGCGTTTTTGCCACAATTTTTAACGCAATTTTGTACAGGTCAGAAGAGATGAATGGGATTTTACTTGTTGGGTGTTTTACGAGCTGAAAACGCTCAGGTGTGAATGCAGCCTTATACTTGCCTCCTCTGTGCAGTTGGTTTTGCACAGAGCAGCCCGGATCCTCCTCTTCTCGGGTCCCTCTTTGCTGCTCCTGGCCCCTCCCTCCTTTTGAGTGCCCCCACAGCCAGCAGCTTGCTATGGGGGCACCCAAGCCGAGTCAGAGCTCCGTGGATGTATTTAGACACAGAGCCCTAACCTGGCCCCGCCCCCTCTCTCCCCTGATTGGCTGACTGACGTTGATTGACAGCTGCGGTAGCCAATGGCGCCCACTGCTGTCTCAGCCAATTAGGGGGAGTGTCCTGTATGGCTGAGGGGGTCGTGGACATCGCAGGAGAGAGATGGGGCTCAGGTAAGTAATTAGGAGGTGCTGGGGGGGCTGCTACACACAGAAGTTTTTTTTTTTTTTTAATCTTAATGCATAGAATTAAACCTTATCCTTTAAGTCTTTAAAGCGGTTATAAACCTCCAAAAACAAATCCCCCCCCCCCCCAAAAAAAAAAACAGCAAGACAAAGGCATAATGAGCTAGTATGCATCGCATACTAGCTCACTATGAAATACTTATGAAATACTTTATGAAATACTTACCTTAGAACAATGCCCTTGATCGGCACCGGCACACCGCTTACCCGGCCGACATGTTTCCCGGAGGTGCTTCTGGGTTTGCGAGCTCCGGCGCTGTGATTGGCCGGAGCCACAATTACGTCACTCCCACGTGAGCGGGCTTTTCCTTCAGTACGCATGTGCCCGATGATGACGGTGGCAGCGTATATAGTAAATATCTCCTAAACAGCGCAAGTTTAGGTGATATTTACAGTAAATAAAATTATATGCCTTATTATAGACTTACCTGTAGGTACAATTAAGGAGGAATACTTTACTTCCTCTTTAGGTGGTTAAACTGCCCTCATTTATGGACAAAAGTTCATCCCTTTTGATCTAAAAGAACTATATGTTACAATGCTTCTCTTTAGTGATTTGAGAAACTTTGCAGGCTGCCTGTGTGTTTTTTTTTTTTTTTTTTTTTTTTTACAGCTGTCGGCTTGAGCAGAGAACTCTCTGCACTCAATCGAGGAAATGCTTTTTTAAGATGAGGAGGGGGGTAGAATGGCGATCTGGATTTTTTTTTTTCTTTAATGATTACCGTATATACTCGAGTATAAGTCGTTCCGAGTATAAGTCGAGGCCCTAATTTACCACAAAAAAATGGGAAAAACTTATTGACCCGAGTATAAGACGAGGGTGAGAAATGCACAGCTACTGTAAGTGGAAAAGAGGGTCAACAATGCCCATTTGCATGCCTCACTGTGCCCATTTGCAGCCATAGGTCCCCTGAATTTCAAACTCGGTAGTTAAGAGTTCCTAGATGCCCCCTAGCTGCAGCCAAAATTTGGGGTCTCTGAACCCAAGGGGTCCCAAAATGACATTGCTGCAGATGGACACAGTTGACCGATTTTGGGGCCCCGTATCTCGGGGCCACTTAGTGCTAGGAACCCCAAATTTGGTGTGCAAACCCAGTGGAACTAGCACCATAAAATATCCAAAGCTGGGGTTCCTAGCAACAAGTGGCCCTGAGATACAGGGCCCCAAATATCGGTTCAGAAAATGTCAAGCACTTTTCTGCAGCAGAGAATGACATTTTCCGAACCTATTTTGGGGCCCCGTATCTCGGGGCTACTTGGTGCTAGGAACCCCAGATTTGGATATGTTCTGGTACCTGTTCCACTGGGTTTGCACACCAAAGTTGGAGTTGCTAGCCCCAAGTGGCCCTGAGATACGGTGCCCCAAATTCGGTTCGGAAAATGACATTTTTTGCTGCAGAAAAGTGCTTGACTCGAGTATAAGTCGAGGGGGGTACTTTCAGCACAAAAAAATGTGCTGAAAAATTCGACTTATACTCGAGTATATACGGTAATCGTGCAGCTCTAGCGCTGAGCAGTGCGGGGTGTACCAAGCCTCCGCCACCTTCCTTTCTGCCGGCATCCAGCTTCTTTCAAAATGTAACATCCAAACAGCATCACATCTGTCAATATACTAGATTTTGGTGGTGCACCGAAATTTCGACCGCCGAAACATATCGTCCGATCACTGTGTTTTTGGCATGCGGCTGAAAGAAGAAAAGGTGCCAATAATAGTGCCGAAAAGAGATGGTCGGAGACTGAGAACATGATACAAGAGATGGTTAGAGACTAAGGACATGATACAAGAGATGGTTGGACACTGAGGACATGATACAAGAGATGGTTAGAGACTAAGGACATGATACAAGAGATGGTTAGAGACTGAGGACATGATACAAGAGATGGTTGGAGACTGAGGACATGATACAAGAGATGGTCGGAGACTGAGGACATGATACAAGAGATGGTCGGAGACTGAGGACATGATACAAGAGATGGTTAGAGACTAAGGACATGATACAAGAGATGGTTGGAGACTGAGGACATGATACAAGAGATGGTTGGAGACTGAGGACATGATACAAGAGATGGTCGGAGACTGAGGACATGATACAAGAGATGGTCGGAGACTGAGGACATGATACAAGAGATGGTCGGAGACTGAGGACATGATACAAGAGATGGTCGGAGACTGAGGACATGATACAAGAGATGGTCGGAGACTGAGGACATGATACAAGAGATGGTCGGAGACTGAGGACATGATACAAGAGATGGTCGGAGACTGAGGACATGATACAAGAGATGGTCGGAGACTGAGCACATGATACAAGAGATGGTCGGAGACTGAGGACATGATACAAGAGATGGTCGGAGACTGAGGACATGATACAAGAGATGGTCGGAGACTGAGCACATGATACAAGAGATGGTCGGAGACTGAGCACATGATACAAGAGATGGTCGGAGACTGAGCACATGATACAAGAGATGGTCGGAGACTGAGGACATGATACAAGAGATGGTCGGAGACTGAGGACATGATACAAGAGATGGTCGGAGACTGAGGACATGATACAAGAGATGGTCGGAGACTGAGGACATGATACAAGAGATGGTCGGAGACTGAGGACATGATACAAGAGATGGTCGGAGACTGAGGACATGATACAAGAGATGGTCGGAGACTGAGGACATGATACAAGAGATGGTCGGAGACTGAGGACATGATACAAGAGATGGTCGGAGACTGAGGACATGATACAAGAGATGGTCGGAGACTGAGGACATGATACAAGAGATGGTCGGAGACTGAGGACATGATACAAGAGATGGTCGGAGACTGAGGACATGATACAAGAGATGCTCAGAGACTGCATGTTTCTTGAGCTTTTCTTGCACTAAAGGTGCCAATAATGGGCAATAATAAATTCATATTAATTTAAATTGATGAGATTAAGTAAAAAGTCAAAAATAATACAATTTTATATATGAAAATATATATATATATATATATTTTTTTTTTTTAATGTAATTTTTCGCTTTTCGGCAAGGTGCATCCTGAATTTTCGTTTTCGGCAACAAAATTTCCATTCGGTGCACCCCTAATATTTTTTTATATACGCTCAGTTTATTGCTAAAATTACTCTGAAATTCAAGATGTAGCTGGGTGTAGTAAGATGTCGTATGGGTGTATTATCAGAATACCGCTACCCATCAGATCATGAAGTGAATGGAACGCATAGCACATGTGCAGTAAATATTTTTTGGTTGAAAGGTCACTTCCGTTACACAATCTGATGGGTAGCAGTAATCTGATAAAACAGGGGCACTGATTGAAAACACTGGTGGGCACTAATAGGTGGTCCTGATTGGCGGCACTGGTGGGCCCCGATTGGCAGCACTGGTGGGTATTGTTGGAACTGCCCTGATTATCAGTGTAGATGTTTCTTTAACACAAGCCGGTTATCGGCTCCCCTCTCATGCTGTCAGCGTGAGGAAAGGAATGCCGATAACTGGCTTGTGTTTACATCGTGATCAGCTGTCATTGGACACAGCTGATCACGTGGTCAAGGGCTGCTGGCCCTTTACCCTGATCTGTGGTCAGCTGAGTCCAAAGGACGCATTACCGGGGGCACGCGGGCAGCGTGATTACAGGAGGACGTTTATGGACGTCCTCCCCGCAAAGTAAGCCCGTGCTGTATCTTTTGGTTATAGCAAGGGTGGGAAGGGGTTAATTGGATATATATATTTATATATATATATATATATATATATATATATATATATATATATATATATATATATATATATATATATAATATAATTTTTTTTTTTTTTTTTTTTAATTTAATTTTTAACTGAATTTCATGTTCTCCTTTTTATTTTTTTTTATTTATAGTATTATTAATAATATTTATAAATGTATTCTAGTTGTATATGATTTATTTTAGACCTCGTGTACATGGACATTTTTAGCTGCTGTGTGCTGAGCCTTAAAATCCACGGTGCTTTCCGGTGCCCATGGAGCCGCCTCCTTTGCGCACAGCCCCAAGTACAAGTGAAAGGCTGACGCGGTCGGGTAAACGCCTGTAGCTTCTGTATTGGCATTTACACACAATTTGTAAATTGTTGCATGAAAAAGAGATGTGAGGGGCGGGGATTTTCCAGTGGGGTCACCTATTGTGTATTTTGGACAGGAAGTGAAGGAAAATCTCCCTGAAGAGAACATGACTGTCAAAACAAACAAAAATTAAAAAAAAAAAACCTGACAGTAGATCTAGTTAATTAAATGCATAAACTGAATAATAATTAACTAAAAGAAAATCTTTTATTTATTTATTTATTTTTTTAACCACTTTAAAACTTAAGGCTCGATTCACACAGGGGCAACACGACTTCAGCGCGACTTTGTACCGCGACTTCAACGCGGCTTCAGCGCGACTTCAGCGCGACTTCAGCAAATTACAACGCGACTTGAAGTCGCCTGTCATGTGTCCAATCACAGGGCAATCAGCTCTCTGGGAGGGAGGGGTTTTCCCTGCAAAGTCGCTTGACTTTGAGAGAGATATCCGACTTGGAGGCGACTTCCATTGATTTCTATGGTACAGGTCGCCTACCAAGTCGGATCTAAGTAGTACAGGGAGTACGCTCTGAAGTCGGAGCGACTTCAGTAGTGTCTATTAAGACGCTCCCGTTCACTCCCATTGAATCTCTTTCTGGGGCGACTTGAGGGCGTACAAGTCGGATCCCAAGTCGCCCCAGTGTGAACCGACCCTAAGGACCAGCCTCGTTTTGGATTTAACATGTTTAAAACTGTTTTTTTTTTGCTGGAAAATTACTTAGAACCCCCAAACATTATATATATTTTTTTCTAACACCCTAGAGAATAAAATGGCAGTCAATGCAATACTTTTTTTTTGCACCGTATTTGCGCAGCGGTCTTATAAGCGCACTTTTTTTGGAAAAAAAAAACACTTTTTTGAATAAAAAAATAAGACAACAGTAAAGTTAGCCCAATTTTTTTTTTTATATTGTGAAAGATAATGTTACACCAAGCAAATTGATACCCAACATGTCACGCTTCAAAATTGTGCCCGCTCGTGGAATGGCGTCAAACTTTTACCCTTAAAAATCTCCATAGGCGACGTTTAAAAAAATCTACAGGTTGCATGTTTTGCGTTACAGAGGAGGTCTAGGGCTAGAATTATTGCTCTCGCTCTACCGGTCGCGGCGATACCTCACTTGTGTGGTTTGACCACCGTTTTCACTCACGTATGCGTTCGCTTCTGTGCACAAGCTCATCGGGACTGGGGGTTTTTTAAAAAAAAAATGTATTTTTATTATTTATTTTACATGATTTTGTTTATTTTTACACTGTTTTGAAAAAAAAAAATTGTGTCACTTTTATTCCTTAACAAGGAATGTAAACATCCCTTGTAATAGAAAAAAAGCATGACAGGTCCTCTTAAATATGAGATCTGGGCTCAAAAAGACCTCAGATCTCATATTTACACTAAAATGCAATAAAAAAAAAAAAAGTAATGTAAAATAATGACATTGAAAAAAATGTGCCTTTTAAGAGGCGTGGGCGGAAGTGACGTTTTGACGTTGCTTCCGCCCAGCAGTGTCATGGAGACGAGTGGGCGCCATCTTAGCCTCACTCGTCTCCAGGCACAGAAGGGAGAAGGACGCGATCGCCTCCGCCGCTACCGACGTCTCTGGTAAGCGGCGGGTGGGTGGGGGGCCCTCTCCCGCCACCGATAAAAGTGATCTTGCGGTAAATCCGCCGCAGGGACCACTTTTATCTTAAAGCCGACCGCCGCATGGAAACGGGGATACTGGGGTTATGGCAGCTAGCTGCTGCCATAACAACGATATCCGCCGCCAAATTTTGGACGTACATCGGCGTGCGGCAGTCGGCAAGTGATTAATATATTTTTGTTATAGGAGGGTGAAGGGATAGAACCTGTGTCAGGAATTTTAATTGCCGTCTGTGTCCCTGTTAGGCCCCTTTCACGTTGAAGTGCTGCTTCAATGGGCAGGGGCGTTTTTTGGAGCCCCAAAGATGCTGCTTGCAGGACTTTTTTTTTTTTTTACCGTCCAAGGATAAGGTAGTATTGCGTCCTCATCTTAATTTTCTACCGAAGGTAGTGTCAAGTTTTCATTTAAACCAGGATATTGTTCTGCCTTCGTTCTTTCCAGAACCCGGTTCTACAGAAGAGAAATCACTACATTCTTTGGATGTGGTGAGGAGTGGTCAAGGTCTACTTCAAGGCGACTGCTCAGATTCGATAAACGGATGTTTTGTTTGTGTTGCCTGAAGGTCCTAATAGAGGACAGGCAGCATCGAAATCTACTGTTTCTAAATGGATTCGGCAAATAATTGTTCAGGCTTATGGTTTGAAGAGGAAGATTCCACCCGCTTAAATCAAAGCGCACTCCACCAGGGCTGTTAGTGCTTCGTGGGTGGTGCATCACCAAGCCTCCATGGCTCAAATCTGCCGCAACTTGGTCTTCAATCCATACATTTACATGTATGATACATCACGGGACACGGAGCCACAGTAATTACTATCTGGGTTATAGGCCACCTTCAGGTGATGGATGTCCCAGAGCAATGCTATCTGAGGGGAGGGAGACACAACAAAAATAGGGCACCAAGAGACCAGAGGACTTAAAGTGGGGTTCCACCCAAAAAAACAAAAATACCTGAAAAATTCTAAAAACAAAAAAACATTTGGATATATATATATTTTTTTTACTTACCTCTAAATGCCTGTTGCTAGGGGGTCCCTCGTAGTCTGCCTCTTCCTTTGCCTGTGCTGGTGACATCACTTCCCCCTCGGCACAGGAAGGGCTCGGCTCTGCTCCCTCCCTCCTGTCAATCATCTGGGACCCATTACAGGTCCCAGGTGATTGAGCGGCCAATCACGGCGCGTGGCGCCGCTCGCGCATGCGCAGTGGGTGCCAGGCTGTGAGGCCACAGCCCGGCGCCCACAGTTGAAATGCCGGCGCCGACGAGCGGAGGGGGGGGGACGAGCGGGGCTTCGATCCCCCGCATCGCTGGACCCTGGGACAGGTAAGTGTCCAAATAAAAGTCAGCAGCTGCAGTATTTGTAGCTGCTGACTTTTAATTTATTTATTTTTTTAAGGACCCCCTGGGTGGAACTCCTCTATAACTACTTCCCACCCGGCCAATGTACATAAACGGCCGGGTGGGCGCTCTCTCCTTCTGAGTGGACGTTCAGGAACGTCCCTCGGAAGGAGCGGGATCGCGCGTGCCCGCGCAGCGGCGCGATCCCGATGCGCTCGTGTCCCCCGGACACGGCGAATCTCGGATCGGCAGGAGGGCTCTGTGATTGGCCCTCCTGATCACATGACGGCCGTGTCCAATCACAGCCGTCATGTGATGTAAATACAGCCGGTTGCTAGGCGATCAGCTCTCCTCTCCTCACACGGAAGTTGTCGCTGAGGAGGAGAGGAGAGGGGATCGCTGCAGCCGGCTGATGATCAGTGAGTATGAGCTGTTTTTTACAGCTTTTTACTCACTGATCACCAACCTAGTGTCAACACACATGTAAATACATACATGTAAAATACACACATGTCCCCACATAATGTAAAACACACACACATGTCCCCACATAATGTAAAACACACATGTCCCCAAAACACGTCCCCAAATAATAAAAAAAAGCTGTCCCCCACATATGTCACACTAAAATCACATGTCCCAATGGTAATCTGCACACATATGTACGTGATCACCTGCACACATCTGTACATGATCATTTGCGTACATATGTCCGTGATCACACAAACCAATTATTATACACTTAACAGGATTTTTTTTATCAAAAACATGTAGCAGAATACATTTTGGCTTAAATTTATGACAAAATTCGATTTTACTGGATTTCTTTTAAAACAGAAAAAAGAAAATATTGTTTTTTTTCCAAATTTCCACTATTTTTGCGCTTATATCGCAAAAAAAAAAAATGGAGTCGTGAATAAATACCACCAAAAGAAAGCTCTATTTGTGCGAACAAAATGATAAAAATTTTATTTGGGTACAGTGTAGCATGACCGAGTAATTGTCATTAAAAGTGCGAGAGCGCTGAAAGCTGAAAATTGGTCTGGGAAGGAAGGGGGCGAAAGTGCCTAGTATTGAGGTGGTTAAAGAAAGAAAAGGATTTTACAGGTAAGCTTTTATACAAATCCTATTTTTTTTGCTATTTAGCACTGCGCTACTTTAACTGGTAATTGCGCCGTAATGCAACACCGTACCCAACTGACATTTTTTATATAATTTTTTATCACACAAATAGAGCTTTCTTTTGGTGGTATTGGATCACCACTGTGTTTGTTTTTTGTGATATAAACAAAATAAGACCGAAAAAAAATTTTTTTTTGCGTGGGGGGGATATTTTTTTTTTACTTTTTGCTATAAAACTAATTCCATAAAAAAATAAATTAAAAAAAATAAAATTTCTTCAAAAATGTTGGCCAAAATGTATTCTGCTACACGTGTTTGGTCAAAATGTAATATGCGGGCGGCAGCTTTACCGGTCATTAGATGTGGCGGCTCTATTCATTTTCAACCTCCATATTCACAATCGCAGGGGCACGATTGTTGTCTTTGTACAATCCTATTGGCGGTATAATGAATGGTAGATGATAAATGATAAATTGCCGTACCCGGAATGCTGGCAGTGATCCAAAGTAATACTAGGGGGGGATAAATGATACATGAAATGACAACAAATAGTCTACAAAGTAACAATGTGGGGGGGGGGGGCAGGATGCATGAGAGAGTGTTCTCACAGGAAGATAGCAAAGGGGGAAGACACAAATTCTATAAGACAGCCCATACACGCTTCATTTTCTTTTTCATTCAACCAGCGGGTTAAACAAAAGAAATGACCCGGTTCCCCCATCCACACACTCATTGTAGATGTGGGAATCGCTGAGCCTTAGTATTCTGGCATTGGGGAGACTTTCCCACCGTCATCATTCACTGCTCAGTGCTGCCGGTGATGTCCCTTCCCCAACTACACTGCTAAGCCAGAAAAATGACTCCACCATTTCCTGTGTGGGCTTTGCAGTCTCATGTGTCACCTGTGCACTTTGCAGTCTCATGTGTCATGTGGACGATGGGTTGGCACAGCCGCTCATTCATTGTCCGGAGAGGCAGGATACACAGGAAGCTGTAAAGCGGAGACATCCTGGGGTTTGTACAATGTGGCCGGGGATATGAGACGGGGGTTACACATCCCTCCGCAGGTAAAACTTTTATTTGTATTTCAGATGTGTGCTGCCCTCTGGGGTCCACATGTACCCCCGTGTGACCTTTACCATGTTACTCTGTCTGTATACGTACCTATCACAGGAGACGGGACATTATTGCTACGGTCGCCAAGACTGTATAAAGTTGTGGGACAATTATTATGGCTTGTATTGGGGAGATGAAAGAAATAACATAAAGGGGATAGGAGGTGAGTGCGGGGTACAGAGGGGAGATCACACATGGGATGTTCAAGTCCAGGATTCCTCATGTCCCTCTGTCTTGACATGCTGTAACATTGTATATCTCTCTGCCTGGTGCTTATTTTTTATTTTTTATTTTTTTATCTCTATCTCTCTCTGCCCAGCTGTCTACTAGGCTGACTTGCGCTCTGCGTCTGTCTGCCCGGCTGTCTCGTGCTCTGCGTCTGTCTGCCCGGCTGTCTGGCGCTCTGTGTCTGTCTGCCCGGCTGTCTCGTGCTCTGCGTCTGTCTGCCCGGCTGTCTCGTGCTCTGCGCCTGTCTGCCCGGCTGTCTGGCGCTTTGCGTCTGTCTGCCCGGCTGTCTGGCGCTTTGCGTCTTTCTGCCCGGCTGTCTGGCGCTCTGCGTCTGTCTGCCCCGCTGTCTGGCGCTCTGCGTCTGTCTGTCTGTCTGGCGCTCTGTGTCTGTCTGCCCGGCTGTCTGGCGCTCTGTGTCTGTCTGCCCGGCTGTCTCGTGCTCTGCGTCTGTCTGCCCGGCTGTCTCGTGCTCTGCGTCTGTCTGCCCGGCTGTCTGGCGCTTTGCGTCTGTCTGCCCGGCTGTCTGGCGCTTTGCGTCTTTCTGCCCCGCTGTCTGGCGCTCTGCGTCTGTCTGTCTGGCGCTCTGTGTCTGTCTGCCCGGCTGTCTGGCGCTCTGTGTCTGTCTGCCCGGCTGTCTCGTGCTCTGCGTCTGTCTGCCCGGCTGTCTCGCGCTCTGCGTCTGTCTGCCCGGCAGTCTCGCGCTCTGCGTCTGTCTGCCCGGCCGTCTCGCGCTCTGCGTCTGTCTGCCCGGCCGTCTCGTGCTCTGCGTCTGTCTGCCCGGCCGTCTCGTGCTCTGCGTCTGTCTGCCCGGCCGTCTCGTGCTCTGCGTCTGTCTGCCCGGCCGTCTCGTGCTCTGCGTCTGTCTGCCCGGCCGTCTCGTGCTCTGCGTCTGTCTGCCCGGCCGTCTCGTGCTCTGCGTCTGTCTGCCCGGCCGTCTCGTGCTCTGCGTCTGTCTGCCCGGCCGTCTCGTGCTCTGCGTCTGTCTGCCCGGCTGTCTCGTGCTCTGCGTCTGTCTGCCCGGCTGTCTCGTGCTCTGCGTCTGTCTGCCCGGCTGTCTCGTGCTCTGCGTCTGTCTGCCCGGCTGTCTCGTGCTCTGCGTCTGTCTGCCCGGCTGTCTCGTGCTCTGCGTCTGCCCGGCTGTCTCGTGCTCTGCGTCTGCCCGGCTGTCTCGTGCTCTGCGTCTGCCCGGCTGTCTCGTGCTCTGCGTCTGCCCGGCTGTCTCGTGCTCTGCGTCTGCCCGGCTGTCTCGTGCTCTGCGTCTGCCCGGCTGTCTCGTGCTCTGCGTCTGCCCGGCTGTCTCGTGCTCTGCGTCTGCCCGGCTGTCTCGTGCTCTGCGTCTGCCCGGCTGTCTCGTGCTCTGCGTCTGCCCGGCTGTCTCGTGCTCTGCGTCTGCCCGGCTGTCTCGTGCTCTGCGTCTGCCCGGCTGTCTCGCGCTCTGCGTCTGTCTACTAGGCTGACTTACGCTCTGCGTTTGTCTGCCCGGCTGTTTCGCGCTCTGCGTCTGTCTACTAGGCTGACTTGTGCTCTGTGTCTGTCTGCCCGGCTGTCTCGTGCTCTGCGTCTGCCCGGCTGTCTCGTGCTCTGCGTCTGTCTGCCCGGCTGTCTGGCGCTTTGCGTCTGTCTGCCCGGCTGTCTGGCGCATTGCGTCTTTCTGTCTGGCGCTCTGCGTCTGTCTGCCCCGCTGTCTGGCGCTCTGCGTCTGTCTGCCCCGCTGTCTGGCGCTCTGCGTCTGTCTGTCTGGCGCTCTGTGTCTGTCTGTCTGGCGCTCTGTGTCTGTCTGCCCGGCTGTCTGGCGCTCTGTGTCTGTCTGCCCGGCTGTCTCGTGCTCTGCGTCTGTCTGCCCGGCTGTCTCGTGCTCTGCGTCCGTCTGCCCGGCCGTCTCGCGCTCTGCCTCTGTCTGCCCGGCTGTCTCGCGCTCTGCGTCTGTCTGCCCGGCTGTCTCGCGCTCTGCGTCTGTCTGCCCGGCTGTCTCGCGCTCTGCGTCTGTCTGCCCGGCTGTCTCGTGCTCTGCGTCTGTCTGCCCGGCTGTCTCGTGCTCTGCGTCTGTCTGGCCGGCTGTCTCGTGCTCTGCGTCTGTCTGGCCGGCTGTCTCGTGCTCTGCGTCTGTCTGGCCGGCTGTCTCGTGCTCTGCGTCTGTCTGGCCGGCTGTCTCGTGCTCTGCGTCTGTCTGGCCGGCTGTCTCGTGCTCTGCGTCTGTCTGGCCGGCTGTCTCGTGCTCTGCGTCTGTCTGGCCGGCTGTCTCGTGCTCTGCGTCTGTCTGCCCGGCTGTCTCGTGCTCTGCGTCTGTCTGCCCGGCTGTCTGGCGCTTTGCGTCTGTCTGCCCGGCTGTCTGGCGCTTTGCGTCTGTCTGCCCGGCTGTCTGGCGCTTTGCGTCTGTCTGCCCGGCTGTCTGGCGCTTTGCGTCTTTCTGCCCGGCTGTCTGGCGCTCTGCGTCTGTCTGCCCCGCTGTCTGGCGCTCTGCGTCTGTCTGCCCCGCTGTCTGGCGCTCTGCGTCTGTCTGCCCCGCTGTCTGGCGCTCTGCGTCTGTCTGTCTGGCGCTCTGCGTCTGTCTGCCCGGCTGTCTGGCGCTCTGCGTCTGTCTGCCCGGCTGTCTCGTGCTCTGCGTCTGTCTGCCCGGCTGTCTCGTGCTCTGCGTCTGTCTGCCCGGCTGTCTCGTGCTCTGCGTCTGTCTGCCCGGCTGTCTCGTGCTCTGCGTCTGTCTGCCCGGCTGTCTCGTGCTCTGCGTCTGTCTGCCCGGCTGTCTCGTGCTCTGCGTCTGTCTGCCCGGCTGTCTCGTGCTCTGCGTCTGTCTGCCCGGCTGTCTCGTGCTCTGCGTCTGTCTGCCCGGCTGTCTCGTGCTCTGCGTCTGTCTGCCCGGCTGTCTCGTGCTCTGCGTCTGTCTGCCCGGCTGTCTCGTGCTCTGCGTCTGTCTGCCCGGCTGTCTCGTGCTCTGCGTCTGCCCGGCTGTCTCGTGCTCTGCGTCTGCCCGGCTGTCTCGTGCTCTGCGTCTGCCCGGCTGTCTCGTGCCCTGCGTCTGCCCGGCTGTCTCGTGCCCTGCGTCTGCCCGGCTGTCTCGTGCTCTGCGTCTGCCCGGCTGTCTCGTGCTCTGCGTCTGCCCGGCTGTCTCGTGCTCTGCGTCTGCCCGGCTGTCTCGTGCTCTGCGTCTCCCCGGCTGTCTCGCGCTCTGCGTCTGCCCGGCTGTTTCGCTCTCTGCGTCTGTCTACTAGGCTGACTTACGCTCTGCGTCTGTCTGCCCGGCTGTCTGGCGCTCAGCGTATGTCTGCTCGGCTGTCTGGTGATCTGCGTCTGTCTGCCCGGCTGTCTCGTGCTCTGCGTCTGTCTGCCCGGCTGTCTCGTGCTCTGCGTCTGTCTGCCCGGCTGTCTCGTGCTCTGCGTCTGTCTGCCCGGCTGTCTCGCGCTCTGCGTCTGCCCGGCTGTCTCGCGCTCTGCATCTGTCTGCCCTGCTGTCTCGCGCTCTTCGTCTGTCTACTAGGCTGACTTGCGCTCTGCGTCTGTCTGCCCGGCTGTCTGGCGCTCTGCGTCTGTCTGCCCGGCTGTCTGGCGCTCTGCGTCTGGCGCTCTGCGTCTGGCTGTCTGGCGCTCTGCGTCTGGCTGTCTGGCGCTCTGCGTCTGGCTGTCTGGCGCTCTGCGTCTGGCTGTCTGGCGCTCTGCGTCCGGCTGTCTGGCGCTCTGCGTCTGTCTGCCCGGCTGTCTGGCACTCTGAGTCTGTCTGCCCGGCTGTTTCACGCTCTGCGTCTGTCTACTAGGCTGACTTGCGCTCTGCGTCTGTCTGCCCGGCTGTCTTGCGCTCTGCGTCTGTCTGCCCGGCTGTCTTGCGCTCTGCGTCTGTCTGCCCAGATGTCTTGCGCTCTGCGTCTGCCTTCCCGACTGTCTCACGCTCTGCGTCTCCCCAGCTGTCTCGCGCTCTGCATCTGTCTGCCCTGCTGTCTCGCGCTCTTCGTCTGTCTACTAGGCTGACTTGCGCTCTGCATCTGTCTACTAGGCTGTTTCGCGCTCTGCGTCTGTCTACTAGGCTGACTTACGCTCTGCGTCTGTCTGCCTGGCTGTCTGGCGCTCTGCGTCTGTCTGCCCGGCTGTTTCGCGCTCTGCATCTGTCTACTAGGCTGACTTGCGCTCTGCGTCTGTCTGCCCGGCTGTCTGGCGCTCTGCATCTGTCTGCACGGCTGTCTGGCGCACTGCGTCTGTCTGCCCACTGCTTCGCACTCTGCCCGGCTGTCTCACGCTCTGCGTCTGTCTACTAGGCTGACTTGTGCTCTGCGTCTGTCTGCCCGGCTGTCTGACCCTCTGCATCTGTCTGCCCGGCTGTCTGGCGCTCTGAATCTGTCTGCCCGGCTGTCTGGCGCTCTGAATCTGTCTGCCCGGCTGTCTGGTGCTCTGAATCTGTCTGCCCGGCTGTTTCGCGCTCTGCGTCTGTCTACTAGGCTGACTTACGCTCTGCGTCTGTCTGCCCGGCTGTCTAGCGCTCTGCATCTGTCTGCCCGGCTGTCTGTCGCTCTGCGTCTGTCTGCCCGGCTGTCTGGCGCTCTGCGTCTGTCTTCCCGGCTGTCTGGCGCTCTGCGTCTGTCTGCCCGGCTGTCTGGTGCTCTGCGTCTGCCGGCCCGGCTGTCTGGTGCTCTGCGTCTGTCTGCCCGGCTGTCTGGTGCTCTGCGTCTGTCTGCCAGGCTGTTTCACGCTCTGCGTCTGTCTACTAGGCTGACTTGCGCACTGCGTCTGTCTGCCCGGCTGTGTGGCGCTCTGCGCCTGTCTACTAGGCTGTCTGGCGCTCTGCGTCTGGCTGTCTGGCGCTCTGCGTCTGTCTGCCCGGCTGTCTGGCGCTCTGCGTCTGTCTGCCCGGTTGTTTCACGCTCTGCGTCTGTCTACTAGGCTGACTTGCGCTCTGCGTCTGTCTGCCCGGCTGTCTGGTGCTCTGCGTCTGTCTGTCTGGCGCTCTGCGTCTGTCTGCCCGGCTGTCTGGCGCTCTGCGTCTGTCTACTAGGCTGTCTGGCGCTCTGCGTCTGTCTGCCCGGCTGTCTGGCGCTCTGCGTCTGGCTGTCTGGCGCTCTGCGTCTGTCTTCCTGACTGTCTCATGCTCTGCGTCTCCCCACCTGTCTCGCGCTCTGCATCTGTCTGCCCTGCTGTCTCGCGCTCTTCGTCTGTCTACTAGGCTGACTTGCGCTCTGCGTCTGTCTGCCCGGCTGTCTCGCGCTCTGCGTCTGTCTGCCCGGCTGTCTCGCGCTCTGCATCTGTCTACTAGGCTGTCTCGCGCTCTGCATCTGTCTACTAGGCTGTTTCGCGCTCTGCGTCTGTCTACTAGGCTGACTTGCGCTCTGCGTCTGACTGTCTGGCGCTCTGCATCTGTCTGCCCGGCTGTCTGGCGCTCTGCGTCTGTCTGCCCGGCTGTCTGGCGCTCTGCGTCTGGCGCTCTGCGTCTGGCTGTCTGGCGCTCTGCGTCTGGCTGTCTGGCGCTCTGCGTCTGGCTGTCTGGCGCTCTGCGTCCGGCTGTCTGGCGCTCTGCGTCTGTCTGCCCGGCTGTCTGGCACTCTGAGTCTGTCTGCCCGGCTGTTTCACGCTCTGAGTCTGTCTGCCCGGCTGTTTCACGCTCTGCGTCTGTCTACTAGGCTGACTTGCGCTCTGCGTCTGTCTGCCCGGCTGTCTTGCGCTCTGCGTCTGTCTGCCCAGATGTCTTGCGCTCTGCGTCTGCCTTCCCGACTGTCTCACGCTCTGCGTCTCCCCAGCTGTCTCGCGCTCTGCATCTGTCTGCCCTGCTGTCTCGCGCTCTTCGTCTGTCTACTAGGCTGACTTGCGCTCTGCATCTGTCTACTAGGCTGTTTCGCGCTCTGCGTCTGTCTACTAGGCTGACTTACGCTCTGCGTCTGTCTGCCCGGCTGTCTCGCGCTCTGCATCTGTCTACTAGGCTGTCTCGCGCTCTGCATCTGTCTACTAGGCTGTTTCGCGCTCTGCGTCTGTCTACTAGGCTGACTTGCGCTCTGCGTCTGACTGTCTGGCGCTCTGCATCTGTCTGCCCGGCTGTCTGGCGCTCTGCGTCTGTCTGCCCGGCTGTCTGGCGCTCTGCGTCTGGCGCTCTGCGTCTGGCTGTCTGGCGCTCTGCGTCTGGCTGTCTGGCGCTCTGCGTCTGGCTGTCTGGCGCTCTGCGTCCGGCTGTCTGGCGCTCTGCGTCTGTCTGCCCGGCTGTCTGGCACTCTGAGTCTGTCTGCCCGGCTGTTTCACGCTCTGAGTCTGTCTGCCCGGCTGTTTCACGCTCTGCGTCTGTCTACTAGGCTGACTTGCGCTCTGCGTCTGTCTGCCCGGCTGTCTTGCGCTCTGCGTCTGTCTGCCCAGATGTCTTGCGCTCTGCGTCTGCCTTCCCGACTGTCTCACGCTCTGCGTCTCCCCAGCTGTCTCGCGCTCTGCATCTGTCTGCCCTGCTGTCTCGCGCTCTTCGTCTGTCTACTAGGCTGACTTGCGCTCTGCATCTGTCTACTAGGCTGTTTCGCGCTCTGCGTCTGTCTACTAGGCTGACTTGCGCTCTGCGTCTGTCTGCCCGGCTGTCTGGCGCTCTGCATCTGTCTGCACGGCTGTCTGGCGCACTGCGTCTGTCTGCCCACTGCTTCGCACTCTGCCCGGCTGTCTCACGCTCTGCGTCTGTCTACTAGGCTGACTTGTGCTCTGCGTCTGTCTGCCCGGCTGTCTGACCCTCTGCATCTGTCTGCCCGGCTGTCTGGCGCTCTGAATCTGTCTGCCCGGCTGTCTGGCGCTCTGAATCTGTCTGCCCGGCTGTCTGGTGCTCTGAATCTGTCTGCCCGGCTGTTTCGCGCTCTGCGTCTGTCTACTAGGCTGACTTACGCTCTGCGTCTGTCTGCCCGGCTGTCTAGCGCTCTGCATCTGTCTGCCCGGCTGTCTGTCGCTCTGCGTCTGTCTGCCCGGCTGTCTGGCGCTCTGCGTCTGTCTTCCCGGCTGTCTGGCGCTCTGCGTCTGTCTGCCCGGCTGTCTGGTGCTCTGCGTCTGCCGGCCCGGCTGTCTGGTGCTCTGCGTCTGTCTGCCCGGCTGTCTGGTGCTCTGCGTCTGTCTGCCAGGCTGTTTCACGCTCTGCGTCTGTCTACTAGGCTGACTTGCGCACTGCGTCTGTCTGCCCGGCTGTGTGGCGCTCTGCGCCTGTCTACTAGGCTGTCTGGCGCTCTGCGTCTGGCGCTCTGCGTCTGTCTGCCCGGCTGTCTGGCGCTCTGCGTCTGTCTGCCCGGCTGTCTGGCGCTCTGCGTCTGTCTGCCCGGTTGTTTCACGCTCTGCGTCTGTCTACTAGGCTGACTTGCGCTCTGCGTCTGTCTTCCCGGCTGTCTCGCGCTCTGCGTCTGTCTGCCCGGCCGTCTCGCGCTCTGCATCTGTCTACTAGGCTGTCTCGCGCTCTGCATCTGTCTACTAGGCTGTTTCGCGCTCTGCGTCTGTCTACTAGGCTGACTTGCGCTCTGCGTCTGCCTGCCTGACTGTCTGGCGCTCTGCGTCTGTCTGCCCGGCTGTCTGGCGCTCTGCGTCTGTCTGCCCGGCTGTCTGGCGCTCTGCGTCTGTCTGCCCGGCTGTCTGGCGCTCTGCGTCTGTCTGCCCGGCTGTCTGGCGCTCTGCGTCTGTCTGCCCGGCTGTCTGGCGCTCTGCGTCTGGCTGTCTGGCGCTCTGCGTCTGTCTGCCCGGCTGTCTGGCGCTCTGAGTCTGTCTGCCCGGCTGTTATACGCTCTGCGTCTGTCTACTAGGCTGACTTGCGCTCTGCGTCTGTCTGCCCGGCTGTCTGGCGCTCTGCGTCTGTCTGCCCAGATGTCTTGCGCTCTGCGTCTGTCTTCCCAACTGTCTCACGCTCTGCGTCTCCCCAGCTGTCTCGCGCTCTGCATCTGTCTGCCCTGCTGTCTCGCGCTCTTCGTCTGTCTACTAGGCTGACTTGCGCTCTGCATCTGTCTACTAGGCTGTTTCGCGCTCTGCGTCTGTCTACTAGGCTGACTTACGCTCTGCGTCTGTCTGCCCGGCTGTCTGGCGCTCTGCGTCTGTCTACTAGGCTGACTTACGCTCTGCGTCTGTCTGCCCGGCTGTCTGGCGCTCTGCGGCTGTCTGCCCGGCTGTTTCGCGCTCTGCATCTGTCTACTAGGCTGACTTGCGCTCTGCGTCTGTCTGCCCGGCTGTCTGGCGCTCTGCATCTGTCTGCCCGGCTGTCTGGCACACTGCGTCTGTCTGCCCGCTGCTTCGCGTTCTGCCCGGCTGTCTCACGCTCTGCCCGGCTGTCTCACGCTCTGCGTCTGTCTACTAGGCTGACTTGTGCTCTGCATCTGTCTGCCCGGCTGTCTGGTGCTCTGAATCTGTCTGCCCGGCTGTCTGGTGCTCTGAATCTGTCTGCCCGGCTGTCTGGTGCTCTGAATCTGTCTGCCCGGCTGTCTGGTGCTCTGAATCTGTCTGCCCAGCTGTCTGGCGCTCTGCATCTGTCTGCCCGGCTGTCTGGCGCTCTGAATCTGTCTGCCCGGCTGTCTGGCGCTCTGCATCTGTCTGCCCGGCTGTCTGGCGCTCTGAATCTGTCTGCCCGGCTGTTTCGCGCTCTGCTTCTGTCTACTAGGCTGACCTGCGCTCTGCGTCTATCTGCCCGGCTGTCTGGCCCTCTGCATCTGTCTGTCTGGCGCTCTGCGTCTGTCTGCCCGGCTGTCTGGCGCTCTGCGTCTGTCTACTAGGCTGACTTACGCTCTGCGTCTGTCTGCCCGGCTGTCTGGTGCTCTGCATCTGTCTGTCTGGCGCTCTGCATCTGTCTGCCCGGCTGTCTGGCGCACTGCGTCTGTCTGCCCGGCTGTCTGGCACACTGCGTCTGTCTGCCCGCTGCTTCGCGCTCTGCGTCTGTCTACTAGGCTGACTTGTGCTCTGCGTCTGTCTGCCCGGCTGTCTGGCGCTCTGAATCTGTCTGCCCGGCTGTTTCGCGCTCTGCTTCTGTCTTCTAGGCTGACCTGCGCTCTGCGTCTATCTGCCCGGCTGTCTGGCCCTCTGCATCTGTCTGTTTCGCGCTCTGCGTCTGTCTGCCCAGCTGTTTCGCGCTCTGCGTCTGTCTACTAGGCTGACTTACGCTCTGCGTCTGTCTGCCCGGCTGTCTGGCGCTCTGCATCTGTCTGCCCGGCTGTCTGGTGCTCTGCGTCTGTCTGCCCGGCTGTTTCACTCTCTGCGTCTGTCTACTAGGCTGACTTGCGCACTGTGTCTGTCTGCCTGGCTGTCTGGCGCTCTGCGTCTGTCTGCCTGGCTGTCTGGCGCTCTGCGTCTGTCTGCCCGGCTGTCTGGCGCTTTGCGTCTGTCTGCCCGGCTGTCTCGCGCTCTGCCTGGCCTTCTCACTGTCTCTCTCTTTCTCTCCCTCTCTGTCTCATTGCCTCTCTCTCTGTCTCTCTCTGACTCTATAATACCTTTTTAGAATTGCTGAAGCATTGAAGGAGATTTTATGTGCTGGATGCTGGGACTTCCCTGGCACAGTCTACTCTCGTTGGGTTTGTAGGTCTATCTGTGTTGTCCTGATTCCATCTCCAGCCTGTGGGCACTCGATTTGGATCTCTCCCTGTATCTCTCTTTGTTATAGACTTTTAATTCCATGATTTTTTACCATTCATTGGGGTCTCATTTTCCACGGTTCAGTCACTTGATTCTTGCCCACCTACCATGTTGTAGTTGGTTATAAATGTGCACATATTCTGAAATCACTGTGACATTTATTGATTTATTGTCGTACACACCTCACATGACGTTTACTGAAATGTATGTATGTATGTATGTATATAACATAACATAACATAATGGGGTTAAAAAAAGCTAAAATGAGTCCTTTATAGTACAAAAAGAGCAAATCGCTACTGTAAATATTACTTTCACAGTTCTACATTAAAAAAAAATGAACCCCTTACAGTAGTGATTATCTGCATTTTTTTTTTATACTATAAAGGGCTAATTTTAGTTTTTTTAACCCCATTATATTACTAAACATCTTAGACCTGATTCACATCTATGTGTGTTTTTTTGGTCCTTTTTGCAGAAACGCACTGCAGTTCATTTACATGGTTTCCTATGGGACACGTTCACATCTATGCTTTTTTCAGCCGCTGCGTATTTGGAAAGGGTCAAGGACTTTAACGCAAAACAGTGCTTTTTTGGTTTAATATACTTCAATGGAGAAGCTGCAGAAGAGCATGTAATGTGTTTTTGCAGCAATTTGTGGTTTTTTTTAATCTGCTCAACGACAAATTGTCCACAAAAAAAAATGCAAAAACACAAATCTCAGCAAAATCACATGCGCCAAAATCGCAACGCACAGCAAAAAACACCGCAGAAACAGATCAAAAGCAAACTACATAGGTGTGTACCGAGCCTTATGCTTGCCACACCGATCAATTTTCAGACGAGAATATTCATATGAAAAATCTTTGTACATTCGCTGAATGAAAGAACGTTGTTCGAAACGTTCACTTGTTTTCAATTTCTGAACGAAAACCACATCCACTGTCTGAAAATTCCTTTAACCAAGAAGTTTTCTATTATTTCCAAATTTTCCCGTCACTATGATTGAAAATGAACGTCGATTTTAGCCAACTAACGATTAGAAAATCGAACGAATGTTCTTAAAATAAAATTTTATTTTTTTTTTGAAGGAAAACATTTGTTTTTTTTTTTTAAATAAAAAAATGTGATCTCTGAGTCTGATGATACTTACCAGATTCACCCTTTAATAGTATATACAGTATATCTCCTCCAATAGTATATACAGTATATCTCCTATAATAGTATATACAGTATATCTCTTCTAATAGTATATACAGTATATCTCCTCCAATAGTATATACAGTATATCTCCTATAATAGTATATACAGTATATCTCCTATAATAGTATATACAGTATATCTCTTCTAATAGTATATACAGTATATCTCCTCCAATAGTATATACAGTATATCTCCTCTAATAGTATATACAGTATATCTCTTCTAATAGTATATACAGTATATCTCCTCTGTTATTCTCAGAGTGGATTAGATATTTTGCTCCCTAACCATATAGTTGGTTATTTATATTTACCACTACATATCTAAGAATAAATTGCCTTTTTCTCCCTTCGCCTTTCAGGACAGCACCTTGGAGAGAGCGTAGCTCCACCTCTTAGACAGGAAACACTGCGTGACAACGCCCCTTTAAAAAGCAGCTGCTTCCACCATGCCATCAGTTTTAGTGTTTCCTCCGCCATGGTGGAAGCACTGCTTGGGGAACCAGAGGGGCTGCGCTCTCTCCAAGGAGAGGGTTTTGGCAGGACCTCCACGTTTGGATACTCAGACCAACCCAGCTCCTTCCCTTACGTGAGGAGGGTGCTCCGGTGTCCCTTCCTTCTCCGGCTCACAGGAGTAATGGTCTGCCGGAAGTTTTCCACCCGGGGTGTTCGGGGGGCCGCGGTTGTGCTCAGTAAGAGCGTCCATGCCAGGCCTCTGCATGGCGGCGCCGAATCCCGGACAGCAGGTGATGTCAGTTCCGGTGGGCGGATACTTCCGGCGGGGCGTAGCAGCGATTGGTTCCTGCTGCTGGAACGCAGGAGGAAGGGGCGGGTCCTCTGGCCGGGACTTCCTTTTGTTTGGCACATGGAGCCTAGTACACAGTGCAGCAGCTGCGGATTGCACTATGGATACAGCGGAATCGTCAGCAGCAATGGCGGATGCAGGCGCCCAGGTTCCCGGCCAGGCCCAGGTAGGAGAGGTGCGGTGGCACCTCTTTCCTTTTATATCACTGGGTGTTTTATCTTTGATGTGATTATTCAAAACCTGCTGCTGTCTGCTATGGGGTAACAGTTTCCATTAGCAGTTCAGCAAAGGAGTGAGACTCTGGGCACTTAAGGTGTTGGCTGGAGGTGCTACTTTTCTCTGAAGCCTTAGTTCTAAAGGACCTGGGTTTTTTCTTGTTTCTCTGTTTCAGAAAGCTACTGCCAAATCAGAGAGAACAGGGAGAAAGTGCCCCTCATGCAAAAATCCTTTAAGGGACTCTTGGCCCAAACCACTGTGCAAATCCTGCATTGTGGATTTAGTAAAAGAAGAATCCTCACAAGAGTGCAAAGAACTCTTATCTTCTGTGAGGAAGGAGTTAGCAGAGGCCCTAGGGACAGTGCGTTCCCTTGTAAAGCACGGCCAGAGTTCCAGCCAAGAGCAGAGTTCTCACTCCAGTTTCCCTCAGTCCACTTCCAGACAGGTGGAAAGTGAGTCGGAGGAGGAAAGGGAAAGCATTCCACCCTCAACCATTGATTCTGAGGAGGAGGAGGTGGAAGAAGAGTCAAGATCATCTAGATATAAGCTGTCACTTGAGGAGGTGGATGAATTACTCAAGGCAATTTATACTACCCTGGAGATCCAGGAAGAAAAGGCTCAGCTGTCTGTGCATGATAAGATGTACCTGGGGCTGGAGGAAATTAAACACAGGGTGTTCCCTGTGCATAAAGTGTTAACAGACACTATTAAAAAGGAATGGAAGAACCCAGAGAGAGGACAGTTTTTTTCTAAAACCCTCAAAAGGAGGTTTCCTTTTGAGGAGAATGAGGAACTATTGTGGAATAAAAAACCAAAAATAGACGCTGCCTTTTCTCAAGTATCTAGGAAGACTGATTTAGCTTTTGAGGACATGGGTATTCTCAAAGATGCTATGGATAAGAGGGCAGATGGGCTACTGAAGAAAGCCTGGGACTCATCTCTAGCTAATCTTAAGCCAGCAATGGCGGCTACGGTTGTGGCTAGGAATCTGGAGTGCTGGTTAGAGCAACTTAAAAATCATGTTGTGGCAGGTACCTCCAGAAAAGACTTATTGGAGTCCTTCCCTACCCTGCTTAAGGCAGTAAAATATATGGCAGATGCCTCTGCAGAATCTATCAGGATGTCAGCCAGGTCCTCTGCGCTTGTTAACTCAGCAAGAAGAGCACTCTGGCTAAAGACCTGGTCAGGGGATTCAGCTTCTAAAGTAAAACTGTGCGGAATTCCCTTTTCAGGAGACCTGATGTTTGGGCCAGAACTAGAGACTGTCCTTGACAGGACAGCAGACAAGAAGAAAGCTTTCCCACAGAAGAAGAAAACGGTACAGCAGAGGAAAAATTTTCGTCCTTTTCGACAAACCGATAAGGAAAAGGACCACACACAGAAGAGACCCTGGTCTTCTCAGAGAGGAAGAGGTAGAGGTGGGGTACTCTTTAGAACCCCAGAACAAACCCCTAAAAAACAATGACCATCTAGTAGGGGGGAGACTACAGGACTTCTTACCAATCTGGGAAAAAACAACAAAGAGTCCTTTTGTTCTGGGGTTAGTCAAAAAGGGTTATCAATTGGAATTCTCACAAAGCCCCCCAAGTCGGTTTTACATCACAAACCTGCCAAAGGATCGGGAAAAGGCTCTGGCCATGAAGTCTCTGTTACAGGAACTGATGCAACAGAAGGTCATTTCCCAGGTTCCGAAAGATCAAGAGGGGAAGGGGTTTTACTCCCACATTTTTATGGTCAAAAAGCCATCAGGAAAGTTCCGCCTGATTCTCAATTTAAAGGTCCTAAATCGATCCATAAAATACAAAAAATTCAGAATGGATACGATTTTCTCAGTAAGGAATTTGCTAACCCCCAAATGTCATATGGCTTCCATCGACTTGAGAGATGCCTATCTCCATATACCAATAGCGCCCCCATCACAAAGGTTCCTGCGTCTTGCAGTCAATCTGGGGGGAGGGGAGATTTGGCACCTGCAGTTTCGGGCTCTGCCTTTCGGTCTTTCCTCTTCTCCCAGGGTATTCACAAAAGTGATGGCGGAATCTTTGGAGCCTCTGAGACTGAAGGGGATTTCAATAGTACCCTATTTGGACGATCTGCTACTGTTTGCAGACTCAAGGGGTCAAGTAGAGGTCAACCTACAGACAGTTCAAACACATTTAAGAGGTTTGGGATGGCTTCTCAATCTTCAGAAGTCAAACTTAATTCCATCTCAAAGGGTAAGGTTTCTGGGGTACGAAATAGACTCGATAGAACAGAAAATTTTTCTACCCCAGGAGAAAATAGAGAAGATGCAGTTGACCCTGATAACACTTCAATCCAGCGCAGAGATCTCTGTAAGACAAGCCATGTCTGCTCTGGGTCTGTTGACAGCAGCAATTCCTTCGGTACAGTGGGCCAGGTTGCATTCCCGTCCTCTGCAATCGGATATCCTGATGAATTGGTCATACCAGGAACCTCTGGAGAAGAAATTCAACTTGGGGGCAAGAGCAAAAAGGTCTCTCTGGTGGTGGAGGAACCTAGGAAACGTTTCAAAAGGGCTTCCTTGGGTCTTTCCGGTAACCAGAAGGCTGACTACAGATGCCAGCGCCTGGGGATGGGGAGCTCACCTGGAAGAAAAAACGGTTCAGGGAGTTTGGACCAAACCAGAAGCAAGAAGATCTTCAAATTGGAGAGAGTTAAAGGCTGTTCACTTAAGCCTCCTCTCCCTCCAGGAATTTCTAGTGAATCAACATGTCCAAATATTGTCAGACAATATGACGACAGTATTATATATAACAAAGCAAGGGGGCACAAAAAGCAAAACCCTAATGGGTCTAGCGCATCAGATCCTAAGATGGGCAGAGAACAATGTGGCCTCTCTATCAGCAGTCCATCTAAAGGGGACGGAAAACACCTTAGCAGATCTCCTCA
Organism: Lithobates septentrionalis; assembly: GCA_037952835.1. Classification (NCBI taxonomy): domain Eukaryota; kingdom Metazoa; phylum Chordata; class Amphibia; order Anura; family Ranidae; genus Lithobates; species Lithobates septentrionalis. The sequence continues at coordinate 544,113 of JBBDGP010003123.1, read as the reverse complement.
GCAGGAAAGAAATAAGGGAAGCAGAGTGGTCTCTCAATCAGGAATTATTCGAAAAGATTTCCAAGAGTTGGGGTCATCCCCAAGTGGACCTCTTTGCAAAAGAGGAAAATGCAAAAATACCAGTCTTCTTCTCTCTTCAGAGACAGGATCAAGCTCTCGGAGTAGATGCGTTAGCTCACAAATGGGACTTCCATCTGTCCTACGCTTTTCCCCCGTTCCAACTGATACCAAAGGTGTTAGCCAAATTCAGATTGGAGTCCACGGAGCTAATATTAATAGCTCCTTATTGGCCAAAAAGACCCTGGTTTTCAACCTTGATGAACCTTTCAGTGAAACCTGCTTGGAGATTACCAATCAGGGCAGACCTGTTGAGTCAGGGCCGAATTCTCCATCCAGATCCAGCTTACCTCAAACTAACAGCTTGGTTTCTGAAGAACAAATCTTAAGACGGAAGGGTTTATCAGAAAGGCTTATTTCTACCCTTCTTGCAAGTAGAAAAAAAGTGACGAGAGACATTTACTTTAAAGTCTGGAAGATCTATAATTCTTGGTGTTCCAGTAAAAACTTTGATTTTCGTACCACATTTTCAGTTTTGGAATTTCTTCAAGAGGGATTGGAGAAGGGGTTAGCAGCAAGTACGCTCAAGACGCAGGTAGCTGCTTTATCAGTTTTTTTGGAAAGAACCCTGTCAGGGGAACCTTTAATAATCAGATTTTTTAGGGCAATGGCAAAAGTAAAGCCTAGACCTGTTGTTAGTTTTCCCAAATGGGATTTATCTTTAGTTCTTCAGGGCCTAACTAGGGCACCGTTTGAACCCATAGAAGAAGCATCATTACGTTTCTTGACGTTAAAGACTATTTTATTGGTAGCAGTAACTTCCGCACGTAGAATTAGTGAGTTACAAGCCCTTTCAATTAAAGAGCCCTTCATGAGATGTCTACAGGATAGGGTAGTCTTAAGGACGGATCCAGCATTTCTACCAAAGGTGGCTTCAGTTTTTCACCGTACACAGGAAATCATTCTCCCTACTTTTTGTCCTTTTACCTTCGGGAGCAGGAGAAGAAGCTTTCCATACCCTTGATGTCAGGAGGTGCCTGCTTAAATATCTGGAAAGAACAAAGGAAATCAGAAAGTCATCCTCACTCTTTGTTTTAATGGAAGGTACTCACAAAGGAGGTAAAGCTTCCAAAAGCACCCTTGGAAGATGGTTAAAGCAGGCCATCAAAGAGGCATACATATCTTTGGGTCTGGAACCTCCGGAAGGGGTATTACCTCATTCTACTCGAGCAGTGGCGGCATCATGGGCAGAAAGGGCTGGGGCATCTCCTGAGCAAATCTGCAAGGCTGCCACATGGTCCAGTTTTTCGACCTTCATAAGGCACTACCGCTTGGATCTACTATCAGCCTCGGACCAATCATTTGGTAGGAAGGTTTTGCAGGCAGTAGTCCCACCCTGAAGTAAGTTTCTCGGTTATCCTCTCCAAGGTGCTGTCCTGAAAGGCGAAGGGAGAAAACCTTAGTTAGACTTACCGGTGACGGTATTTCTACGAGCCTTTCAGGACAGCAGCCTACTTCCCTCCCTTGGTTATCATATGTAAAGTATAATTATAGGACCTGGTAATTGTCTGATTATATTTTCCAGCATGTCGGAGGATTTCTCGGTAACAACTGATGGCATGGTGGAAGCAGCTGCTTTTTAAAGGGGCGTTGTCACGCAGTGTTTCCTGTCTAAGAGGTGGAGCTACGCTCTCTCCAAGGTGCTGTCCTGAAAGGCTCGTAGAAATACCGTCACCGGTAAGTCTAACTAAGGTTTTTTTTAACTTTACATATTAACTAAATTATGCACCACACTTTTTTTTTTTTTAAGGTTATTAACCGATTAATCGAAAAAATAATCGGCCAACTAATCGATTATGAAAATAATCGTTAGTTGCAGCTCTAATATATATATATATATATATATATATATATATATATATATATATATATATATATAATTTATAATATATATATATTTTTTTATGACAAGTTTTTTGGAGTTCCGGACCAGGGAAGGGTTAAATCCTTTTGTCTGGCTGTCTATGTCCCCCCTGGAGAGATTCCCCCACACTTCCTGTCTGCTGAATATCAGGTCTTTGCTGTGGGCTGAATTTCCTGTTTCTCCTCCTTTTGCCGGATCAGCAGGGCTGGTGTCAGTTCAGCGGCTCCTCCGGGGGATTTCAGACAAGGGGGTGGAAACAGGAAGTTTAGCTCACAGCAAAACTCCTGGGAATCTCCGAGAGAGGAACCGAAGAGAAAATTACACCACCCCCCAATGGGGACGCAGTGTTTAATAATCGTCATGTTTTACATTTCAAACAGAAGACTGAAAATATTCTTTCAGGTGCTGCTGCTGAATTCTCTGATATGTTAGAAAGTGAACTCCGGGACACTTACATTTTCCCTAAGGCTCCATTCACACCTGAGCGATCTGCAGCCACTCGTTTTTTTTCTTAGCTTTTTTTTACATTTTTTTTTTTGTCACATATTTCAAGAGGCACCATTCATTTTAAACGAGCCTCCCTCCACTCCAAAAATGCTCAAAAAGAAGCTCATGTACCGAATCTTGGCACAGATCCAGGAGCGTTTACATTCACCGCGATTGTAGCGCAATTTGTTACTTGACAATCATGGAAAAAAATCGCACCGTGTTTGGGGTGGCGTTAAGAAATAATGACATCACAAACTCATTCCGTGTTTTGCAGCGGTTCTGGAAATGGTGGCGATTCCGCCCAGGATCCAGAAAGCCTAGGTGTGAATGGAGCCTAATACTTCCGTTCCCCCACACTGCATGAAACAAATAAGAAAAAGAAAACATTTTCTAATATCGTGAATCTGTTATTTTAACCCTTCCGCTGCCAGAGCCATTTTTTCTTTTTTTCTTTTTTTTTTTCTTTTTTTTTTGCACACATTTATAAAATCATTTTAGGCCTGAAGATTACTAAAACATTATACATTTTCTGAAATCGGACACCCTAGAGAATGAAACGGTGGTAGTTCCAATTTTTTTATGTTACTTTATTTTACCGTAATGGTCCAGGAAACACAAAATTTCTTTTAAAAAAACACACTAAAGTGAATTTAGGGCAAACAAACGAAAATAAACTATGGGGGTTATTTACGAAAGGCAAATCCACTTTGTACTACAAGTGCAAAGTGCACTTAGAAGTGCAGTCGCTGTAAATCTGAGGGGTAGATCTGAAATGAGGGGAAGCTCTGCTGATTTTATTATCCAATCATGTGCAAGCTAAAATGCTTTTTTGTTATTTTCCTTGCATATCCTCCTCGGATCTACAGCGACTGCACTTCCAAGTGCACTCTCAGTACAATTTGAAGTGCACTTTGCATTTGTAGTGCAAAGTGGATTTGACTTTAGTGAATAACCCCCTATAAAAGACAAGTTTGCACCGAGTAAATAGATACCCAACATGTCAAACCTTAAAGGGGTTGTAACCCTTCGTGGTTTTTTCACCTTTAATGCATCCTATGCATTAAAACACCTGGCAGTCACCAGCCCCCCCAGCTCCCCCCCCCCCCCCCGTTTTACTTACCCGAGCCCCCCCTTCATCTCTTTGGCGGGGACGCGCTGTCCCTCTCTCCACGGGGTCTCTGCTCTTGATTGGATAGACTGATAGCAGCGCAGCCGTTGGCTCCTGCTGCTGTCAATCAAATCCAATGACGCGGGGGGGGGGGGCGAGTCCGGCATTCATGTCTATGGATGCAAATGCTGGACTCGGGAGCGCGCCCGCAAGGTAACCCCCTCGGGAGAGCGCTTCTCCCAGGGGGTTATCTGATGCGGGGAGGAGCCGCCGGGGGACCCCAGAAGAGGATGTTTGGAGCCACTCTGTGCAAAACGCGCTGCACAGTGGAGGCAAGTATGATATGTTTGTTTTTTATAGAAAAAAACAAAACAAAAAAAAGATCCTTTACAATCACTTTAAATTTGTATTCGACTGTGAAATGGCGACAGACTTCAGTATCCTATATTTTCCTTTGGCGACGCTTCAAAAGCCCCCTATAGTTATCAGTTTAGTGTTACGGAGGAGATATAGGGGGTTATTTACTAAAGGAAAATCCACTTTGCACTGCAAGTGCACTTGGAAGTAAAATCGCTGTAGACCTGAGGGCGACATGCAAGGAAAATAAACAATAGCATTTTAGCTTGCACATGATTGGATGATAAAATCAGCAGAGCTTCCCCTCATTTCAGATCTACCCCTTTAGATTTAGAGAGACTGCACTTCCAAGTGCACTTTCAGTGCAAAGTGGATTTGCCTTTCGTAAATAACCCCCCTTGTGATAAAATCATTGCTCTCACTCCGACATGCAATGCAGAAATTGGCAGTTTCACGTGTAGGTGCCACAGACGCATGCGTTTATGTTTGTGCGTATATATAGGGGTGGGGGGGGGCCTCAAAAAAATTTTGGAGGTGGCTTTTATGTGCTTGGGTGTTTTTATTGCTTACCTTATTTTTTTATTTTTTTTTTTTATTTTTCATCACAATAAGTCCCCTACTTGATGATTTTTAGGTGACAGGTTCTCTTTAATGAGACATGCAGGGCCTAAAAGACCCCCATTGTCTCCTCTGGGCTCCACTGAATGTATTGCAATGCAGATCGCATTGTAAAACATTACTTCCTGGCTAAGCTAGCCGGGGAAATCGACCGGCTGACCCGGGAGGGACATCATACACATCGCTTTCCGGGTCACAGTAAGAAGGGGAGGAGAGCGGACGTGTGTCTGCTCTTTTCCCCCCCCCCTCTACCCTCCAGCACCCGCCATGTCGGTCCCGGGCCAGCAGATGGGTAAACGGAGCCCAGAAAGCATGGCGGGCAGCAGGAGTCTGCCTGTCCGTTTTTTACACATTCCTGGTGGCTGCCTTTCTTCTTTCAGTTCACTTATCAATCTTCAAGTCGCATGATGCATCGATGCCAGAGAGTGGGGCTGGGGTGTTCATAACAATCTACACAGGTAGGTGTGGAAGGGTGAGACAAATGGAGTCTCTCGCCTGTTAGTCTATTGTTGTCAATGGTGGGTAGCACAGACTGGGAATTTTTCTGGTCCTGTCAATCGGCTATTGTTATCTGTAGACCTAGGTAGGTGGGAGAGATCGGGGTACTCCCACCTATTATCTAGCTATTGTAGTCTTTGATGGGAACGACAGATTGGGATTCTCCCAGCCTGTCAATCCAGCTATTGTAGTCATTGGTAGGCAGGACAGACAGGTATTCTCCTGGGCCTGTCTTTCAGCTGTTGTAGCCATTTCTAGTCATTGGTGGTGGGAAAGATTGGGGTACTTCCACCTGTCAACAAGCTATTGTAGTCATTGGTCAACAGGACAGACATCAGCTGTTGTAGCCATTGGTGGGTGGGACAGTCTTGACTTTCTCAACCTATCAATCAGCTGTTCTAGCCATTGGTGGGTGGGACAACCTGGTGTTACCCATCCTATCAATCAGATGTTGTAGCTGTTGGTGGGTGGGATAACCTGGAGTTACCCGACCTGTCAATCAGCTTTTGTAGCCATTGGTGGGTGGGATAACCTGGAGTTACCCAACCTGTCAATCAGCTTTTGTAGCCATTGGTGGGTGGGATAACCTGGAGTTACCCAACCTGTCAATCAGCTTTTGTAGCCATTGGTGGGTGGGGCAGTCTGGACTTTCTTAACCTATCAATCAGCTTTTGTAGCCATTGGTGGGTGGGACAACCTGGAGTTAACCAATCTGTCAATCAGCTGTTGTAGCCATTGGTGGGCGGGACAACCTGGAGTTATCCAACCTATCATTCAGCTTTTGTAGCCATTGGTGGGTGGGGCAGTCTGGACTTTCTTAAACTATCAATCAGTGGTTGTAGCCATTGGTGGGTGGGACAACCTGGAGTTACCCAACCTGTCAATCAGCTGTTGTAGCCAATGGTGGGCAGGTTCTCCCACTACTGCGAGCACCTTCCGCTCATATGGGAGAGCTACAAAGGGGGCCATTCTCTCACACAAGAAAACAACATGATTGGCTGTCACGGGGAAGGGGAGGGCATAGCCGTCGCTGATCTTATAAAGGGGAATTCGGGATGAGGGAGCCCAGGAATGCCAGGATTAGAAGGTCTTTTTTCCAATGGCTGGTATTGAAAAACAGAATAAATTTATATGGCTTTCTATTTCTGCCCGGAGTTCAGCATTAAATATTACAGAATGTTGTGTGGATATGGTAGCAGCCAAAATACTTAATACAAACCTCATTCAGTGTTATTTAGGTCATCTGTGTTCTGATTTTCATTTTTTATTTCCTTTTGAAGGGCAGAGGATTGGTCTCCATCAGTATTAAACCTGCTATTGGATAAACTGCGTCTATACAGGCATACAGGTAAGCGTGTTTTGGTTTTTTTTTGTGGTTTTTTTTGTCTTTTTAATAAAGCACTGATTGTTCAAAGCTGTAAAAATGATAGAGCTAGCCACCCATGTAAAGGTGATCTACATAATCTCCTGTAAAATTTGCAACATCTATGTAATGTGAGGGCCTTCTCCATTGGAAGTGCTTAGGAAGACTATCACCCTACATAACTGCCGTTAAATCCAACGCTCACCACGTGTTACAATCGCCTTTAGATTTACCATCAACTCTGTAGTGTTAAGGCTAGTGTGGTTGGATACAAATGAATGGGCTGGTTAACTTAGGTGCTTTAAGCGTTTGTTAACCCAAAAAAAACAAAAACGGATGCTGTACCTTTTTTAACCACTTCAGCCCTGCGTCGCTTTAACTGACAATTGCGCGGTCATGCAATGCTGTACCCAAACTAAATTTGCGTCCTTTTTTCCCCACAAATAGAGCTTTCTTTTGGTGGTATTTGATCACCTCTGCGGTTTATTTTTTGTGCTATAAATAACATTTTAAAAAAAGCGACAATTTAAAAAAAAAAAAAAAACAATTTTTTTACTTTTTGCTAAAATAAGAATGTTTTTTTTAAAAAACTAATTTCTTCATCAGTTTCGACCAATATATATTCTTCTACGTGTTTTTGGTAAAAAAAAATCACAATAAGCGTATATTGATTGGTTTGCGCAAAAGTTTATAGCATCTACAAACTATGGGAAAGATTTATGGCATCTGAGCACCACAAACTGAAAATGCTATTTAATTCATTTTAAATATTCAAAGCAAACTCCCCGATCCATCCATGTCGCCATACTTTGTTTTGTTAACCCTTTCATGCCTAAGCCTATTTCTGACATTTTTTGCTAGAAAATTACTTAGAACCCCCAAATATATATATATATAAGCCATCTCCGTTCCAGTCTCAGCCTAGCCAGTGGAAGTGTCGGGACGTGGATCCGGGTCTCCTGCTCCTTTTAGGATAACAGCCGAGCGGATTTTAGCCGCAGTGGTTGTTATCACTAAAGAGCCAACGGCCCGCTCTAGAAAACGGCAGCTGCAGGCATCACCCCGGTTTAACCCCTATCAAGCCGAGGCCGCATATGTGCGCACGATCAGCGCTAAGGGGTTAAGCAATCACTTTGAAAAACACTCCTTCAGCTTTTCTATCTGCAGCCATCTTGACTAAAGGCTGATGATCTGCCCTTAGCTCAGGCATGCAGGCAGAAGGGTGTGCTTAGCTGAGAAAACCCCTCCTCCAGGTAAAAGAAAAAAACAAAATGGCCAATGAAGACTCCTGGGATGTATGACCTCATTTTGACCTAGGCCAGAAAGCAGGAAGATGCTGAGGAAATGCAAAAAAAAAAAAAAAAAAGTTTAAAACAAGTAAATATAATGTGGTGTAGAATTTTTTTTTTTTTTTTAAACTACTTGTTGAAGGGACTAAATTGGGGTCCCAAACTACTTGTCCCTCATAAAATTCTACTTGTCCTGGAAAAAAAAAAAATTTTTTTAAACAAAACCTTATTTTACTGTAAATATGAGGTGCTTTTAGGAATGTCTAGGGCTTTTAAAAACAAAAGAGGCTCTATGGCGACCTAAATTTTTAATGGTTTTTAACATTTCGCCATTTATCTCCTACTCACCTCCCTGCCTGTCTCCAGCACCGCACCCGGGGACTAGCAGGGAGGGGCGAGACCTTGCAGTGTGATGAGCACTGATTCACTGCAAAGCTATAGAAAATGCAAAATTTCAGTAAAGAATATACTAAAAGGGAATTTTAGGGCACAAAAACACAATAAATTACCCAATTTTTGGGTAAAATATTAAAGCAGAGGTTGCACCGAGTAAATAGATACCCAACATGTCAAACCTTAAGGGCTCTTTCACACGGGGCAGATCAGTCATGATCCGCCCCGTGAACATCCGCTTGCTCAGCGGGGATAGCTCCGCCGATCCCCGCTGAGCAGGAAGATGACAGGTCCATCGCTGCACACTGTGCAGCGACGGACCTGTCAGAGCGCCGCTCTCCCCTATGGGGGGATCGGATGATGACGGTCCGTAGTGTCTGTCGTCATCCGATCCGAAAACGGATGGAAAAGTAGGTTTTTCCTCCGTTACACTTTTCGGATCGGAGCGGGTCGGATGTCAGCGGACATGTCACCGCTGACATCCGACGCTCCATAGGGATGAATGTATGTCCGTTTTTCATCCGAAAACGGAAGGATGAAAAACGGACATACGGATCATCCGTGTGAAAGGGGCCTAAAGTAGCTGTAAACATTTGTTTTGTTTTTTTTTTAAATAACAAACATGCCTATACTTACCTGCTCTGTGCAGTGGTTGCAGAGCAGCCCGCTGATCCTCCTCTTCTGGGGTCCCCTGCCAGAGCTCCAGGCCCCTCCTCTTAATCAGGTGCCCCCATGGAAAGCCGTTTTCCATTGGGGCACCTGTGCTGCGTCCATTGACACAGACAGTGGGACTCTCCCCCCCCCCCCCCCCCCGTTTCACAGCTTTTGATTGACAGCAACGGGAGCCAATAGCTCCTGCTGCTATCAATCTGTCCAATGAGGAGAGTGACAGCAGCTGGAGCCACTGCGCTCGTGCACATTGCTGGATCGGATTGGGCTCAGGTAAGAAAAAGTGTTGTTAAGCCACTATCTCATCTTTATATCATCCCCTTTGTCACATAAAAACCTGTGTCCTAGTGCCTGTGCATTAACCACTTCAGCCCCAGAAGATTTTGCTGCTCATTGACCAGGCCATTTTTTTTATTCATGCTTTAAGGGCACAGGATCCTTTTTTTTTTTTTTTTCTTTTTTGAGTTAAACGCTTTAAGATTTAACAACCATTTTAAATTTGCATGCACCCGTGAAATGGGGACAGACTTCAGTACCCTATACTTTCTATAGGGGATGCTTTAAAAGCCCCCTATAGATCATCAGTTTAGGTCTATGGAGGAGGTCTGGTGCTAAAATGATCGCTCTCATTCTGGCGTGTGCGGTGATATATCACTTGTGTAGGAAAATCAAAGTTTTCATGCGTTGGGCACCCCTACGTTTATACATGCGTATATGTGGGGGGGGGGGGGGGGGGCTAAAAAAAAAAAAAAATTGGGAGGTGGATTGTATGTGCTTGGGTGTAACTTTTTTATTTTTTTACAATTTAAAAAATAAAAAATCTTATTTTTTTTTTTTTTTTTGGGGGGACAAGAAGTCCCCTGTGTGATTGTTTTTGGTGACAGGTTCTCTTAATAAGACATCCAGGGTTTAAAAGACCCTGAATGTCTCCCTTGTTCTCCACTGAATGCAATGCAATGAAGATCGCATTGCATTACATTGTTTCCCGGGTATGCTGGTGGGGGAAACGGTCATCGGGGACTCTGAAGTAACCTCATACACGCTCCTTCTGGGTCAGCAACAAGGAGGGGAGGAGAGTGGACACTCCCTCCCCTCTACCCGGCGGCACCCACTATGCCAGTCCCGGGCCCACAGATGGGCAAGCGGAGCCCCAGATACATAGTGGGGGCACTTTACCAGGGTTATTGTGCAGCAGTGCAGCCGCCCACATTTTCCATCTGACAAGTAAACCCTGCTGCTTGCCTGCAGCAGGGTTAAATGTTAAAAAAAACAAAAAACATAAAAAAAAAAGACGACCTGCCTGGTGCCCAGAACTGTGTGACCCGGGCATTGGGCAATAGGAATTGTGCATCCCTGTACCTTCCTATGCATTTACTAATGCTAGCAGCAATAAGGGCTCATGCACACTGCAGCTCAAAGAAGCGGCTCCTACAGGCTTTTGTGCTCTTATTTTTTTCTGCCTGGAAACTCCCCTCCATGTTAGCCAATGTGTCCATTCACACTATGACTTTTTCAGGCGTTTTCAGTCATATACTCCTACAGGCAGAAAGCACCCCACCCCCAACCAAACTCAGGTTTTTGAGAGGAGCTAGTGCCCCAAAGAGCTCAAAGAAGCTCAAACGCGCAAAAAGCTCAAAGGAGCTTGAATAAGCTCAATAAAAACATGCACAAGAGCACAAAAAAGTACAAGCTGAAATAATAGCTCAAATGCCTGTAAAAGCAAGTTTTGTTATTTATTTATTTTTTTGAGCTGACGTGTGCATGAGCCTTGAAGTGATTGTAAAGGTTTGCGTTGTTTTTTTTTTTTTTTTGAATAATGAACATGTCATAATTACTTCCACCGTGCAGTTCGTTTTGCACAAAGTGACCCTGCACACAAATCTGAACCCCTGAACCCAGACTTCTGGGGTCCCTCGGCGGCTCTCGCGGCTCCTCCTCTTATCAGATAACGCCCTAGGAGAAGCGCTCTCTCGGGGGGGGGGGAGGGTTACCTTGCGGACGCGCTCCCGAGTGAAGCATTTGCGTCCATAGACACGAATGTCGGACTCGGCCACGCCCCCCCGGCGCCCATGTCATTGGATTTGATTGACAGCAGCAGGAGCCAATAGCTGAGCTGCTATCAATATATCCAATCAAGAGCCAAGAACCCTGGGCAAAGATGCATTAAGGTGAAAAAACACGAGGGTTTACAACCCCTTTTAAGGATTAAAAATGGTTCATGTTGATTGAGAGAGTTTAGTTCTGCTGTAAGAGACGCCATATCCAGATTAGAGATCACTTCTTCCTTCCTTTTGTGAATGAAATAGTAAATACAAAGAAACAATACATTGTTACTTTGTATTCACTCAATAACATTAGATCCAAAACTATCCGAAATTGTAATTTTACACAACCCTGGCTGCATTTTGACAGCCACACCTGCTATGTAATACAAAACAATTCCGGCTGTCGTTTTGACAGCCAGGAATTAATGGTAATTGCAGAGGGAGCGGGGCTGGATAACTTTGTTATAGTGAGCACATTTCTGTCTAATATTTGAGAGTGGACTTGGGCTCAGAGTTGGGGACAGGGGGGGTGGGGGTCACTAGTAAATTGAAAGTAATCTCAGAGGGACCACTGAAGTGGCTTTTCTGGACAAGAGAGGTCATAGTAGGTAGGAAGACCTTTTTAATGTCAGAGTTTCCAAATTGGGTACAGGAAGAGCCTGCAGAGATCATGTTTATAGAAATATCTTTCATTTTTAGGCAGCACAGTGGTGTAGTGGGTAGCACTTTCGCCTAGCAGTAAGAAGGGTTGCTGGTTCGAATCCCAACCAAGACACTACCTGCCTGGAGTTTGCAGTTTCTGGTTTCCTCCCACACTCCAAAGACATGCTGGTAGCTTAATTGGATCCTGTCAAAATTGTCCCTCGTATATAAATGTGAGTTAGGGACCTTAGATTGTAAGCTCCTTGAGGGTAGGGACTGATGTGAATGTACAATGTATATGTAAAAGCGCTGCGTAAATTGACGGCGCTATACAAGTACCTCAAATAAATAAATAATTTTTGTAGGTCTTGAATCTTCATGCATTTGGTTAGTCTTAGGCCATAGATGGGTTGAGATCTCGCCAATATAGATGAGTGGGTAAAGGTCTGCTTGTCATGGGGATGAGTTGTTTTTGCACCACGACCACCAACACCCCTCCTTCACTCTTCTTTGTGGGAAAGGGAAGCATCAGGCCTTCTAAATGTGTTAATTACGTGGGCAAATTTCCCTGCGGGATCCTTATCGCCCCCTGGTGGGTGAGAAATGACCAGATCATTGTGAGTGAAGCACAGCACCAAACATTGCTTGCTGTTAGACCCCTTTCACACTGAGGCATTTTTCAGGTGGTTTAGTGCTAGAAATAGCCTCTTGATATCGCCTGAAAACCGCCTCTAATTAATTTCAGTGTGTCTTTTCACACTGGAGGTGGTGCGCTTTCGGGACAATAGGAAAAGTCCTGCAAGCAGCATCTTTTGGGGCGGTTTGGGAGCGCTCTATTTAGCATTCCCAAATCGCCCCTGCCCATTGGAATGAATGCGCACCACTTCGGAAGTGCCGTAACACGGGAGTTTTTAACCCCTTCCTTGGGGTTAAAAGCGCCCTGCTAGCAGCCGAAAAGCGTTGCTTAAATGCCGCTAAAACGAGCGGCGCTTTAGCGCTAACACGGCCGCAGCCCCAGTGTGAAAGGGGTCTTAGGTTGTTTGCTGCCCCTATGATTGTCTTTTGCTTTCACAGCTACAAACAATATTAAGATGCTTACAGACGTTTAAGTGGAATTGAACCTAAAAAAAATACACAGACAGATAGGATTTTCATGAGAGAAAAGACCCTATTGGCCTCTTCTGTCATAACTGCTTCTCCCTGTCTGTTGATGGTAAAGTAGTTCTAAAGTCCAAAGGTTTTTTTTTTTTTTTTTTTACCATAATGCATTCTCTGCATTAAGGCAAAAAACGCCCCCCCCCCCCACTAATTCTCCTACGCACCCCCCAACCCTAAACACTTACCTGACTCCTGTCCTGGCTTCGGGTCTGTCTCGGCTCCGGGTCTGTCTCGGCTCCGGGTCTGTCCCGGCTTCAGCTCCTCTAACTTCTGGTCTCACTGGAGATGCTGCGGGCGGCAGGAGCCATATAACTGCAATTTCAGAGTGAACATTCTATTTGCCTTGAGTAATTCATCCCCAAAGGTCACTACAGAGACTCAGGGGGTTGATTTACCAAACCGTGCCTACAGACACTGACGACCAGTGAGGGCTTGTTCTCAAGATCCTTTAATAGTTAGGAATATACCTGCCATATTCAAGCAGCAACAGGGAGCAATACACATACTATTTGTGGCTTATTCTATTGGAAGCCAACACTATCTATTTTTAATGTAATATTGTCAATTTTCTAAATCTATGTTTAATAAATTAATAATTTTTCTAATAATGTTTTGTATTCCTTTTCTGGTACCTATAAAGTCCGCTCCAACGTTCCCCTTTTTTCAATAGCAATTTCATATGGATGTGGTACCCCCTTGGCCCTTTCTTTATCTATATAGTTAGGAATATGTAAATACTTGCATGTCCACAAAATACCTGAAACCTGGCCACAGATTTTCTTTATTGTATCAGGGTTCCAGAGACATTAGAAAACAACAGCTACCATAGAGGAAGTTGCAGAGTGTGTTTGGTAAAGATGAAAATCATTTTTAACCACTTCCCACCCACACTGTGTTCAGTACACAACCTCACATCCGTTCTCTAGTTCTAGAAGAGCGTCCCTGTATGTTCTCCCATGTGCGGGCTTCCCCGCGCTCCCCCTGGGGTGTGCATCAGGAAATCTCTGCCACCGTTGTGTTCCTTGGACACAGTGCATCACAGATGGGGGTAAAGGACCAATCACAGTGGCCCATTACCCTGTTAACGCATGCCTGACGAAGGGCTCCTGCGTGACTCTGAAGTGTTGCACTCACCTTGTGTTGTGATCATGCAATAAATAATGCGTTTGGACGCTACTTTGTGTCCATCCATGGTGTGCCGGCAAATACCCACTTTGTGACTTGAACCAGCTGCAGCACCCAAACTTTGGGAGCTTATCCAGGAACGTGTGTGATGGGAATATGCAGTATTATTTGTTGTGTTCCTTGGACACAGTGCATCACAGATAGGGGTAAAAGGCCAATCACAGCGGCCCTTTACCCTGTTAATGCTGTGTCCATTCACAAGCGATTACAGATGTAAACAACACTCCTTCCCTCACACAGAGACAGTGTGTGAGGGGAGCATTGAGTACAGTATTTTACAGTGCTACACAGTGCCCTGATGATCCGTGTAGTCCCATCAGGGCAGCCACATCAGTGCAGCCTGATCAGAGCAGATCAGTGTAGCCTCATCAGCGCAGATCAGGGCAGCCTGATCAGCACAGCCTCATCGGCGCCCATTAGTGTGCGGCCTCATCAGCCCCCAATTAGTGTGCAGCCTCATCAGCGCCCAATTAGTGTGCAGCCTCATCAGCGCCCAATTAGTGTGCAGCCTCATCAGCGCCCAATTAGTGTGCAACCTCATCAGCGCCCAATTAGTGTGCAGCCTCATCAGCGCCCAATTAGTGTGCAGCCTCATCAGCGCCCAATTAGTGTGCAGCCTCATCAGCGCCCAATTAGTGTGCAGCCTCATCAGCGCCCATTTAGTGTGCAGCCTCATCAGCCCCCAATTAGTGTGCAGCCTCATCAGCCCCCAATTAGTGTGCAGCCTCATCAGCCCCCAATTAGTGTGCAGCCTCATCAGCCCCCAATTAGTGTGCAGCCTCATCAGCCCCCAATTAGTGTGCAGCCTCATCAGCCCCCAATTAGTGTGCAGCCTCATCAGCCCCCAATTAGTGTGCAGCCTCATCAGCGCCCAATTAGTGTGCAGCCTCATCAGCCCCCGATTAGTGTGCAGCCTCATCAGCCCCCGATTAGTGTGCAGCCTCATCAGCGCCCAATTAGTGTGCAGCCACATCAGCGCCAAATTAGTGTGCAGCCTCATCAGCGCCCAATTAGTGTGCAGCCTCATCAGCCCCCAATTAGTGTGCAGCCTCATCAGCCCCCAATTAGTGTGCAGCCTCATCAGCCCCCAATTAGTGTGCAGCCTCATCAGCCCCCAATTAGTGTGCAGCCTCATCAGCCCCCAATTAGTGTGCAGCCTCATCAGCCCCCAATTAGTGTGCAGCCTCATCAGCCCCCAATTAGTGTGCAGCCTCATCAGCCCCCAATTAGTGTGCAGCCTCATCAGCCCCCAATTAGTGTGCAGCCTCATCAGCCCCCAATTAGTGTGCAGCCTCATCAGCCCCCAATTAGTGTGCAGCCTCATCAGCCCCCAATTAGTGTGCAGCCTCATCAGCGCCCAATTAGTGTGCAGCCTCATTAACCCCCCAATTAGTGTGCAGCCTCATCAGCCCCCAATTAGTGTGCAGCCTCATCAGCGCCCAATTAGTGTGCAGCCTCATCAGCGCCCAATTAGTGTGCAGCCTCATCAGCGCCCAATTAGTGTGCAGCCTCATCAGCGCCCAATTAGTGTGCAGCCTCATCAGCGCCCAATTAGTGTGCAGCCTCATCAGCGCCCAATTAGTGCAGCCTCATCAGTGCCCACATCAGTGCAGCCTCATCAGCGCCCACATCAGTGCAGCCTCATCAGCGCCCACATCAGTGCAGCCTCATCAGCGCCCACATCAGTGCAGCCCTCATCAGCGCATATCAGTGAAGAAGAAAAATCCCTTTTTGCAAAATTTTATTTAAACTTTTTAAAATAAATTTTTATTTATTTTTTTCACAAATTATTATGGTCATTTTTTGTTTTGAAAAAACTAAAAACCCCAATAGTGATTATATACCTCCAAAAGAATAATAAACATTTCATATGGGTACAGTGTTGCACGACTGAGTAATTGTCATTCAAGGTGTGACAGACCTGAAATCTGAAAAGTGGCCCGGGCAAGAAGGGGGTGAAAGTGTCTTGTATTGAAGTGGATAATACATGTATTTGTTTTTATTCCTGATGTGTTTTTTTGTTTTTTTCACAGGATGCCGGCTTGCTTCATAAAAGGATGCTCTTTTAGTTGGCGTCAAAAGGATCCCGACATCACCTTGCACGTCTTTCCACGCGATCCGGGAATGATAAGGAAATGGCTCCTGCAAATCTACCGTAGTGAGGAAGGCCTCGAGGAGTTTGTGGAAAAGATACAGAACAGCAAAAAGGGAGTCTATCGTATCTGTTCCAGACACTTCGCCGCCGATTGCTACGAAAAGAAAAAACTTGGGAAGGTGTTCAGAAAGGATGCCATACCCACCATTTTCCCTTGGCTTCAGCCGTACCCCTTGGAAGAGGAGCGCGTGGATCACCCTTATGCCAAAAAGAGGAAAATGGACACAGACTTGCCGGAGGAATATTTCGACGACATGTCAGCTGAAGAAACCATTAGGCCTTCTGTACCGCATATGTCCACCCCTGTGTCGACTGCTATACCTACACCTCAGGAGTTTGTGATGTCGCAGTTTGCAAGTAAAATTCTCACCCAAAGCTTTCCCGGAAAACCGACTTCACAGAACAGTGTGTGTGCAACAGAAGATGTGTCCAACTACTCGTCGTCCTGCCAGAACACGGATGAGGTAGGGTATTATGGTCTCCCCCCTCATCCAAGAGGGAAGAGATATTATCGACCCAGGACTCGCCGCACAGTTGGTACAATGACTCGACGATATCCAGGAATGTCGCACAAAACAATACAGGTTGACAGGCCAATAGGAATGAAGGATAAGGCTGCGCAGATCTTGCGAAGACCACCTCACAGGTCTATAGCACTTCAGTGCAACCTCGCCAAACTTCCTGCATTGACGCACGCAGGAAAACCGCAGTCAAAAGCAGTCATTCAAAAACTTGATGATCTTCACTCAAACCCTAACACGGCCTCATTTGCAGACTTCGTGGAAAATTCCATGACTATTCAAGTCATAGAGGAGGAGGACGAACCGCCATTGTCGCCAGAACTGTCCTCTATTGAGAGCTTTGCAGACGCACAGTCTGATGCAGAACCTGAGGAAACGTCCGTTCCTGACCTTGATGAAGGCTACAGCCCGTGTGTAGAGGTGGAGGAGGACTGTAGTCAAGAAATGAATGAAAATATTCCAGCGGACCCAAAAGAAGCAGACATCACGCCCATTTTCTTGCCTGAGACTCAAGCTCCAGTGGACCACGTCAAAGAGAGAAAATTTATCGTTTTCGAATCCTGTTTGAATAAGTTACTGATGTGCTGTAAATGCTTAAAGACGGCGAACTGCCGCGGAAACATAACGAAACTAAAAAAATACCGGATCGGCTCTGCGGTTTTAGTAACCGCTGTCTGTTCCATGAAGCACGAATTTCACTTGTGGACTAGCCAACCCATGATTGGGCGAATGCCCATTGGAAACCTCCTCATATCTTCCAGCACATTATGCAGCGGATCCAATTTTTTTAAGATAGAGAGTTTTTTCCACCTTGCTGGAATTCTCGGAATCTCACAGCCAACCCATAACAGTGACCAAAACCTTTACTTGTTCCCTGCAATTGATCACCACTGGAAGCTAGAGAAAAGAAGCATCGTCCAGGACGTACAAAGCAGACCCGTAGCACTAGTGGGTGACGGCCAGTGCAAGTCATACGCATCCCGTGCCAAATGCTGCACCTACAATTTCTTGGAATACCACACTAAAAAAATCATTGACTTTCAAGTGGAAAAGTTAGATCCTTCCGAAGCCGCAACGGGCCTTGAAAAAAAAACATTCAAAGCAGCCCTTGACCGGATGATCAAGGAAAAAGTGAATGTCCGTGTCCTCTGCACAGACCGGCATGCAGGTATAAAAAAACTGTTGAGCAAACACTACGGTCGCATCAAACACCAGTATGATGTTTGGCATGTGGCCAAGTCTGTAGGCAACAAGATGGCGAAGGCCAGCAAGAAGCATGGCTGTCGTATGCTGGCAAGGTGGATCGGGCCTGCCAAAAGTCATATGTGGTGGTCGGCCAGAACCTGTCAACAGAATCCAGCTTTACTTAGAGAGAAGTGGACCTCTATTGCACACCATGCGTCAAACCAACATCATTGGGATGAGGCAACTCTATACAGTTCCTGCCATCATGATGATGAAGAGGAGGAGGAAGACAAGGAATGGCTGGTGGCAGGTTCAGAAGCCCACCTCCAACTAAAGGGTGTTGTGTTGGACGAAAACCTGCTTGAGGACCTCAATCACCTCTCCAGCTTTTGCCACGCCGACGAACTTGAGATGCTCCGTAGCATCACCGGAAAGTACCATGCCAAACAAACTCGGTATTCTGTGGAGGGGGTGGTGGCCCGTTCACAGCTAGCCGCCCTGGAGTATAATCGGAACATCGGACTGATACAAGGCGTGCTAAAAGCTGCGTCTTACGGTGCTGGCGGAAAAGCCAAAAAGGATTGGGTGGAATCCAAAATTTACAACCCCGCCAACCAAGACTTTATGAAGGATATCATAGCCGATGTTCTGTCCTTTGCTGACGGAAAGAAAAGTTTTAGTACGGCATCCCAACAGTCGGAGGTGTCCAGAAAGACTGCCCCTATACAGAGGCCGGCCCGGTGGAAAATGTCGAACAAATGTATTTAAAGATTCCCTAAAATGATTGAATAGATGGACCTGTGCAGGACAGTAAAGGCAAAACTGGTCCTTTTATAGTGTAAGGATCCCTTGTTACTTTGTGTATATATACCCTCTTCTTTTTTTTTTTTTTGTTTTTTACCTTTTACGTTTTTTGTTTTTTTACATTTAATGTTTTGTTGTCATGCTAATTTCTTGTATTATGTATACATACTTTTGAATTGTAATCGCTCATGCTTAGCTACTTAAAGTGGAACTTCAGTTGCCTCTCTTTGTGGTCAATGAGCGTAAAAGTTCTGCAGTGGGGGGCTGCAATAAATATTTTTTGTTTTTGTTTGTTTTTTTGAGGAAGGGTAAAAACTGAGTGGGTTTTATTGTTAGTCAAACTTGCCCTCAGTTTCTGTGTTGTCACCAGGGCATGAAGCTTGAAATGGCTCTAGCCAGGATGCAGAGACCAATAAAATGCTGACAGATGTTCTAATCCTTCTCAACCCTATTCCCCCCCCCCCCAAAATAAAGGTTTTGGCTGAAGTTCCTCTTTCAAGTGTGTCTACAGTACAGAAAAATACCTGCTGACCCTTCCAGAAATCCATTGAGCTCATTTCATGTTTTACAGGATATCTGTAGTGAAAATATAAACTGATATAATAACTTCCACGTTGTTCAGGTTAATAGGAGTAGGCTAGAAATACAATCTTGTAGTTTGTAAACTTACTTTAAAGTGTCCTACTTACCTGCTATATGTAAACCTCCATTCACACTTGTGCGACTTGTCATGCGACTTTGGGTGTCAAAGTTGCATGACAAGTCGCAGCCCATTCTTTTCAATGGCACCCGTTCAAATTTGTGCCTCTCTACTTTGGCACGACTTTTGATGCAGCTTAGATCCATTGAGTGTGAAGTCGCATCATAGCCGTGCTCCAGAGTTGTACTGGAAATCAGCTTTCATGCTAGTGTGAATGGTGCCCTATGTTTTGCACAGAGCAGCTCCGATCCTCCTCTTCTCGGGTCCCCCAACGCTTCTGGCAACACAACCCCCCCCCCCGTGCTGAGTGCCCCATAGCAAGCTGCTTGCTATGGGGGCACGTGTAGGTGCTCACTCCCAAACCCTGCTCTGTGTCCATAACACGCACACGCAGTGGGGTTTGGCTCCGCCCCCTGCTCCCTCGTCACTTGCTGTGATTGACCACAGCAGAAGCCAATGGCTCCCACTGCTGTATCTGAGCCAATGAGGAGGGAGAGAGCTGAGAGGGCCTCAGCTCTCGTGCACATCGCTGGATCGAGATTGGGCTCAGGTAAGTATTTGGGGGGGGCTGCATGTAGAAGGCTTTTTACCTTGCTGCATAAAATTTAGGATCCCCACACATTCACTATGCCCTGTTGGTAGGCACTGCTGTGTCACACATTTCATAGAGCCTCTGTCCTGTCAGAATCGACGACCCGTCAGATGTGGTAACGGAAGTGAAGTTCCGTCGTGGCCATCTTGGTACACCCGCACTCATCTGCAGTAAGCCTATAGTCAGAAGGCGGCAAGTTTCAGAATCGGTGACTTGTCAGATGTGGTAACGGAAGTGAAGTTCTGTTGCGGCCATCTTGGTACACCCGCACTCATCCACAGTAAGCCTATAGTCAGAAGGCGGCAAGCGTCAGAATCGGCGACCCGTCAGATGTGGTAACGGAAGTGAAGTTCCGTGGTGGCCATCTTGGTACAACCGCACTGGTCCGCAGTAATCCTATAGTTAGAATGCAGCAAGCGTCAGAAACGGCGACCCGTCAGATGTGGTAATGGAACTGAAGTTCCTCCGCAGACATCTTGGTACACCCGCACTCATCTGCAGTAAGCCTATAGTCAGAACAGTCTGACGGATTTCAAAATCCTGTATTTCACTATATAAGCTCAGTTTACTGGTAAAAATAAGTGTGAAATGCAGGACTTTGGTGGGTGTAACAAGATGCCGTCTTCTGACTGTAGCCTTACTGCGGATGAGTGCGGGGTGTACCAAGATGGCCGCGATGGAACGCCCCTTCCGTTACCAAACCTGACGGAACACCTGCCTCCTATACTACAGAGGTGCTGAGAGGAGGAGTTTTGCGGAGGCAGAGTCAGCACAGGGAACCATAGGAAAAGTAGTTCTTAGAAATTGAAAGTAAACCGTAGAGGAGAAGCTGCAAAGCAATGCAGGAAATCCGGGAAGTTGGGGAAATAGGTGGCCAGCAGACAGGCGGCACTCACGACATGAAAGGAGTACTTTCCAGTAAGTTTGTATTGGATTATCAAGTATAACTAATTGTTTTGCAATTGCTGTTAAAATGCTGATGTTCTAAAAAAGAAAGTGTGTGCTGTGACCATAGATTTCCTAAAGCCGAACTCCTAAGCAACTACAGAACACCTCCCTATTGTATAGAAGAGGAGGGGTAGGTGTTCTGAAGCCCATCAGGGGAGAACTGGACAGGGCTGACAACACCGCTTCGGGATCTCAGTGCAGCAGAGGCAGGCTTGTCAACAAAGTTAGGGGCACACTGGATTTCAGGCAGGATGAGCGGTATTTTCCTGTTCAGGAAACAAATCGTGGGGAAATGGCACGTATTGCTATGATTTACTGCATATGTTTTTTTTATTTGAGGCTGACATTTTATACAAAAACGCATGTGGCTCATGACTGTGGTGCTAACGCCTGTTTAAGTTCTATATGTTTTTCTGATTTTTTTTTTTTTTGTTGCCAGTTTGCTATAAAACAAGTACAGACAAATCTGCTTTAGAGGAGTAATTCCGAACTATTTGCTTCTGTTTTAAAGTGCAATTTCATATTCTACATACATTCGTTTTCCCCAATAACTAAATATAATGTAGTGTCTCAGCTGGGGTTTTGTATGGGGCACCTGGATGGAAACCTTTCAGTGGCTTGCTCAGGTGGGAGGCTTATGCCCGCCCTTCCCCCCACCCCGTAAATATCATAGCCAGTGTTCTGGACTTATGGTGAACACCGGCGAATGCACGTCCTATGCCATAAAACCCACTCAGGAGAAATCAATAAAACAGTAATGTCCATTTTCCAATGGTATGGCCCCTTTAACGTGGTTCGCATTTAAAGTGACACTAAAGTTAATTTTTTTTATTATTTTTTTTTTTAAATAACAAACGTGATGCTTACCTCCACTGTGCAGCTCGTTTTGCACAAAGTCCCCCCGCTTGTAGAATTGGCCCCCGTTAATACCTGAGTGTATTGTTGTGCAATTCCAGAAATGCTCAAGATGAACAATCCCATTATTATCTCGTTTTCAATGTTTTTATTAAACGTTTTCACATTTAGGTATAAAAACAATAGCAAGATATTTAAACATTAGATCAATTGAATCCCATTATTATCAATGGGGCCTGTTCACACCTGAGGGTTTTTTTATTTGTTGCCTGCTGCACCAAGCTCGAAAAAGTAGATGAGCTTTCGGAGAAGAATCACACGTTTAATAGAATATGAAAAATGCTTGAAAATTGCACGCTTTCAGGCACTCCCATTAAAAAGTCTGTGGGTCCAAAAAATGCATGATTCTGCCCTTTTACTACAAGTCGCATGTACAAATTCACAGGAAAAAAAAAAAAAAAAAGCCTCTTAATCGCCACGGTGTGACCATCAAATTGCAGAAGCTGCCTGATGCTATTGATTCAGGGTGGACCAAAATCCCCAAAGAATTCCGGCACCATGCTGAATCCACGGCATCAAAAACTTAGGACACCCTTTTCCTTTAGAACAGCCTATATCAGGGATATGCAATTAGCGGACCTCCAGCTGTTGAAAAACTACAAGTCCCATCATGCCCCTGCCTCTGGGTGTCGTTCTTGTGGCTGTCAGAGTCTTGCTATGCCTCATGGGACTTGTAGTTGTGCAACAGCTGGAGGTCCGCTAATTGCATATCCCTGGCCTATCTCGACCTATCTATAACTGTATGATGTATGTTGTACCAATTTTTTTTAATAAGGAAAAATTGAGCTTTCCTTTTAAAGTAGAAGGTACAGTGAGGGGAAAAAAAGTATTTGATCCCCTGCTGATTTTGTAAGTTTGCCCACTGACAAATGATCAGTCTATAATTTTAATGGTCGGTTTATTTTAAAAGTGAGAGACAGAATAACAACAAAAATATCCAAAAAAAAAACGCATTTCAAAAAAGTTATAAATTGATTTGCATTTTAATAAATAAAAAAAAAGGTATTTGATCCCCTATCAATCGGCAAGATCTCTGACTCCCATGTGTTTTCTATACAGGCAATGAGCTGAGATTAGGAGCACTCTCTTAAAGGAGGAGTGCTCCTAATCTCAGCTTGTTACCTGTATAAAAGACACCTGTCCACAGAAGCAATCACTCAGATTCCAATCTCTCCACCATGGCCAAGACCAAAGAGCTGTCCAAGGACATCAGGGACAAGATTGTAGACCTACACAAGGCTGGAATGGGCTACAAGACTATCGACAAGCGGCTTGGTGAGAGGGTGACAACAGTTGGTGCGATTATTCGCAAATGGAAGAAACACAAAATAACTGTCAATCTCCCTCGGTCTGGGGCTCCATGCAAGATCTCACCTCGTGAAGTTTCAATGAACATGAGAACAGTGAGGAATCAGCCCAGAACTACACGGGAGAATCTTCTCAATGATCTCAAGGCAGCTGGGACCATAGTCACCAAGAAAACAAATGGTAACACACTACACCGCGAAGGACTGAAATCCTGCAGCACCCGCAAGGTCCCCCTGCTCAAAAAGTCCCATGTACAGGCCCCTCTGAAGTTTGCTAATGAACATCTGAATGATTCCGAGGAGAACTGGGTGAAAGTGCTGTGGTCAGATGAGACCAAAATCAAGCTCTTTGGCATCAACTCAACGCGCCGTGTTTGGAGGAGGAGGAATGCTGCCTATGACCCCCAAGAACACCATCCCCACCTTCATACATGGAGGTGGAAACATTATGCTTTGGGGGTGGTTTTCTGCTAAGGGGACAGGACAACTTCACCGCATCAAAGGGACAATGGCCGGGGCCATGTACCATCAAATCTTGGGTGAGAACCTCCTTCCCTCAGCCAGGGTATTAAAAATGGGTCATGGATGGGTGTTTCAGCATGACAATGACCCAAAACACACAGCCAAGGCAACAATGGAGTGACTCAAGAAGAAGCACATTAAGGTCCTGGAGTGGTCTAGCCAGTCTCCAGACCTTAATCCCATAGAAAATATGTGGAGGGAGTTGAAGGTTCGAGTTACCAAACGTTGGCCTTGAAACCTTAACCTCCCTGGCAGTATGATTATTTCGGATTTTAGGTGCTGAAAGCGGTACCATTATTTTGCATGGAAATTTGGCGTTTTATATTGTAGGTCTGTAATTCTTAACAATAACACACTTAAATCTGTCCAAACAAGAGTCTAGTAGATATCCCGGGTATGATAAAGTTTGAAACACAAAAACATAAATTATAATATAATAAATAAAAATAAATAATTAAAAAAAATAAAAATAAATAGTAATAAAATAAATTTCCCCACGATTCACTATCGCTCAATTCTGCAAGTGTTCTAATTTACTATCGCTGTTTTCTAGCTGGTCTAAAGCCACTTTTGACGTAAAGGGACACTTTTTGGTTGCTATGTACAATCTCCAGTTTCCAGGCAGAAAGAACAGTATATATCACATAAAACTGCATGCAGGGCATTGGCCAAAGCACTGGGGACAAAAGGGATGTGAAATTATTTCATACAGTACTGTAATCTGTAAGATTACAGTACTGTATGTGTTATGATTTTGACATTTTTTTGAATTTGCCGTCAGGCTCCGCCCCTGTGCGTTGCGGCGCTCACAGGGAACAGAGCCTGGCACAGAGAGGCTTCGGGAGGAGGACACAGCCCTCGGACACTGTGGGGGACATCGCAGGATCCCGGGGACAAGGTAAGTAATGCCACACCAGGATCCTGCGATGTAATCCCGAGTGTGGCTCGGGGTTACCGCTAATGGTCCTGATTTTTAACCCCGAGCCACACTCGGGAAAACCGCCAGGGAGGTTAATGACTTGGAGAGGATCTGCAAAGAGGAGTGGGACAAAATCCTTCCTGAGATGTGTGCAAACCTGGTGGCCAAATACAGGAAATGTCTGACCTCTGTGATTGCCAACAAGGGTTTTGCCACCAAATACTAAGTCATGTTTTATGAAGGTGTCAAAAACATATTGCACTCATTAAAATGCAAATCAGTTTTTAACTTTTTTGAAATGCGTTTTTCTGGATATTTTTGTTGTTACTCTATCACTCGCCGCTTATATTAATTTTCTGTTTTTTGCAAATTAATAGAGTTTACATGAACATTTCTTTGTCAGTGGGCAAATGTACAAAACCAGCAGGGGGTCAAATACTTTTTCCCCTCACTGTAAGTCTACACTGTTTAAATGTTGTCTCTCCATTGCTCTCATACTTCCTGCATGCATTTTTCAATAATTTGCCCTCTAAACTGAAAGTATAACAAAAGGCAAAACTTTTTTTTTTTTGGATATAGTGCAGAGGGATTAGAACCTCTGTCAGTTTTTATGGCTGTCTGTGTCCCCATTAGGGAGATTCATTCTCTCTATTTCTCCTGTTTACCATTATCATTAAAAGTAAAAGAAAATCCCATATTTAGTTTGTCCCCAGAAAAGTAATAGAGGATTAATCTCCCAATGGGAACACTAGTTGTGGTGACCCGGGGGCCCCCAATGGATTTCCTTATTGGTAGGGATTTCCTCTCACTTCCTGTTTTGGCTAGGGGACAGGAAGTGACAGTAAATCTCCCCAATGAGACACATGTCAAAAAATAAACTGCCAGGGGTTATAACCATCCCTTACTCTATCCTAAATGAAAAATAAAAAGTTTTGCCTATAGAGCTACTTTGCATTTTTCTAAGCGTTCACGTGAATGCAAAGCTTTGGCTCAATCCCATTCTCTGTGACAGGTGGGTGTGGATTTTCCTCCCAGGCCAAAATCACATTGGGCTGATTTGGCATGCGATTTGTTATGGCAAAACGCATGCCAAATTGGCAGCTATTGCCGGCAATGGCACCGTCCGAATTGGTGCGACGCCCGCTTTGCAACGCCGTACTGATTCCCAAAAGTAGTTCCTGTACTACTTTTGGCGACTTCGGGGGCGATTTGAATAAACATCTGTGACATCTACCTGCACAGATCTCTGTCAAATCGCCCCCCAAGTCGGACTGCATTGCCGGTTTGAAATCGTGTGAGTTCAGCTGAACTTTCTAACCCGCATCAGTGTGAACCTGGGCTTAGAGCGATGGATGCTGGCGGGATGACATGACTGTTGTATGGAATTAAGAGATGCCATTTAGAGAACTCAGACTAGTTGGAGTTTTGCAGCCATGTGCTTTGCATAGAAAACTTGAAAAAAAAGGTATTTTGATGATAATTAGAAAATATCAGAGTAATAGGGAGACAATGAAACAGGTGCATTTATCATGTAGCCTTTCTGTTCCCTTTAAGTTGTAAAATAGAAGCAAACTGCTAGTATTTAAAACTAAACCATGCCATGTTCTAAAGCAGGCATCACTAAATGGCGGACTGCGGTCCAGTTCCGGCCCCAGCAACCATCCTACCCGATCCGCAGCCTCCCCGAATAGTTGCCCCTCCCCCCGGCCGGCTTGCCTGCCTGCTGCTGCTATGTTCACAGCATGGCACGGGCGAGCACGGGTCTGTCCCTTCGATAAGATTGCTGCACTGCCCGCTCCCCACATTGCCTATTCACACACGACGTGAAGCGCGGCCGCTCTGGACAAAGGGCGGGACTTTTTAAGTTAAGAAGCGGGTTGCTACGCAGCAGGGCGGTTCTAGCAATCAATCACCCACCTTTAACGTGAAAAGTCTTGCCTGTTGTCCAGGGCTGCTATGTTTTCCATCGTGTGTGAATAAGGTAGGGCTCTATGGGGAGTGCTGTGCTGTTAGGAAAAAAGACAGAAGTCTACTATCGAGGTCGGTCTGTGATGGGGGGTGTGCGATGGGTCGGCCTGTGATGGGGGGGGGGTGTGCGACGGGTCGGCCTGTGATGGGGGGTGTGTGCGATGGGTCGCTCTGTGATGGGGGGGGGGGTCTCTGATGGGGGTGTGTGCGATGGGTCGGTCTGTTATGGGTGGTGGACGATGAGGCGGTCTCTGATGGGTCGATCTGAGATGGGGGGTGTGTGTGTGTGTGATGGGTCAGTCTGTGATGGGATGTGTGTGATGGGTCAGTCTGTGATGGAGGGGTGTGCGATGGGTCGCTCTGTGATGGGGGGTGTGTGCGATGGGTCGCTCTGTGATGGGGGGGGGGGTCTCTGATGGGGGTGTGTGCGATGGGTCGGTCTGTTATGGGTGGTGGACGATGAGGCGGTCTCTGATGGGTCGATCTGAGATGGGGGGTGTGTGTGTGTGATGGGTCAGTCTGTGATGGGATGTGTGTGATGGGTCAGTCTGTGATGGGGGGTGTGTGCGATGGGTCGCTCTGTGATGGGGGGGGGGGGGTCTCTGATGGGGGTGTGTGCGATGGGTCGGTCTGTTATGGGTGGTGGACGATGAGGCGGTCTCTGATGGGTCGATCTGAGATGGGGGGTGTGTGTGTGTGATGGGTCAGTCTGTGATGGGATGTGTGTGATGGGTCAGTCTGTGATGGGGGGTGTGTGCGATGGGTCGCTCTGTGATGGGGGGGGGGGGGGGTCTCTGATGGGGGTGTGTGCGATGGGTCGGTCTGTTATGGGTGGTGGACGATGAGGCGGTCTCTGATGGGTCGATCTGAGATGGGGGGTGTGTGTGTGTGATGGGTCAGTCTGTGATGGGATGTGTGTGATGGGTCAGTCTGTGATGGGGGGTGTGCGATGGGTCGGTCTATGATGTGCATGGGAGGCTGCGATGTGGAGAATATCATGTGGAGTCATAGTACCAATATGACGCTCGGACCTCCACTGGAAGAAAAACCCCCTGACTTTTAATTCAGTACCCCTGTTCTAAAGGGTGCGCTTACCTGATACTGATGACTTTATATATTGTTAATTGCCTTTATTCAAAAGGGATATATAGGTCTGGAATATTGTGATTTCCTGTATCAACAATGGAGGATGACACATCCTGGACATGTTCATGTGATTTCCTTTCAGGGAAGAATACAAAGAGTAGAGATGTTCAGCCCAGATTGGAGGAGGAAACCCCACTTCCTTTGTCAGCCGTCAAAATGAACACAAGGCATATACCCTGCAGAGACGCATGATAGTAGATCTGGGCGCTGATGGCTTACTTCTACACTTAGGCTGGTCAAACATGGGCAGATGTCTACCAGAGAATAATGGCCAGGGAGAAATCTGCAAGGCTCCCTGAAATATTTGCCCGAGTAACAGGAAAGAGTTGGTGATTTCGGTTAGTGAGCAGCTGCCATCAATGTGGTGGGGAATGTCACCAAAAATTGTGTGTACCCTGTGTTGAGGCGTTGGCTTGAATAACCTGTGTGTTAAATAAATACAAATCTCAATTTACAAATGGTTAATCAACCACTACATATGGTGCAAACAATACATGCAATCAACTTAGCAGCAAATGAAAGTCAAGTAATTGTAAAAACAACACACAAAAAAAATCCCCCCAAAAAATAATGTCCTGTGCTTCAAAAATACGACATAAGTTATTCAAATTCTTGCTGTCACCACATGTGCTCTTGTGCTACATGCTCTTACTTATATGTGCTCTGCTTAAAGCGGAGGTTCGCTGAAAAAAAATATATTAAAAGCCAGCAGCTACAAATACTGCAGCTGCTGACTATTAATATATGGACACTTACCTGTCCAGGACGCCCGCGATGTCGGAAGCCGATCCGTCCTTTGGCTCTCGGCTGCTGCCGCCGCCATCCTCGGTAGGGGAATAAGGAAGTGAAGCCGTGCGGCTTCACTTCCTGGCTCCCTACTGCGCGAGTCGCGCTGCGCGTCCTCTCAGGTCCCTGCTGTGTTCTGGGACCTGTGTGTCTCCCAGAATACAGCGGGGGAGGACAGGGTAGGCGCTGGAAGTGGCATAGATCACCGCATGCACCGCGAGGATCTATGCCAGGAAGTGGGAGCAAATACCTGTATTAGACATGTATCTGCTCCCTCCTCCCCCCTGAAAGGTGCCAAATGTGACACCGGAGGGGGGGGGGGGGGATCCAAAAAGTGGAAGTTCCCTTTTTGGGTGGAACTCCACTTTAAAATATGTAGTCCACCACCTAGTGTAAGGTGAGCCATTCACCAGAAGTTTTTTGGCCACCAGGACCCTCACCACTTTAGTATCTTGAAAAGATGGTATGTGCCCAGCTTTCACCTTCTTGGTCTCTCTTATCCAGTTCCACCAACAGGTAAATCCCAAAAGGAAAAGGCAAGGTGATCAGCCTGTGGCACTGCTGAGGTGTTATGGAAGCCCAGGTTGCTTTGATAGTGGCCTTCAGCTCGTTTGCATTGTTGGATCTGGTGTTTCTCATCTTCCTCCTCGCAATACCCCACAGATTCTTTATGGGTTTACTTTTGGTCAGGCAAGTTTGCTGGCCAATCAAGCACAGTGATATCATGATCATTAAACCAGGTATTGGTAGTTTTGGCAGTGTGGGTCGGTGGCAATTCCTGCTGGAAAAAAAAAAAATCAGCATTTCCCTAAAGCTGGTCAGAGGGAAGCATGAAGTGCTCTAGAATTTCCTGGTAGAGGGCTGCGCTGACTTTGGGCTTGATAAAACACAGTGGACCAACACCAGGAGATGACATGGCTCCCCCAATCATCACGAACTGTGGAAAATTTTGCATTTTATTTGGAAATCAAGGTCCCAGAGTCTGGAGGAAAAGTGGAGAGGCACCGAATCCAAGTTCCATGAGGTCCAGTTTGAAGTTTCCACAGTCAGTGATATTTTGGGGAGCTATGTCATCTGTTGGTGTTGGTCCACTGTGTTTTACCAAGTCCAAAGTCCTCTACCAGGAAATTCTAGAGTATGTCATGCTTCCCTCTGCTGACCAGCTTTGTTCAGATGCTGATTTCATTTTCCAGCAGGACTTGGCACCTTCCCACACTACCAAAAGTACCAATACCTGGTTTAATGATCATAGTATCACTGGCCAGCAAACTTGCCTGACCTAAATCCCATAGAGAATCAGTGGGGTATTGTCAAGAGGAAGTTGAGAGACCCCAGACCCAACAATGCAGATGAGCTGAAGGCCGATATCAACGCAACCCGGGCTTCCATAACACCTCAGCAGTGCCACAGGCTGATCGCCTCCATGCCACGCCGCATTGATGCAGTAATTCATGCAAAAGGAACTCCAACCACGTAGAGTGCATACTATACTTTACATACTTTTCAGTAAGCCAACATTTCTGTATTAAAAATACTTTTTTTAATTGGTCTTCTGTAATCTTATTTTCTGAGATGCTGAATTTTGGGTTTTCACTAGTTGTAAGCCATAATCGTCAAAATTAAAAGAAAGAAATGCTTCAAATATATCACTCTGTGTGTATTGAATCTACAGTGCCTTGAAAAAGTATTCATACCCGTTGAAATTTTCCACATTTTTTCACGTTACAACCAAAAATGTAAATGTATTTTATTGGGATTTTATGTGATAGACCAACACAAAGTGGCACATAATTGTGAAGTGGAAGGAAAATGATAAATGGTTTTCAAAATTTTTTACAAATAAATATGTGATAAGTGTGGCGTGCATTTGTATTCAGCCCCCTTTAGGCTGGGTTCACACCTAATACCGATGCGGCTCCCAGCAGGGGGGTCCTGTGCGTCCTGGTTCACTGTTTCAGGTCCGATTTCAGACTGAATTTTGGGCTGAATTTGGACCTGAAAACAGACCGAAAGGCACACAGGGCTCCTGTGCAAATTCGCACCGGAGCCTCAGCGGAGATTGTGAATGGCTCTCTATGGAGCCGGTTCACATATCTCCTACTATAGCGAATTGAATACCTTTTTAAGGCACTGTATATAATACGAGTCTCACTTTTTGAATTGAATTGCTGAAATAAATTAACTTATTGATAATATTCTAATTTCATGAATGCATAAGTGAGAAGAGCATGTAACACAAGAGCACATGTGGTGACAGTAAGAATTTGAATAACTTATGTCGTATTTTTGAAGCAGGGGATATTACGTTTTTAATGGATTTTTATGGATTTCTTTTTGTTGTTTTTACAATTACTGGACTTTCATTTGCTGCGAAGTTGATTTCATACCATATGTATTTTCCTTAATGGTCATCAGTGTAAGAGGGACATTCTTATGAATAGCCATCACTGTAAGAAACATTCTCCTTACTGACCACCAATGGAAGTGAGGAATTCTTCCAGCAAAAGGGGATATTCCCGTTACTGACCACCAATGGAAGTGAGGAATTCTTCCTATAAGCCACCAGCAAAAGGGGATATTCCCGCTACTGACCACCAATGGAAGTGAGGAATTCTTCCTATAAGCCACCAGCAAAAGGGGATATTCCCGCTACTGACCACCAATGGAAGTGAGGAATTCTTCCTATAAGCCACCAGCAAAAGGGGATATTCCCGCTACTGACCACCAATGGAAGTGAGGAATTCTTCCTATAAGCCACCAGCAAAAGGGGATATTCCCGTTACTGACCACCAATGTTGGGGGGGGGGGGATCCTTACTACTGGCCTCCATAGAATTGCTTTTAGCAGGGGTAAAAAAAAAGATGAGAGGCTGTTTTAAAGGATATCTTGTATATTAATAAGGTGCGCACACACATCGGATTCTAAAATACGGACCTCAAGTGGTGATTTCTCTTAGTATGCTGTGGCTGGTCAGTCCTTGTACCCTGCCCAGCCAAGGGTAGGCTGCAGAAGACTGTACAGGCAACAGTCTGATTCTGAGGTCTGGTGTTTGAGAAGACAAAGAGGGTGATGTAGTGTAGTTGTCCTTTAAATTGCAGCCTCTTCTCTGTTGTAAGGGTGAGGCTGGGGTCTGCTGTAAGGGACCAGTTGGGGTATCTCCCTGTGCAATAAGAAACACCTTTTGAACCCCTGAAAATATTCTTTATTGCCATATAGAAATTCAGCATATATCTGATATTTATGCATAATATATAGCAGTATTTCACCATTATTGTGTCCACTGTTTTGTAAGACCAGAAGTCCCAGTGTGCCACCGTTGCTTATAACGCTACAAGTCCAAGCTTCCCACTGGCATCTCTGTTGTCTCCATAAAGCTGCAAAATGCCTCTGTGGCATCCCTATGGTCTCTTTAGAACTACAAGTCCAAGCATACTAGACACTATTGCAATATTCTGTCTGTGTAGAATTACAGGTCCATGCATGGCCACTCACTGATGTCACTCCTGACCATGTACCCTATAGACGTGTGCACTGACAAAAAATGTGTTAGTTTTCGTTTCATTTGTTTGTTTGTTTTTGCTTTTTTTGGAAATTCGGAAATTCAGAAATTTGAAAATCTGAAAAAAAGAAAGAAAATCAGTAAAATTTGAAATAATAACTAATTAATAAAAACTTACTATTAAATTATAGGTATTGGAATTTCCTTTCAAATTTGGCTGTTTGTGAAAGCAACGAGTACAAATTTATCTCAAGTTACGAATTATGTGAAATAACGAATGCCGCATCTAAACAAATGGAATAGAACAAATTAAATAAGAATAATAAAAAGGTTTTTTTTATTATTATTGTTATTATTAGATCGTTACGTTCCATTCGTTTAGATACGGCATTCGTTATTTCAGATAATTTGTTCAAATACGTTCACTAACAGCCAAATTTGAAAGGAAATTCCAATACCTATAATTTAATATTTATTATTAGTTAGTTGTTATTTCAGATTTTCAAATTTTCAGATTTTCATTCTTCTGAATGTTCAGATTTTCATTCTTATTTTTGGATTTTGGAATTTCATGATTTCCGAATTTGGACATTTCCCATTTTGGAAATTGCCAATTTCGAAAATTCGGAAATTAATGAATTTGTCAAAATTTGTTAATAAACGAATTCGGAACTAAACGAATTGCACATCTAGTACCCTACTCACTGACAAGCACACTATAAATGAAGAAAATATACAGTATTTTAGAGCTTTCCATTTGGGCAATGTCAGGATTGCAGTATATGACTCGTGATGTATGGTGTCATTTTTGGCAGTTGTAAAAGAACCTGAGTACCCTGCTTCCCTTCCCATATGCTCCCTCAAACTATATATATATATATATATATATATATATATATATATATATATATATACACATACACACACACACACACACACACACACTCTGCCTTTAGTGTAAACTAGATATTCCGTCAATGCAGGCTGTGTAGTTTATATAACACAGTGCATTGAAGTGGTTAAGGGGAACCCTGCACAAAAAAATCCAAAATCCATACCAGACCCTTATTCGAGCATGCAACCTGGCAAGCCGCAGGAAAGGGGGGGAAGCGCTTTTGACACTTTTTGACAATTCCTTTATTAAAAAAAAAACTGCTGTCGTTTTAACTTTTTTGACACTTTTTGGTAAATGGGTAGGGGTACAAAGTACCCCATACCTATTCACGTGGGGAGGGAGTGGGATCTGGGGGCCCCTTTGTTAAAGGGAGCTTCCAGATTCCGATAAGCCCCCCGCTCACAGGCCCCCACAACCACCGGGCAAGGGTTGTGGAAATGAGGCCCTTGTCCCCAAAGCACCCTCCCCATGTTGAGGGCATGTAGCCTGGTACGTTTCAGGAGGTTTTCCTGCGGCCTGTCAGGTTGCAAGCTCAGATGAGGGTCTGGTATGTATTTTGGGGGCGCCCTTACGCCATTTTTTTTTTATTGGTGCGGGGTTCCCCTTAATATCCAGGGGGAGACTCCACGCCGTTTTTTTCAATGATTTTTTTTGCATGCTCAGATAAGGGTCTGGTATGGATTTTGGGGGGCCCCCACGCCATTTTTTTCATTGGTGCGGGGTTCCCCTTAATATCCATACCAGACCTGAAGGGCCTGGTATGGATTTCGGGGGGACCCCCACGCCATTTTTTTAAACTTTGGCGTGAAGTTCCCCTTAATATCCATACCAGATATGGTATGGCCATTTTCTTGGAGAGCATTTTCATTTTCTTGGAGAGCAGCTGCGCTGCAATTAAATGACGTCGGTAGCAGGGACACAGTGAGGGTTTGCTCTCTAAGGGCCAGCAGAGACAGCAATGAGAAGAGAGAGGAGTTGTAAGCCTGGATGTGTCCCACCCTCACTAGGGTAAAATTTATATTATATATATGAATATATATATATATATTATATATATATATATATATTGAACAGGACAGGTTTCACTCAGAACAGGCCTCGCCATGGTCGACCAAAGAAGTTGAGTGCACGTGCTCAGCGTCATATCCAGAGGTTGTCTTTGGGAAATAGACATATGAGTGCTGCCAGTATTGCTGCAGAGGTTGAAGGGGTGGGGGGTCAGCCTGTCAATGCTCAGACCATACGCCGCATACTGCATCAAATTGGTCTGCATGGCTGTCATCCCAGAAATAAGCCTCTTCTAAAGATGATGCACAAGAAAGCCCGCAAACTGTTTTCTGAAGACAAGAAGACTAAGGACATCAATTACTGGAACCATGTCCTGTGGTCTGATGAGACAAAGATTTGGTTCAGATGGTGTCAAACGTGTGTGACGGCAACCAGGTGAGGAGTACAAAGACAAGTGTGTCTTGCCTACAGTCAAGCATGGTGGTGGGGGTGTCATGGTCTGGGGCTGCATGAGTGCTGCCGGCACTGGGGAGCTACAGTTCATTGAGGGAACCATGAATGCCAACATGTACTGTGGCTTACTGAAGCAGAGCATGATCCCCTCCCTTCAGAGACTGGGCCACAGGGCAGTATTTCAACGTAACAACCCCAAACACACCTCCAAGAAAACCACTGCCTTGCTAAAGAAGCTGAGTGTAAAGATGATGGACTGGCCATGTGGCCAAGCATGTCACCCAGACCTAAACCCTAATGACCATCTGTGGGGCATCCTCAAACGGAAGGTGGAGAAGCACAAGGTCTCTAACATCCACCAGCTCCGTGATGTCATCATGGAGGAGTGGAAGAGGACTCCAGTGGCAACCTGTGAAGCTCTGGTGAACTCCATGCCCAAGAGGGTTAAGGCAGTGTTGGAAAATAATGGTGGCCACACAAAATATTGACACTTTGGGCCCAATTTGGACATTTTCACTTAGGGGTGTACTCACTTTTGTTGCCAGCGGTTTATACGTTAATGGCTGTGTGTTGAGTTATTTTGAGGGGACAACAAATTTACACTGTTATACAAGCTTTACACTCACTACTTTACATTGTAGCAAAGTGTCATTACTTCAGTGTTGTCATATGAAATTATATAATAAAATATTTACAAAAATGTGAGGGGTGTACTCACTTTTGTGAGATACTGTATCTCTGTTGCTTGCCTGGTGTTCCGCTGTTACTGAGTTCCGACTTTTTCCCTTCCATTATCAGCTAATAAAAAGATCAGTCTGTCCCATTTATGCTTCATATAAATCATCAGCAAACCACAATATAGTAGGCTGAAACATAGCTTGACCTTGCCTTAAGTTTATTACCAGCCCTTTAAGAGGATCTTAAAGGGGCATTCCACCTTTAATCCAAATATAAAAATTAATTCCCACCCCTCCCTATTCCCCCCCCCCCTACACCCGTTGATCCTGCCAGAATTTTCTTAGCTGTCCTGTGTCCTCTGCACACTCCCTGTGTGAAATCAGAGAGCCCCCCTAGTTCTTATCTTCTGGATTCAGCTCCCAATTTCTGTACTCCAGGAGCTTCAGTTTAGAGTAGGTGAGACATCAGGGATCTAAAAGTCTGCTGATATCTCATTACAGAGAACCTGTCACAGCAAAATATCACATAGGGGACTCTTGGAGGGGTGGAGATGTGGGTGCCAAGGGCTGTGTGCCTACAGGGTCCAGTGTCTGGATTCTGCAGTCGAGAGGGTACCAGACTTTGACCCCACTGCACTCCAAACCCTAACAGAGCTGGTCAGATGTGCCCTCTCTCCTTCTCAAGTCTTTGTGAGGACCCTTGTGTTGATGGACGTGGTCACTACTCATCTAGTTTAGCTTAGAGCAGGGGGTCTGCAAAGTACGGCCCTCGGGCCACATCCGGCCTACTGGGACGTTTTTCCAGCCCACAGCTTGAGCCCTCACTCTACTCTGCCGACTTCTACTCAAGCAATGTCGGGTAGCAGGACCTGGCTGTATACTCACCCCTGGCACTATGCAGAGCAGGTCCTGCAACCTGACAAAGCCCGCCAACCCGGCACCTCACTAGGTTGTTCATTGTTAGGACCGCCAGCAAGGACCCGCTGCACCTCCAGGCTTGCTGTTAGCATCGGTGTCCTTTACCACTGTCATTTCACATATCACTTGCCTGTGTAACAGCCAGGCGGGAGCCAGGAGATGCAGCAGAACCGCACTGAAGCCAGACACCGATGTAAGTGGGACACAAATCTGACTGGGGCTTCAGGGGGATTTGATGGAGACACAAATATGCAGGGGGCTCTGATGGGAACACAAATATATGTGGGGGGGGTCTGATGGGGACACATATGCAGGGAGCTCTGATGGGGACACATATGCAGGGGGCTCTGATGGGGACACATATGCAGGGGGCTCTGATGGGGACACAAATATGTGGGGGGGTCTGATGGGGACACATATGCAGGGGGCTCTGATGGGGACATAAGTATGTGGGGGGGTCTGATTGGAACATAGATATGCAGGGGGGCTCTGATGTGGACACAAATGTGTGTGGGGGCTCTAAGCAGGACACAGATAGGTGGGAGTCTGTGATAGGGACAAAAATATTCAGGGGGTCTCTGATAGGCGCACAAATATTCAGGGGGTCTTTGATAGGGACACAAATGTGCGGCAGGGGGTCTGATAAGGTACACAAGTGTGTGTGTGCGTGGGGGGTGTGATGGTAACACAGATGTAAGGCCCTGTGCATGAGGATATGGCATTTAGGTGTGGGCGGAGGATACAGGTGCGTCATTCAGCACTGCCGGCAGCCTCTCAAATTCTTTTATGTTGCTGCAGATTCATTTATAAATAAGTTTGTTTTTTTCGGCCTGAGAATATGTGACAAAACATGAAAAAACACACAAAAAAAAACACACATTGTGTACAATGTGGTCCTTGAAGTGAAAAGTTTGGAGACCCCTGGCTTAGAGCACTAGAGTTACAAGGTATCAGCACCTTCCAGCATCTAGATCAGAGTTTCTCAACCAGGGTTTCATGGAACTCAAGGGTTCCCTCAGAGGTTGCTAAGGGTTCCTGGAGCAATTTCTGCCTCTCAGATAAGTTCCCACTGACACCATTGATCTGTAAGAGGGGAATTCTTCCCAATAACCACAAGATGTAAGGAGCATTCTTCCCACTGACCCTCACACTAATGTATCGTGAGTTGTAGATATAGGAATTTTAGGAGGGGTTCCCTGAGACCGGAAAGTTATCTCAAGTGTTCCTCTGTGTTGAAAAGGTTGAGAAAGGCCGATTTAGAAAGTCACAATGGCAGCTTATATACTACCTCAGTAACTACTCCTTTGTGAAGGATTGAGTTAAGCTGAAAACTGTGTGGTTTATTTCCTTCATGTGTACATGTTTTACTCTTTTTTTCCTTATGTTTTCCAGCAGAATGCCAGTGTGCATCGTAAATGGTTGCCATTTTCATTGGTGCGGAAGGGATCCTGACGTCACCCTGCACTTTTCCTTGCAACTCAAAAATGGTAAAGAAATGGCTCCTACAGATATACCATAAGGAGGAAGGCCATGATGAGATTGTGAGGAAGATCCAGACCAGCAAAAAAGCAGTCTACCAAATGTGTTCCAAACATTTTTCCCCGGAGTGCAATGAACGTAGAAAATTTTGTGAAGGTTTTCAGAAAGGATGCCATACCCACAATTTTCCTTTGGATCAATCCGTACCCTTTGGAAGAGGAATGTGAGGACCATCCTTATGCCAAAAAAGCAAAACTTCCTATGAGCCTGGAAGAAGAAGGTACTGACACCATGTCAACCGAAGATACAGTGCAACTGTCTACACCGTCTACCTCGAGATCCATATCCACGCCTCAGGAATTTGTCCATCGGTAACTGAAAGAAGTCGCACTAAATAAAAATCTACTCAAAGACTGTCCCAGATCTGTCAGGATGAAGAGCGGAGGAAGGAGCCGGTAAATATGTCATTAACCAGCTCCTTCCTTTTCTGAATGCACAGTCAGTGATCACTGACTGTCCATTCATAACTGCGTTTACGATGCTTCCATTTTATGAAGGGAGAGGAGCCTCTGTCTCCTGTCCATTCATCTTCAGTGCAGCTGAGGCTGCTGAGAAAGGGACTGGGGAATCTGTGTCCTCAATGCCTTTCTTTGTCTCAAAGGGGAGATATCAGGGGTCTGTTTAGACCTCCGACATCTCACCAAAGTCCCCCCCAACAGGGTTGATTAAAAAAAATAAAATAAACATTGTAATTAATATTTAAAAGTAGAATTGTAAAATAATGAAAAATAAAAAAACACTGACACCATACACTCCCCACCCCCCCCCCCAAAAAGAAAGCATTTTATATATATATATATATATATATATATATATATATATATATATATAAAAAATTGTAAAAAAATTAATTGTAAAAAATAAAATTGTAAAACAAAATAAAATAAAAATAAAAAACAACTGACACAGTCCACGCCTCATCAGTGCCACCTATAAGTGCTGCATATTAGTGCCACTGTCACATGGCATTAAAAAAAAAGTATTGGTAATCGGTATTGGCGAGTACTAGAAAAAAGTATCGTACTTGTATTCTGTTTTGGGAAAGTGGTATCGGTGCAACCCTGATTCATACTATGCAATGTAATGAGCTGGGCTTGCACCTGAGCGGGATGTGAGCAGGATCTTGGTGAGCAGGCCAGCCTGGAGCAGTGTCACTTTGCTTATAGGATAAAGTGTAAGCTCACCTTCTCAAACAAAATGAAAACTGTGAACTAAAGACTCGTACACACGCTTAGATTTTCGGACGACCGAACGTTTGTTTTTTTGTGGCATGCTAGTCTCATGTCGAAAGTGAAGAGGTTACTCACAATACGAAAATTTTCGTACCACAGAATACAACGTCAGAAGTGACGTAACACGTTGAATAGTTTTGTATGTATTCTTTCATTTCTAAACATGCGTAGTCTTGCTCTTACGATTTTTTTCAAATGAAGACCGTACTAATGAAAAGAAAATCGGACGTTGAGATCACATCCGACAAAAATTTTATAGTCTGCACATCCAGCTTTTGTCTGACGAAAAAGTGAAATCGGCTGTCGAAAGCACCGTACTAACGATCTGAAAATCGGCAGACAGCTCGTCATATGAATTTTTCCATCCGATTTTCGTATCGTGTGTACGGGCGCTTAACATTGTACACCCGCCCCAATCCACCAGTCCCTGCCGTACTTACCTCCAGGGACGGTGAGCTGTCAGTGCCTATGCAGCCTATGCAGTGGTCCAGGGGTTTGAAATACTCCCTCTTCTTTCTGCAGCACATCCAGGACAGAGTATTGCTCTGATCTGTCCTGGAAGCTCAGCAGGGAGAATAGCAAGGATTTCAAATCCCTGGACTGCTACACCAGCTGCATGGGTAGTGACAGCTTAGCACCCACAGAGGTAAGTACAGAGGGGACTGGGGTGGTGGGGGAGGTGTATGGTGTTAGATCACCTTTTTATTTTTTTCTGAAAAAGTAAACTAACCCTTTAAATTTAGGCATTTACACTGCTTGCATTTGAAGCGCCCTGATGTTTAGGCAGGGTTGCAATTAAATTTAGTTGCCAGGCAATAGTTGCCTTGGCCAATTGTTAGGAGATCCCTTGATTTCCCCCCTATTCTGGAATTGCTGCACTTCTCTCTTCTGTCACTAGGTGGCCGGGTATCTGGTGGGTCCCTTGGCCTCCCGGGAGAACCTATATATTTGGGTGGAGTCAGGTGATCGGGATTCTGTGCCACCTGGATGGCTGTCTGGGTGGACATGTGTCGTATTGCCTCGGGCTTCTAGGCCAGAAGCCTGAGGCCTATCCTGGGGACATCTGGCTGCTAGGCTGTCTGAAGGCCTATCCAGAAGCAGGAAAAGCAGCGTAGGGTTGGGACTACGGGCTTGTAGTCCAACCAGAAGTAACGGCTCCGCCGGCCGAGGAACCAGTTTTGGTCGTAGGTAGAGGGGAAGCTGTCGCCACGAAGGGGACATCCACCTTGTTAACGGAGACCACTGTGAGTAAGCTGAGGCCAGTACCAGAGCTGAATTCTCGCCAGCCAAGGACGGTGAAGAAGTGGGGAAACCTGAGCAAGTGCCAAGTCAGGGAGCCAGCGGGACAGCAAAGGTGACGCTTGTGGAGCATCAGCAAGTGCCAAGCCAGGGACCTAGCGTGTTCGCAAGGGTGAAGCTTGAAGAGGGAAGCCGAGGTGACGCTTGAGGAAGATACTGAGTGCTACTAATGGAAGAGCTCAGGGGATCCAGTGGCTAGTGGATCTGAAGTCTCGTGAGAGAGACTGGGAGCTTGTTGAGTGAAGACCCACAATAAATGATGGTGGGGTAAACTAAGAACTGTTCGTGTTGCAAATAGTTGACTTCAATTCCCGTAACAGCTGCAAGATTGTTGCCATAGGAGACAGCGGTCCCACCTATACAGAAGTGGTATCCGGCTGGAGGACTTCACCTGTATAGCTGTCTACCTATAGAAGTCTTGGAGTCTGCCAATTATCTTTGCATCTACCGAAGGGTGTCCTGGCCCTAACCCTCTCTCCCACAGTCCTGTTTAAGAGACAATAAATCTCTTTGCATTCAAAAAGTGTCTGGCGCCCACCTGTTCTTACATTACACCATGCCTTGTAACTCACGCTACACTGAAGGACGTCAGCTGTCCCTAATTCTGGAGGTCACCATTGGGCTTCAGGGAGGTCAACCCCATGGTCACGTACCGTGTCTTCATTTTGTGAAACCCTCTGCTCCACCTCGTGCATGCGGCCTCTCAGGGTATCAAAGTCCTTCCTGATAAATTCCACATGAGTCTGTATATGATCCACTTTTTCCGTTAGGGAGGTTATGGCCTGCATTACAGCTTTAAAATCCGCCGCCGAGTCCGGGAGCCGCTCCGGTTCAGTCGATCTGCCAGCCTGGTTCTCCATGGGCAGAGAATTTAGGCGAGACCGCGGCTTCGGCCTTGTCCACGGTTCTCAGCGGCGTGGCCTTTTTCCGAGCTTTTTGCTGGGAGTTCCTCCTGTACATACCCCAGAAGTGTCTCAGGGATGAAGGGGGCACAGGATGGTCGTTTTCCCTGGCTTTAACACGCCAAGGAAGAGGATTTTTTCCCGGTCTGCGCCGGCCTGGTTCTCAGTGTGGCAGGAAAATCAGGCGAGGCCGCGGCTTCGGCCTAGTCTGCGGTTCTCGGCGGCGCGGCCTATTCCTGAGATTTTTGGTGGGGGATTTCGCTTGTAAACACCCCAAAAGGTGTCTCAGAGGTGAGAGGGGGCTCAGGAGGGTCTTTTTTCCGGTGTCTGCACCCCAAAATAGCAGGGTTTTGCTCCGATCTGCGGGAGCTCAGGCCTCACACACCTGCTCCCTCTGCCATCCCGGACACGCCCCCGCATAGTAGGATCCTTGCTCTCTGTCGGGAAGCAGGGGTCTTTCTGTAGAAGTCTAACGCACTCCTTGCTGATTGGGGAGCTCTGACTCTAACTCAGCAGGTGATGTATTAGACCTCTGCAGAGAGACCACTGCTTGCCCAGGTTATAAAAGGGATGCTCCAGATTTTGAGTACTGCTTGCCATCACCGGACAGTCCCCTTTAACAGTTTTCACCACACTGGGGATAAAATTCAGCATGTTAAAGTGGAATTCCTGGATGTCCAAATTTTGCACTGTTGGCGGTGGACCAAGAAGAAAGTTGAGGACAGCTCTGCACCCATATGCTGTATAATATATATATAGAGCCCCCATTATCACATCAGAGCCCCCTCCATCACCACATCGAGTCCCCATTATCACATCAGAGCCCCCATTATCACATCAGAGCCCCCTCCATCACATCAGAGCCCCCTCCATCACATCAGACCCCCCCCCATCATCACATTGGAGCCCCCATTATCACATCAGAGCCCCCATTATCACACCAGAGCCCCCATTATCACATCAGAGCCCCCATTATCACATCAGAGCCCCCATTATCACATCAGAGTACCTCTCAACATCAGTCCTCATTTCAGGTTGGTGGGGGGAGGGGACCCCTCAGGAGGTGGTAGGATCATTTACATTACAAAACTTTCCTGTCTGTGCTGGCAGGCCAGGTGCAGTGTCAGTGTCAGTGTCAGTGTCAGTGTCAGTGTCAGCTGTCCTAATCTGTGCCCACATCAGAGAACTCTCCCACACAGCAGTGTGTCTCTTACCTGGGTTAGGGGCTGCTAATTAACTCAGACTTCTCGCCTCCAGCCAATGAGAACAAGGGAGGGGTGGGGTCTGGGAAGAAGGCAAACTAGAAGCTCTGGACTGGATTACAGAGCTCAGCTGGGGCCCAGGGAGACACAAGGCGGATCGGACCTGGATTCTGTTTCCAGGATTTTGTGTTTGGGAAAAAAACAGCGTGTACAAAGAGAGCCGCAGGGCCCCTGTAGCTAAATACGGGGTCGCCATGGCAACTCCTGCACCCCTTACACTACGCCAGTGGTCGGCATCATCTGTGTGTTGGCGGTACGTATATTCATAGTCATACAGTACAAAGGTTCATGGGATCTCCTCCCACTTCCATAAATATTCCTCAATTCCCCATAGTCCTATTGCTTCCACAGTATATACACCAATCAGCCATAACATTCTGACCACTGACAGGTAAGGTGAATAGCGCTGGTTATCTCATTACAATGGCATTTGAATGTGGGTGGGATATAATAGGCAGCAAGTGAACATGTTGTCCCTGAAGTTGATGTGTCGAAAGCAGAACAAATGGGCAAGTGTAAGGATTTTAGGGACTATGAAAAGGAAAAAATTGTAATGGGTAGATGACTGGGTAAGAGCAACTCCAAAACTGCATCTCTTGTGGGATGTTCCCGGTCCCGTAGTGGTCAGGACCGACCAAATGTGGTCCATGGAAGGAAAACTGACGACAGGGTCATGGGTGGCCAAGGCCCATTGATGTATGTGGTTAGGGTAGGCTGGTCCTTGTAGTGTGATCCAATAGAAGAGGTGATGTAGATCGAATTGCTGAAGAAGTGAATGCCGGTTCCTATAGAAAGGTGTCAGAACACACAGAGCATCGCAGGTTGTTGTGTATGGGGCTGTGTAGCTGCAGAGCGGTCAGGGTGTCCATGCTGACCCGTGTCCACAGCCAAAAGTGTCTACAATGGGCACACGAGCATCAGAACTGGACCACGGAGTGAT
This sequence comes from Lithobates septentrionalis, assembly GCA_037952835.1. Taxonomy (NCBI): domain Eukaryota; kingdom Metazoa; phylum Chordata; class Amphibia; order Anura; family Ranidae; genus Lithobates; species Lithobates septentrionalis. Next base: position 501,226 of record JBBDGP010003123.1, on the reverse strand, counting down.
GGAAGAAGGTGGCCTGGTCTGATGAATTCAAGAATAGTTTGAGGAACCCATCAACGACTTTGAGGTGTGGACTTGGCCTCATAATTCTCCAGCTATCGATCCAGTTTAGCATCTGTGGGATGTGTCCTGGGAAAATAAGTCTAAACCACGGAGGCCCCACCTCACAACTTGCAGGACCTACAAGATCTGCTACTGACAGCTTGTTGCCTACCACACTATACCTTCAGAGGTCTAGTGGAGTCCATGACTTGACAGGTTATGGAGGGTGGCCAAGTTATGGCTGATTGGTATGTACTGTATATTTCCCAAACAAATTGGTATAATTACTATATCAGCACCACACTATCATCACCATGTATGGACCCCATGCACACTGGGCTGGAGGGTTCCTTGAGTTCCTGGCATTTGTACCTAAAGTTCATAGCGCCAGGTGCACCATCCAGCAGCAGTAGCTGTCAGCCTCCCATAGAGTTTGACAGGCTGCCGGCAGTGAGGCTGGATGTTGCACCTGTACCCTCCACTGGCGTACCTCCCAACTTTTTGAGATGGGAATGAGGGACACCTATCAGCAAAAGTATGCAGGCATAGGACACACCCCTTGCCACACCCCCTTAAAGGAGAATTGTACAAAAAAACAAGATTGGTTAAACCCACAAGTGCTTTTTTTTTTACCACTACTATTCCTTCATATTGGCTTTTTGAATTTACAAATGCAGCAATTTAGAAATCAGATGAAAGGTTTAGCGCTTTTTGAAAGATAAAAAGTGCATTTTATATAGATCTATACAGATCAGACCCTAATGAGGGACATATGAGGAGGAATGAGGGACAGAGGGACATTGCTCCAAATCAGGGACAGTCCCTTGAAATCAGGGACAGTTGGGAGGTATGCACTGGCACCTACATGCCGGAGCTTTATATGAAATGCAGTGTACATGGGCCATACCCTGGCAGTGTATGGTGCAGGTGGGGAAGCCATCTTCTCCATAAAGAAAAGCCAGGGCTTGCTCACGCTATGGGAGGTGACCGGCAGTTCTTTGCACAGCCTTGCAGCATCAGTCATCTCAGGGGCACACAGACGTGGCAAACAGATGTGCGCTTTTTTGCAAGAAAACATTAAAATGTTAAAAAAAAAAAAAAGCCACGCAAAGCTCAAAAAGGTTCATGTGATACTTTGCCGCATCTGTTGTGTATAGGACAGCTCATTAAAATGAATGCGTGTAGCGCAACAACTCCAAAAAAACACGCATATGCACAGGTGTGGCTAAAATGATAGCCGATAGCGTGAGACGGAGCCGTGAAGAGAGCCAGTAACCGACTTCTGTTGTCATCGTGATCAGCTGTGATTGGACACAGCTGATCACATGGTAGAGAGCCGCTGATTGGCTCTTTACCTCAGTTTTTGTTCAGGCACACAGAGCGAGCTGCCCGCTGCTGCGATCATGGGAGGCCATCATATGACGGACATCCATTGGCAGGCACCCGCTAATCGGCTTCCGCTGTGACAAATCTTCCCCCTTACCCGGAAGTGCAGAATCCTGTATATATTTGTGATTCTGCACATAATGGCCGCCCTGTAGCAGTATATCTGCTATGGGGAGTTGGGAAGTAGTTAAAGTGATTCTAAATGTATTTTTTTTTACTTTAAAATAAAAAACATGTTATACTTACCTGCTCTGTGTAGTAGTTTTGCACAGAGCAGCCCAGATCCTCCTCTTCTGGGATCCCCCACCGGCACTCCTGGCCATAAGACACACAGAGCGCAGCTCAGCAGCCCCCCCCCCCACACACACACTTCCTCCTCACTGGCTGTGATTGACAGTAGCTGCTGCCTCTGCCTCTGGATCCAGCTTTCGTACACATCGCTGGATCCAGGTCATGCTCAAGCAATAAAAGCCTGGCAGAGGTTCTAAACCCTCCTCATTGTGTTCAAAATGGCCCTAAATCCCTGATGCCCAACACGTGGCCCACTGGCTCCTCTTCTACACTCCCCTGTGTCCTGGGCTGGGTCCACCACCTGTTGGGTACATGCTGCCTTTGCAGAGCTGCAGCTTAATAAAACACTGCCGCTGACCACCAATAGAGGGGGGGTGTTTAAAAAACACTGCCACTGACCACTTACCACCAATGCAATTGCCCACAAAAAAAAATAAAACATTTAAAGGGCCAGTCCACTCAAAAGTGAAATTTTTGTTAAAGGTGGAGCTGGTTACGCTCAGTCATATCTTTGATACTCCACCAATGAGATCTCTGTAATACCATTTTTATTGTTAACGGCATCCCAAACATGGCAGACAGACACGCGCTTTTTTTTTTCTTAGAAAAAAACACGCATTAAACACGCCGGAACATGCCATTAAAAACACACACAAAGCCCATAAAGGTGCATGGGACACTTTTCCGCATTTGTTGGGTGTAGGACGGCTCATTGAAATAATTGGGATGTCTTAGGCATGTAGCGCAGCAACAGCCAAAAATGTGTAGATGTGCAATTCCATTTCCAGACGATCATCAGATCGATTGGAGTGACTGCAGCCTAATGATACTCCCATTGACATCAGTTGTAGTTCGTTTTCTCTGATATTTTTTTTTTTTAATTGGGAAGTCAGACTTTATTAATTAAAGACAGACAAGTAAACATCAAACATTTGACATGTACAAATGATGCAGGCATAACCTCAAGCAGTACATCTGTATACTGTTCCATTCGTCAAATCAGAATTGCTAACCTTAATAAGCGAATCATTCAGTAAGGTTTCCACAGGTGTCTTAGGTTACTTTTCCTCCCCTCCTCCCCTCCCGCCCAACATATATATATATATATATATATATATATATATATATATATATACACTACCGTTCAAAAGTTTGGGGTCACCCAAACAATTTTGTGTTTTCCATGAAAAGTCACACTTATTCACCACCATACGTTGTGAAATGAATAGAAAATAGAGTCAAGACATTGACAAGGTTAGAAATAATGATTTGTATTTGAAATAACATTGTTTTTACATCAAACTTTGCTTTCATCAAAGAATCCTCCTTTTGCAGCAATTACAGCATTGCACACCTTTGGCATTCTAGCTGTTAATTTATTGAGGTAAGCTGGAGAAATTGCACCCCACGCTTCTAGAAGCAGCTCCCACAAGTTGGATTGGTTGGATGGGCACTTCTGGCGTACCATACGGTCAAGCTGCTCCCACAACAGCTCAATGGGGTTCAGATCTGGTGACTGTGCTGGCCACTCCATTACCGATAGAATACCAGCTGCCTGCTTCTGCTGTAAATAGTTCTTGCACAATTTGGAGGTGTGTTTAGGGTCATTGTCCTGTTGTAGGATGAAATTGGCTCCAATCAAGCGCTGTCCACTGGGTATGGTATGGCGTTGCAAAATGGAGTGATAGCCTTCCTTATTCAGAATCCCTTTTACCCTGTACAAAGCTCCCACCTTACCAGCACCAAAGCAACCCCAGACCATCACATTACCTCCACCATGCTTAACAGATGGCGTCAGGCATTCTTCCAGCATCTTTTCATTTGTTCTGCGTCTCACAAACGTTCTTCTTTGTGATCCAAACCCCTCAAACTTGGATTCATCCGTCCACAACACTTTTTTCCAGTCTTCCTCTGTCCAATGTCTGTGTTCTTTTGCCCATCTTAATCTTTTTCTTTTATTGGCCAGTCTCAGATATGGCTTTTTCTTTGCCACTCTGCCCTGAAGCCCAAAATCCCGCAGCCGCCTCTTCACTGTAGATGTTGACACTGGTGTTTTGCGGGTACTATTTAATGAAGATGCCAGTTGGGGACCTGTGAGGCGTCTGTTTCTCAAACTAGAGACTCTAATGTGCTTATCTTCTTGCTTAGTTGTGCAACGCGGCCTCCCACTTCTTTTTCTACTCTGGTTAGAGCCTGTTTGTGCTGTCCTCTGAAGGGAGTAGTACACACCGTTGTAGGAAATCTTCAATTTCTTTGCAATTTCTCGCATGGAATAGCCTTCATTTCTAAGAACAAGAATAGACTGTCGAGTTTCAGATGAAAGTTCTCTTTTTCTGGCCATTTTGAGCGTTTAATTGACCCCACAAATGTGATGCTCCAGAAACTCAATCTGCTCACAGGAAGGTCAGTTTTGTAGCTTCTGGAAGGAGCTAGACTGTTTTTAGATGTGTGAACATGATTGCACAAGGGTTTGCTAATCATCAATTAGCCTTCTGAGCCAATGAGCAAACACATTGTACCATTAGAACACTGGAGTGATAGTTGCTGGAAATGGGCCTCTATACACCTATGTAGATATTGCACCAAAAACTAGACATTTGCAGTTAGAATAGTCATTTACCACATTAGCAATGTATAGAGTATATTTGTTTAAAGTTAGGACTAGTTTAAAGTTAGCTTCATTTAAAAGTACAGTGCTTTTCCTTCAAAAATAAGGACATTTCAATGTGACCCCAAACTTTTGAACGGTAGTGTATATATATATATATATATATATATATATATATATATATATATATATATACCATACATATGTATTAGAGTAATCAAAATAGTGTTAACAATATTCCGCTAGCTCTATGTACAAGTCTCCCCGTCTTCCAACCACCTGTCCCATATCCTTGAGTACTTTTGTGTACATCCTCTATGCTTATAGATCAATTGTTTGTATGGAAGAGAGTTATTAACATCCCTTTTCCAGCTTGATAACGAAGGAGTAATATTCGGCATCCAGGTTTTAGCTACTACTTTTCTAGCCATAAAAAAGAACTTTATAGATAAAAGTGGCTTGAAATTTATCAATATCTGTATCCGGGAGAAGGCCCAGGATACATAATTTTGGGTCCAGTACTACTGGGGACCCCATTTTGTCATGTAGGAATTTAATCACTTGGATCCAATATACTTGAAGGGTAGAGCATTCCCATAATAAGTGATAAAATTTGCCCGTCTCTCCATCACACAGGGGGCATGTTAACCTACGTGCAAGTTGAAACTTGGCCATCCTCTTGGGTGTCAGGTAGGCTTGATGAACAATATACAGCTGTGTCAATCTATCCGAAAGTTTAGGTGAAGTTGTTTTAACGTTTTCTAATATTTCATCCCAGTCAGAGTCACAGTTTCCCCGAAAATAAGACCTAGCGTGATTGTCGGTGATGGCTGCAATATAAGCCCTACTGCCCAAATAAGCCCTAGTTAAAGTCCTTGTAGGTCTTCTTTTCAGGGTAGGGCTTATTTTCGGGGAAACAGGGTAGGGCTTATTTGGGGGGTAGGGCTTATATTGCAGCCATCACCAACAATCACGCTAGGTCTTATTTTCGGGGAAACAGGGTAGCTCCCATATCCTTTTCCCATCTTAATTTGGCCTTTTGTGCCACTGACGTTATTCTTGGCAGTCTAATGATATAGTATAGGTTTGATATCAGTTTTTGAGATTCTGATCCCATAATTATATCCAGAGTAATAGTAATGTCCCTAAATTGAGAGCGCAGCGCATGACGGAGCTTTAGGTACCTAGAAACGAATTGGTGTGGAATAGAGTATTCTTCTTTGAGGGATTGAAATGTTTTAGGTCGAGAATCAGTCATAATTTGATGAAGATAAAGTATCCCATACTTAGCCCATATAGTAGGGTCTGGTATTTGTTTAAGCTCTGGTAGATGGTTATTAAGCCATAAGGGGGTTTGGGAATGTATATGCCCCATTTGAAGCTTCTTTAGAGCTATATCCCATATTTTTTGATGGCGCAAAAGCACACCATCATTGTAGTGAGAAGTTCTTTTACTAATTTGACCTCCCCGAAATATAGCTTGTAGAGGAGACGTTAATGAGCTCCCAGGGTTGTTACACACTAACATTCTATAGCGTTGCAATTCGGTCTCATGGAAATAGTACATATGGGATAACTGTGCCGCTATATAGTATTCTTGTAGGTCTGGAAGTGAGGTTCCGCCCATATTTCAGGGATTTTTAAGAATGTGCCAGGCCAATTTGTGTCTTTGGTGTCCCCAAACAAATGAATTTAGTATAGATTCCATCTTTTTAAAAAACGTTAGGGGAATATATAGGGGAGCGTGCCACACCATATAAAAGGATCTTGGGTAATATAATCATTTTTTTTTTTTTTTAAATAACATTTTTTATTAAACGTATAGACATACATATACATTGAGCAATAGTGTTGCTTATAGTTAAGTGCAATAGGTAAACAGTCAACGCTATAGACATTGAGCTTCTGATGGTAATCATCCAGGTACATTAGTGGTATAATATCTTCCATACCATCTGAAGTTTTCAACCAGCAAGTAACATTATTAAACTGAGAATGTATTAGCATTTTACAGAGAGAAGGTAAATAAAGTAGGAAAAGAGAAAAGAGGGATGGAAGGGGGAAGGGGGAGTGGGGGGGGGTCTAGCCGCAGATCTAGGGCGGGTCCTCTCGCTTATGCCATTCCTCCCAGACCATGTCATGGGCCTCCAATCTGTTTTGTATCCTGGCCGTCATTTTCTCCATTAGCTCTATGTCCTTTATTCTGGTATAGAGGTCTGCTTGGGAGGGTGGAATCTGTTTCTTCCAGTAGAGGGCCACCAGGCATCTCGCTGCTGTGAGAATATGACCTAGTAGTTTCCTAGAGTGTCGGGATATACGTAGCCCAGACACACCAAGAAGGAACAGTTTCGGGACTTTGGGGACCTGGACGAATATAATCATTTTAATGATATTTATTCATCCCATTACCCCCAGGGGCAGTTTGGACCAGGCTTGTGTTTTGGCTTTCAGCATGGCGAATAGCGGTTCCACATTGTTGACAATGTAATCCTTTAATTCCCGTGAGACTAACACCCCGAGGTATTTAATGTTGTTTACCCTAGCTAATGGTAAGACCGGGTGTGTGTGTAGGGGGGGGGGGGGGTGGTCAATGGGGAGTATCTGGGATTTATCCCAGTTTATACGCAGCCCTGAGAAACTTCCCATTTTGTCAATGATCCCCAGCGCTGCCTGAAGCGACGGGCCTTGATCAGCTAGATACAATATAGTATCGTCAGCATATAATCCTATTTTTTCTGTAAAATTATCTAAGCGTAGACCAACTATCTCTGGTGCCGCCCGGATAGCTATAGCCAGGGGTTCAGCCGCCAATGCATATAGTAGTGGGGAGAGAGGGCACCCCTGCCGTGTGCCTCTCTCAAGGGGGAACTGCCCAGATAACCATCCATTGACAAAGACCCGTGCTTTTGGTGATTGATATAGTATTTGCACCCACTTAATAAAGTTTGGCCCAAATACGAATTCTTGTAAACATTCCCATAAAAATGACCATTCCACCGAGTCAAATGCCTTGGCGGTATCCAAGGCCACTACCACTCTAGTTCCGTGATTATCATGGTGTGCTTGAAGATTTAAAAATAACCTCCTAATATTCATGGCCGTGTTTTTACCGGGCATGAAGCCAGTTTGATCAGGGTGTATTAGTGAAAGTATGGCTTTATTAAGGTGGGAGGCAAGTATCTTAGCCTGTAACTTGATATCCACTTGAAGTAAAGATATGGGACGGTATGACTCGGGATAATGGGGGTCCTTCCCCGGTTTGGGTAAAACCTTTATTTGTGCCTCCTGCATGGCGGGGGGGAGCGTTCCGTTATCAAATATGTTTTGATAGAGTTGTTTTAATTTAGGGATAAGAATTTCCGAAAATGTATCATAAAATTCTAACGGAAGGCCATCCAATCCGGGAGCTTTAGATTTAGACAGTTGGGACAAAGCTTCGGAGATATCATCTTGAGTTATAGGGGTTTCAAGCATCCTAACCTGGTCTGGGGTAAGCCTAGGAAATTGAATACTATGTAAGTGGTTTTTGATATCTTGTGGAGAGTGTGTACTTTGTGTTTTATATAGTTCACTATAAAAAGATTGGAATCGAGCGGCTACCTGAGGTGGGTCTGTTATGATGTCCCCCTGAGGTGTAGCCAGGGACACCACAACTGATGGTTTATCATTTAAATGCACTAGGCACGCCAGCATTTTCCCTGCTTGTTTCCCATGTTCAAATACCCGTTGTTTGCTAAAAAAACACTTGTTGTTTGGCTTTTTCAATATGCATTTGAAATACTACTCTAGTTTGCAATTTTACTTTTTGAAGATTGTCAGAACTGGGATCTAGAGCATAAGCTGTTTCAAGTTCCTGCAGTTTGTCAGTCGTCAGTTGTAAAATAAGTTTAGAAGATTGTTTAAATCTATTTATTCTAGATGAGAGTATTCTGTGGGCTTGATTTTTAGATACATCCCAGGCCAAAGGAACTGTTTCTGTAGTTTTTGGATTATTTAAAATATAATGCAATTCCCTTGCTATTCCTTCAAGGTCTGGTACAACCGAGAGCCAGAATGGATTGAGTCTCCAAATAGGGATGGGTACTACTCGTAATATGGATACCGTTATCCAACACAGGGAATGATCCGATAGGGCTCTGGGGGCAATACCCGATCCTGTAATCGTAGGCAGCAGGGAGTTCGACACCAACACAAGGTCAATTCTTGACATTGTGTTGTAGCTAGTAGAATGACATGTATATGCTCTTGCTGACAGATTTTGCCACCTCCATACATCTGTCATAGCAAACTCCGTTAGCATTCGACTTAGTCTGGTATGTTGTGGTGAGCCGCTGGAGGAGCCAGTTTGCATTGGCCTATCCAGTGTCGGATTCATGGTCAAGTTAAAATCCCCCATCCACACCGCCGGGATCGCCGGGTTCTCAGCCATAAATGCCAAACCTTTCAGGACTACTTCCGACGTAAATGGGGGAGGGACATAACTTGCCAACACTAGCAATGGGTTTCCTCCAATGAGAGCATTTAAAAACAAGTATCTTCCCTGCTGGTCCGACTCCAATGCGACCAATTCAAAGGGGACTTTTTTGGCCTATGAGTAGCGATACGCCCCTAGACTGATTTGTGTGCGTGTTATGATATACCCAGCCCACCCATGGTCTTTTTAAAACCACCTGTAAATGACCTGTAATGTTGGTTTCCACTAAAGCGATAATATCAGCTTTTTGTGACTTAAGAAGCAGAGGTGGGGGACTCGAGTCACGTGACTTGACTCGAGTCAGACTCGAGTCACCTGTTTGAGGACCTGCGACGTGTCTTGGCCTAGGCAAAAGCCGCCCCCCCCCCCCACAAAAGAAAGCTCCCCCCAAGTCCCGGCTTCGGGGTAGATCAGTATTTTGACTTAATTTGTGACTTGACCAAAATAAATGACTTGACTTGACTTGCTTGACTTCTAGCAGGGACTCGACTTGACTTGCTTGCTTTTCCCCACAGTAACTTGGGACTTGCTTGTGACTTGAAGGTTAAGACTTGAGACTTTCTTGTGACTTGCACATGTGTGACTTACTCCCATCCCTGTTAAGAAGTGCTAGGGCAGCGGTGCGTTTAATTTTGTCCCGCAAGCCCTGCACATTCCACGCTAAAAATTTAAGATCAGTCATGTTGCCCCCAGATTCTTAACATCGTGGTCGGACCAGCAAAGCAGAAGAAAGAACTAATACCCATCCAGCTTCCCCAATCCTCTGCTTCTGTATATTATATTTGTCAATAGTATGTACAATTTGCATGTCTGTACTTGTATAATCATCAACAGTGCTGTACTTCCCAGAACAAAACGAAAAAACCCAGTGAACATATCCCGTCCCTCCCAGCTGTGCATCCCCCCAACTTGATGCGAGCATATATTCCCTAACTATCAATATGATATTAAACATCCAGCGGTTCCGACCCGCTGGAGGCACACTTCTTATCATAAGTAACGTCATTTCAATATGTTGAATAACCATTGTTAGGGGAGCGAAAAATCCACTGTCAATTGTGGAGCAAGGTGATAAGATACCACCACAGAGCTCAATTAATGTTTGCTCCCTGCACGTCTGATATAGATCAGTGCAGAAATTATGGTCAAAGTCCGACTCTGTAGAGTGCTATATCAAGTATTCCATTTGTTTGTACAAGTATATTATTTGCATATGACCTACAAATCATAGCACAGGAGTATAACGTACGGCAAGCCATTTGCAATTCAGTCCACACCGTGCTAATCTTGTGATGCAGCGATGGCCGTGGATCAACACTTGGGGAATAAGTAGTCCTGAACCATCCATGGGAACCCCATTATGGTAGGTACAGATAAGCGCATCAGCCCCCACTCCACCCCCTCCCCGCACAGAAGCACTCTCCTCCGCTAGGATAGGGCAAAGTCAGGGAAAAAGGCTCACTAGCCCCCATAGTAGAATGAATGTCGGTAACCAAACTTAGTCACAGTACTCACTCACTGGGGTTGAAAGACACTGCAGACATCAGGCAGAACGACCTCTCTGATCCAGCCATGCTGAAGCTGCCGCTGGATCCCCAAATAACTGAGCTCGGCCATCTTCCTCTACCCGCAATGTGGCGGGGAAGAGCATTGCAAATTTGAGGTGTTGGGCTCTCAGGCGACGCTTCACCTCTTGAAATTGCGATTTTTTCCTCTGCACTTCGTTAGAGAAATCCGGGAATACCGCAATCTGGCCATTCCCCAGCTGGATGTTTCCTTTCTCTCGAGTGAGCTTCAGTATTTTGTCTCTGTCCCAGAAATTTAAAAACTTCGCTATGGAAGTGCGTGGAGGTGCTCCAGGTGGTGGGGGTCTCGCTGGGATGCGGTGCGCCCTCTCCACCGCAAACATCACGGAGAAGGCCTCCCTTCTGTAGCTTTTGATCAGGAGAGAATCCAGAAATGCTATAGGATCCGTGCCTTCCTCCTTTTCTGGAAGACCTATAAACCGAAGGTTACATCTTCGTAAGCGGTTTTCCATGTTGTTCTGATGGGAGTGTATTTGCTGTATCTGCTGCTGTAGGTCCTCTGCAGTGTGTCTCATAGGATGTAGGATATCTTCCGCATTGCCTATACGGGTTTCAGCTTCCGTAACCCTGTCTTTCAATTTTGAGAAGTCTTGCCGCATGAGAGATATGTCAATTTTCACCTCATCAATCTTGGCGGTCAGGGCGCCTTGCAAAGCCGCAATAGCGTCCAGCACTTTGGCCGTGTCAGATGCATGGGACTTGGGATCCGAACACGTGTCCACGCCATCTTCTGGCTGCACGTCTTTGTCCTGGCGGCGGTATTGTGCTAGTTTGTCGGCCACCCCGGTCGCCCTTTTCGGAGGAGACATTCTCTCTGTGATCCCGGAGTGTAGGAGATTGATTTGGAATAATTTCTGCCCCGGGTTCAACTGCAGGATCTCTATCAGGAGTTTTTGTGCAGGGAGCTCTTTCTACCCACGTCTCACTCCATTACTTGCCAGGCCACGCCCCCGTTTTCTGTGATATTTAATTTTATATAAATGTCGTTGTGTCTGGTTTTTATATATTGGTGTGATTACAATGAAGAAAACACCTGATGATCCTGCCAGTCACTACTACCCCTGAGGCTTTGTTTAATAGTGTGTGACCCCCCAGCTCCCCAATGTACAGCCTGGTTGTCACCCTCCTGTGTGAAGTCCAGGCAGCTGTGCTTCCCCCGCCTGTAGTCAGCGCCCCCTGCTGGTTGATATACGGTAGCTCTGACCATGTAGCGGGTGGGGGGGGGGGGGCAGCCTGTAAAATGCAACTGTCACTTCCACTGGACAGCTTCACATGTTACAAGCAAAGGAAAAATAACGTACCTGCTGGCAGGATCAACAGATCATACAACTGGTACAGTGCGGACTCAGAAATACAAACTGCTATGTGAATGTTATTGACAGACAGCACCATACATGTAATTTTTAATTTGGCCCAGAGCTCCACTTTATTACGATTCCTATAGGACACAACTCCATGTCTGTACATAGCAGTGCCTGCAAATGTCTGAGAGGTCAGAATAAGAAAATGGTTTGCTGATTGGCTGCTGTGAGTGTTATAGGATTGTCAGACTTCCATATATATATATATATATATATATATATATATATATATATATATATATATATATAAAGAGAGAGAGAGAGAGAGAGAGAGAGAGAGAGAGAGAGAGAGAGAGAGGGAGGGGTGATTGCTGATTGGCTACTATGAGTGTTATAGGATTGTCAGACTTCTAGATAGATAGATAGATAGATAGATAGATAGATAGATAGATAGATAGATAGATAGATAGATAGATAGATAGATAGATATACAGGTGATTGCTTATTGGCTGCAATTAGTGTTATAGGATTGTCAAATCTGCAATGAGTAATGATCTAAACTACATGGATATGACAATGCTCATCTATATCTATATTCCCACCCTACTCCTTTTATCCCAATTTTTTAATTTTTCTTACCCCACCCCTCTCCCCCTCTTATACCCCCCCCCCCCCCCAATCCTACCTTTTTTTCTTTTTCCTAAAAGCCGAAATTACCTATATTCATTGTTACATTGATGTATTCTCCATAATATATCACGCTCTTTTAAAATGTAAACTGACATTTCCCATACTGCTGTTTATATGTGAAATTTCATATGTCTATTACTTATAATGTAGGCTTTCAATAAACTTTGATTGTGAAAAAAAACGATTGTCAGACTTCTATATATATATACACTACCGTTCAAAAGTTTGGGGTCACCCAAACAATTTTGTGTTTTCCATGAAAAGTCACACTTATTCACCACCATACGTTGTGAAATGAATAGAAAATAGAGTCAAGACATTGACAAGGTTAGAAATAATGATTTGTATTTGAAATAACATTGTTTTTACATCAAACTTTGCTTTCATCAAAGAATCCTCCTTTTGCAGCAATTACAGCATTGCACACCTTTGGCATTCTAGCTGTTAATTTATTGAGGTAAGCTGGAGAAATTGCACCCCACGCTTCTAGAAGCAGCTCCCACAAGTTGGATTGGTTGGATGGGCACTTCTGGCGTACCATACGGTCAAGCTGCTCCCGCAACAGCTCAATGGGGTTCAGATCTGTTGACTGTGCTGGCCACTCCATTACCGATAGAATACCAGCTGCCTGCTTCTGCTGTAAATAGTTCTTGCACAATTTGGAGGTGTGTTTAGGGTCATTGTCCTGTTGTAGGATGAAATTGGCTCCAATCAAGCGCTGTCCACTGGATATGGCATGGCGTTGCAAAATGGAGTGATAGCCTTCCTTATTCAGAATCCCTTTTACCCTGTACAAAGCTCCCACCTTACCAGCACCAAAGCAACCCCAGACCATCACATTACCTCCACCATGCTTAACAGATGGCGTCAGGCATTCTTCCAGCATCTTTTCATTTGTTCTGCGTCTCACAAACATTCTTCTTTGTGATCCAAACACCTCAAACTTGGATTCATCCGTCCACAACACTTTTTTCCAGTCTTCCTCTGTCCAATGTCTGTGTTCTTTTGCCCATCTTAATCTTTTTCTTTTATTGGCCAGTCTCAGATATGGCTTTTTCTTTGCCACTCTGCCCTGAAGCCCAAAATCCCGCAGCCGCCTCTTCACTGTAGATGTTGACACTGGTGTTTTGCGGGTACTATTTAATGAAGATGCCAGTTGGGGACCTGTGAGGCGTCTGTTTCTCAAACTAGAGACTCTAATGTGCTTATCTTCTTGCTTAGTTGTGCAACGCGGCCTCCCACTTCTTTTTCTACTCTGGTTAGAGCCTGTTTGTGCTGTCCTCTGAAGGGAGTAGTACACACCGTTGTAGGAAATCTTCAATTTCTTTGCAATTTCTCGCATGGAATAGCCTTCATTTCTAAGAACAAGAATAGACTGTCGAGTTTCAGATGAAAGTTCTCTTTTTCTGGCCATTTTGAGCGTTTAATTGACCCCACAAATGTGATGCTCCAGAAACTCAATCTGCTCACAGGAAGGTCAGTTTTGTAGCTTCTGGAAGGAGCTAGACTGTTTTTAGATGTGTGAACATGATTGCACAAGGGTTTGCTAATCATCAATTAGCCTTCTGAGCCAATGAGCAAACACATTGTACCATTAGAACACTGGAGTGATAGTTGCTGGAAATGGGCCTCTATACACCTATGTAGATATTGCACCAAAAACTAGACATTTGCAGTTAGAATAGTCATTTACCACATTAGCAATGTATAGAGTATATTTGTTTAAAGTTAGGACTAGTTTAAAGTTAGCTTCATTTAAAAGTACAGTGCTTTTCCTTCAAAAATAAGGACATTTCAATGTGACCCCAAACTTTTGAACGGTAGTGTATATATATATATATATATATATATATATATATATATATATATATATATATATATATATATATATTTATTTATTTTAGATTATATATATATAGAGAGGTGATTTCTGATTGGCTGCTATGAGTGTTTTGGAATGTCAGACTTCCATATATGTACAGGTGATTGCAGATTGGCTACTATGAATGTATTGGAATGTAAGAATCGCAAGCCATGAATGTAAAAATTGATCCATCATAACATTTAACTAGTAAAATGACATTTTAGTGTTCAATATTTACTGATTATCAAAAGCTAATACATCCTATCACTGCCATCAATGATATGCAAACAATGTATCCATAGATTGTTATTCTGCTGTTTTTGTCAATAAAGTTTTCAATCTATGAATGGAAAAAAAAAAAAAAACAGTGTAGGAAGCTGATTGGCATTTAGAACAATGATGATGTCATAGTGTGTGCAAAGTTGTAAAAAGTGTGCAGAGGTTAGTGGTGGCAGTCAATCTAGACTAGAAGCTGTGGTGAACACATCGCTATCTGCTGCTGAAAGTGCAATTGTAGATTCAGTACAATAGGTATGTCTTGATATATTTTCTTATCGCAATTATATATATTTATTTATTTATTACAATATATATATACACACACACACACAATACAGTATACAGACATAATTTTATACAGTACATATATATATAATATATATATATATATATATATATATATATATATATATATATAAACACAATATTAACTATATACACACATATATAAAGGACCTTTCTAATTGGACACATATTATATACAGCATACAATATATATTGTTAGTACATCTAAAGGAGATTTTACAGTTGGTATCAGGGGTGATGAGATTAGTCTCACTTCACACAGCTAACCAATGGGATAAAACAAAGCACAGAAGTGACAGTTATTCTGAGCTGAGGCTATGCAGGTTGAAAATCAGCCTTTATTCAGCAATATTAAAAGATGGATTTTTTGGATGATGGACTTTATACGGCATAACATAAGTATATATTAAAATATATATTTATTACAAAAATAGAATCAAGACAATTACATAACATTTCATAAATAATTCACAAAATGTGCCTATGAGCAAAAAACAGTGCACCACCTACATACATAGAAAGTAATGATCAAAAAATCGGGAGGACCAAACAGATCACTCTACAGTATTGAGAAAAAACTGAAGAGGTAGTGCCTCATATTAAAACTCAGCTTTTTTTGATTATTACTTTCTATGTATGTAGGTGGTGCGCTGTTTATGCTCATAGGCACATTTTATGAATTATTTAGGAAATTTTATGTAATTGTCTTGATTCTATTTTTGTAGTAATTTTGTTTTTTTAAATATTTACTTGTGTTATGCCTATAAAGTCCATCATCCAAAAATCCATCTTTTAATAATCCAAATTATCGGGACGTGGCATTATATACAAAAGTGTCGTATCCACAGCACCACTCTGTGGTGATACGAATTTTTAATTACATTTATTCAGCAATAATCACATTTATTCAGCAATAGGCCTGTTAATAAAACATTCGTTTGGAGGAATGTCACCGACAATGGTGCAGGCTGGACAAATTTTCCCCGTATTTTCTGTAATAGATTAATTCCTTTGCTCACCATAGCCATCTAGTGGTCACGATGAGGTATATGCACGATGCAGTCAGAAAAATAGACTGCATTTTGACCACTAGATGGAGCTGGTAATCATAGAAATTAATCTATGACGGGAAATACAGGGAACATTCATCCAGCCTGCACCAGTGTGACCCTCGCCCAATGAATGTTCTATAAACAGAGCCCCTATATTGTCTAATGACATTAGTTGTAGTTGGTTTTGTGTGATATTTAAGTAAAAATAATAGAAAGTAATCATGTTTTTTTTTCTTCTCTCTTTGCAGGTGTAGATTGGAGATTTTTTTCTGAGCGCTAATACCGTTTTCGGAGTTGAATCGCTGCTTTATTTCTGGGAATTCGTACCGTTTTCAGATACATAGATTGGGAAGATGCTGTTGGCTATCATAGCTCTACATTCCCTATTTAGGGCCATATTGAACTATTCAGTAAGTATCTATTTCTTCACTCTTTCTCATATGTGACGAGCAATGTATAAGATTGTACGATGGATTTACTTGGCTCATTCACACATGCGACAGCCCTTGCGATCCATTGGGGGGATCGCTTTTCAGAGGGCAGTTGATGTGCGGCTGGGAGGCAATATCTTGCCTTTCCTTCCCCTGTTTTAACCCCGTCATGACATAATAAACAGTAAAAAGCTTGGAAAAGTGTAATTGAAGGCCAAAATGTTTTGAACAGAGTGGAGAGGGACCAAGAACCCCTGTCAGTTTTTATTGCTGTCTCCGATTCGCCCTCTCTATTTGTCCTGTTTAGCGTTATCATCAAAAGTGAAAGTAAAAGAAAGAAAACATTTGGGGTTGTCCCCAGAACAAAAACATAGAGGAAATCTTCCAATGGGGACACTAGCTCTGAGGAAACCTTATGGCTTCGCTTAATTTGCAGGGATTTCCTTTCACTTCCTGTTTTGGCTATGGGACAGGAAGTGAAGGAAAATCTCTACAATGGGACACAGATGGCAAAAATAAAAACTGACAAGGGTTATAACCCTCTCCTACTCTATCCAAAATGAAAAAAAAAAAAAGTTTTGCCTTTGGTTCTACTTTAACCCTTTTCTCACTCCATCCAAATATAAAAATAAGTCAAGTTTCACTTTGAAATCCTTACTTACCTTCATTTTTTTTTCTTTATAGATTGACAATCTTTATGAAAGCAATGCTGAGAGAGAAAGGAAGAATAAAGAAGAACAGAAGAAAGATGAGGAGGAGAAGAGAAGGAGGGAGGAGGCCAGGTTGAGGGAGGAGGCCATAAAGAGGGATGAGGCCAGAGAGAGGCAGTTTGCCAGGGTGAGGGAGCAGAAGAAGATGAGGGAGGAAAGGGCCAAGATTCTGGAAGAGTGCAGGCTGAGGGAGGTGGCCAGGATGAGGGACATGGGTAGGATGAGAGAGGCGGCCAGGAAGAGAGAGGAGATGGAGAAGAGCAAGGAGGCCATGATCAGGGAGCAGGGAAGGAGTGGGGAGATGATAATGAGAGAGGTGGCCATGAGACAGAAAGAAGAAGAACAAAAGAAAGAAGAGGAGGAGAAGAGAAGCAAGGATGAGGCCAGGTTGAGGAAGGAGGCCATAGAGAGGGATGAGGCCAGGGAGAGGGAGTCTGCAAGGGTGAGGGAGCAGGAGAGGACGAGACAGGAGAGGGCCAAGGTGTGCAAAGAATACAGGCTTAGGGAGGAGGCCAGGATGAGAGAGATGGGCAGGATGAGAGCGGAGACCTGGAAGAGGGAGGAGATGATAAAGATAAAGATGGCTGGGATCAGGGAGCAAGGAAGCAGAGAGGAGAGGATGATGAGAGAGGAGGCCATGAGACAGAAAGAAGAAGAAAGGAAGAAAGAAGAAGAGGAGAAGAGAAGGAGGGAGGAGGCCATAAAGAGGGATGAGGCCAGGGAGAGAGAGTTTGCCATGGTGAGAGAGCAGGAGAGGATGCACCAGGAGAGGGCCAAGGTTTGGGAAGAGTACAGGCTGAGGGAGGAGGCCAGGACGAAAGAGGAGGTAAAAAAGAGAGAGGAGGCTGGGATCAGAGAACAGGGAAGAAGAGGGGAGATGATAATGAGAGAGAAGGCCATGAGACAGAAAGAAGAAGAAGGATGGAAGAAAAAAGAGGAGGAGAAGAGAAGCAGGGAGGAGGCCCGGTTGAGGGTGGAGGCCATAAAGAGGGATGAGGCCAGGGAGAGGCAGTTTGCCAGGGCGAGGGAGCATAAGAAGATGAGGGAGGAAAGGGCCAAGATTCTGGAAGAGTGCAGGCTGAGGGAGGTGGCCAGGATGAGGGACATGGGTAGGGTGAGAGAGGCGGCCAGGAAGAGAGAGGAGATGGAGAAGAGCGAGGAGGTCATGATCAGGGAGCAGGGAAGGAGTGGGGAGTTGATCATGAGAGAGGTGGCCATGAGACAGAAAGAAGAAGAACAGAAGAAAGAAGAGGAGGAGAAGAGAAGCAAGGATGAGGCCAGGTTGAGGAAGGAGGCCATAGAGAGGGATGAGGCCAGGGAGAGGGAGTTTGCAAGGGTGAGGGAGCAGGAGAGGACGAGACAGGAGAGGGCCAAGGTGTGCAAAGAATACAGCCTTAGGGAGGAGGCCAGGATGAGGGAGATGGGCAGGATGAGAGAGGAGACCTGGAAGATGGAGGAGATGATAAAGATACAGGTGGCTGGGATCAGGGAGCTAAGAAGCATAGAGGAGAGGATGATGAGAGAGGAGGCCATGAGACAGAAAGAAAAAGAAAGGAAGAAAGAAGAAGAGGAGAAGAGAAGGAGGGATGAGGCCATTAAGAGGGATGAGGCCAGGGAGAGGGAGTTTGCCATGGTGAGAGAGCAGGAGAGGACGCACCAGGAGAGGGCCAAGGTTTGGGAAGAGAACAGGCTGAGGGAGGTGGCCAGGGTGAATGAGGAGGCCAGGACGAAAGAGGAGGTGAAAAAAGGAGAGGAGGCTGGGATCAGAGGACAGGGAAGAAGAGGGGAGATGATAATGAGAGAGGAGGCCATGAGACAGAATGAAGAAGAAGAAGAATGGAAGAAAAAAGAGGAGGAGAAGAGAAGCGGGGAGGAGGCCAGGTTGAGGGAGGAGGCCATAAAGAGGGATGAGGCCAGAGAGAGGCAGTTTGCCAGGGTGAGGGAGCAGAAGAAGATGAGGGAGGAAAGGGCCAAGATTCTGGAAGAGTGCAGGCTGAGGGAGGTGGCCAGGATGAGGGACATGGGTAGGATGAGAGAGGCAGCCAGGAAGAGAGAGGAGATGGAGAAGAGAGAGGAGGCCATGATCAGGGAGCAGGGAAGGAGTGGGGAGATGATAATGAGAGAGGTGGCCATGAGACAGAAAGAAGAAGAACAGAAGAAAGAAGAGGAGGAGAAGAGAAGCAAGGATGAGGCCAGGTTGAGGAAAGAGGCCATAGAGAGGGATGAGGCCAGGGAGAGGGAGTTTGCAAGGGTGAGGGAGCAGGAGAGGACGAGACAGGAGAGGGCCAAGGTGTGCAAAGAATACAGCCTTAGGGAGGAGGCCAGGATGAGGGAGATGGGCAGGATGAGAGAGGAGACCTGGAAGATGGAGGAGATGATAAAGATACAGGTGGCTGGGATCAGGGAGCTAAGAAGCATAGAGGAGAGGATGATGAGAGAGGAGGCCATGAGACAGAAAGAAGAAGAAAGGAAGAAAGAAGAAGAAGATAAGAGAAGGAGGGAGGAGGCCATAAAGAGGAATGAGGCCAGGGAGAGGGAGGAAAGGGCCAAGATTCTGGAAGAGTGCAGGCTGAGGGAGGTGGCCAGGATGAGGGAGATGGGTAGGGTGAGAGAGGCGGCCAGGAAGAGAGAGGAGATGGAGAAGAGCGAGGAGGCCATGATCAAGGAGCAGGGAAGGAGTGGGTAGATGATAATGAGAGAGGTGGCCATGAGACAGAAAGAAGAAGAAGAAGAATGGAAGAAAAAAGAGGAGGAGAAGGGAAGCGGGGAGGAGGCCAGGTTGAGGGAGGAGGCCATAAAGAGGGATGAGGCCAGAGAGAGGCAGTTTGCCAGGGTGAGGGAGCAGAAGAAGATGAGGGAGGAAAGGGCCAAGATTCTGGAAGAGTGCAGGCTGAGGGAGGTGACCAGGATGAGGGAGATGGGAAGGGTGAGAGAGCAGGCTAGGAAGAGAGAGGAGATGAAGAAGAGAGAGGAGGTCAGGATCAGAGAGCAGGGAAGGAGTGAGGAGAAGATGAGGAAATGGGAGGCCAAGAGACAGCCAGTGTCTCAAAGATAGAGGCAGAGTGCAGAGAGCAGAGGTGTTGGAGGAGAGGATAGTGTCTAATGGGGGATTGGTTAAGGTGGGGGGAGGGAAACACCTGATTCGCTCCTCACACCCATCAGACGCCATCAGGGGGTAGCCCCTCCTGTTCACTCCTCCATTTCTCACCTTCTTCTCAGACACTACTGAACCCTCACATATCATCCTCCATCAGACATTGCTGCCGGGGGGGGGGGGGGGGTATGCAGCAGGGGGGTTGATTTGTGCTAGAAGAAGGAATGAAGGGGGGGTTGATTTGTGCTTGAAGGAGGAATGGAGGGGGGGGGGATTTGTGCGAGAAGGAGGAATGAAGGAGGGGGTTGATTTGTGCTAGAGGAAGGAATGAAGGGGGAGATTTGTGCTAGACAGAGGAATGGGGGGGGGGGTTTGTGCTTGAAGAAGAAATGGGGGGGGGTGCTAGAAGGAGGAATGAAGGGGAGATTTGTGGTAGAAGGAGGAATGGAGAGGTGGAGGGGGTTGTGCTAGAAGGAGGAAGAAAGGGGAGGTGGATTTGTGCTAGAAGGAGGAATGGAAGGAGGGGATTTGTGCTAGAAGGAGGAATGAAGGGGGGATTTGTGCTAGAAGGAGGAATGGAGAGGGGGGGGATTTGTGCTAGAAGAAGGAATGAAGGGGGAGATTTTTGCTAGAAAGAGGAATGGAGGGGGGGGGGGGACTTGTGCTAGAAGGAGGAATGGGGGGGATCTGTGCTAGAAGGAGGAATGGAGAGGGGGTGGATTTGTGCTAGAAGTAGAAGGAGGAATAGAGGGGGGATTTGTGCTAGAAGGAGGAATGGAGAGGGGGTGGAATTTGTGCTAGAAGTAGAAGGAGGAATAGAGGGGGGATTTGTGCTAGAAGGAGGAATGGAGAGGTGGGGGGGGGGATTTCTGCTAGAAGGAGGAATGGAGGGGAGATTTTTGCTAGAAGAAGGAATGGAGGGGGAGATTTTTGCTAGAAGGAGGAATGAAGGGGGGGATTTGTGCTAGAAGGAGGAATGGAGAGGGGGGAGGGATTTGTGCTAGAAGGAGGAATGGAGGGGGGTGGATTTGTGCTAGAAGTAGAAGGAGGAATGGAAGGGAGGGATCTGTGCTAGAAGGAGGAATGGGGGGGGGGGGTATTTTGTGAACATCCCGTCACAAACATCTGACCCCCCCCCCCCCCCCCCCCAGGCTGCTCATTCAAACATTCCCAGGCCTATTTTTTGTCCCAATCCGGGCCTGTATATATACAGTCTCGTGTATATTGGACGTCGTTATTGACACTGGCCGTGATTGACAATAGCGGCTGCCTCCATGTCAATGAGGAGAGAGAGAGACCGGAGAGAGCCTCTGCTTTCGTACACATCACTGGATCCAGGTCATGCTGAAGCAATAAAAGCCTGGCAGAGGTTCTAAACCCTCCTCATGTTCAAAATGGCCCTAAATCCCTGATGCCCAACATGCGGCCCGCTGGCTCCTCTTCTACACCCCCTGTGTCCTGGGCTGGGTCCACCACCTGTTGGGTACCTGCTGCCTTTCAGAGCTGCAGCTTAATAAAACTCTGCCACTGACCACCAATGGAGGAGGGGTGGGCTTAAAAAACACTGCCACTGACCACTTACCACCAATGCAATTGCCCACAAAAATAAATATTTAAAGGGCCAGTCCACTCAAAAGTGAAAGTAAAAGAAAGAAAACATTTTGGGTTGTCCCCAGAACAATAACATAGAGGAAATCTTCCAAAGGGGACACTGGCTCTGGTGACCTGGGGAAACCGATGGCTTTGCTTAATTTGCAGGGATTTCCTCTCACTTCCTGTTTTGGCTATGCGACAGGAAGTGAAGGAAAATCTCTACAATGGGACACAGATGGCAAAAATAAAAACTGACAGGGGTTATAACCCTCTCCTTCCCCTTTCAAAATGAAAAAAAAAAAAGTTTTGCCTTTGGTTCTACTGTAACCCTTTTCTCACTCCATCTAAATATAACGGACGTCATTATCGTCAATTTTCGTCACTGGACGGCGTTATCGACAATTGATATACCCTGGATGGCTTTATCAACAATTTTTCGTCACTGGACGGCGTTATCGACAATTGACATCGCTGGATGGCGTTATCGACAATTGACATCGCTGGACGACGTTATATCCAAGTTTTATTGCTGGACGGCGTTATCGAGAATTTACATCACTGGGCGGCGTTATTGACAATTTTCGTCGCTGGACGGCGTTTTCGATAATTGACATCGTTGGACGGAGTTATCGAAAATTTTCGCCGCTGGACGGCGTTATCGACAATTGACATCGCTGGATGGCGTTATCGACAATTGACATCGCTGGACGGCGTTATCTCCAAGTTTTATTGCTGGACAGCGTTATCGAGAATTTACATCACTGGACGGCGTTATTGACAATTTTCATCACTGGACGGCGTTTTCGATAATTGACATCGCTGGATGGCTTTATCGACAATTTTTCGTCACTGGACGGTGTTATCGAGAATTTACATCGCTGGACTACCACCACCACCCAAGGCCCAAATTTTTTGCCATTGTTTAACCACTTCAATACCAGGCACTTAGACACCTTCCCGCCCAGCCCAATTTTCAGCTTTCAGCGCTGTCACAATTTGAATGACAATTGCGCGGTCATGCCACACTATACCCAAACAAATTTTTTATCATTTTGTTCCCACAAATAGAGCTTTCTTTTGGTGGTATTTGATCCCCTCTGCGGTTTTTATTTTTTGCGCAACAAATAAAAAAAGACAGAAAATTTTGAAAAAAAGCACGTTTTTCTTTGTTTCTGTTAAAATTTTTTGTAAATGAGTACGTTTTCTTCTTCAATGACGGGCACTGATATGGCTGCACTGACGGGCACTGATACGGCGGCACTGATGGGCACCGATGAGGTGGCACCAATGAGGTGGCACTGATGAGGTGGCACTGACGGGCACTGATGATGGGCACTGATAGGTGGCACTGATGCGCACTGATAGGTGGCACTAATGGGCACTGATAGGTGGCACTGGTAGGTGGCACTGATGGGCACTGATAGGTGGCACCGATGGGCACTGATAGGCGGCACTGATGGGCACTTGTAGGTGGCATTAATGGGCACTCGTAGGTGGCGTTGATGGGTAGTTATGGGTGGCACTGATAGTTGGCACAGATGGGCACGGATGGGCACTGATAGGTGGGCACAGATGGGCACAGATGGGCACTGACAGGTGGCACCGATGGACACTGATGGGTGGCACTGATGATTCTGATTGATGGCAGTGATGCCCCTAAGTGTGGCATTGCTGGGCATCACTGCAACATAATTGTGCCAATCAGTGCCCATTTGTGGGCACTGATTGGCACAGATTTGGCACTGACTGGGCACATGTGGATGGCCATGGGGTACATACCTGGCCATCCACATGTTTCCCTTCCCTGGTGGTCCTAGTGGCGATCCCTGGTGGTCCAGTGTGGTGATCTGCGGGGGGGCTGCGCTGATAAACAATCAGCGCACACCCCCCCTGCCAGGAGAGCCGCCGATCGGCTCTCCTCTACTTGCGTCTGTCAGACGCGAGTGAGGAAGAGCCGATCAACGGCTCTTCCTATTGACAGCGTGATCAGCCGTGATTGGACACGGCTGATCACGTGGTAAAGAGCCTCCGCCGGAGGCTCTTTAC
The DNA here is from genome assembly GCA_037952835.1 of Lithobates septentrionalis. Classification (NCBI taxonomy): domain Eukaryota; kingdom Metazoa; phylum Chordata; class Amphibia; order Anura; family Ranidae; genus Lithobates; species Lithobates septentrionalis. The sequence goes on along the minus strand of JBBDGP010003123.1, from coordinate 477,476 downwards.
CAAGATCGGTGTAGCGGTGTGTCAGACTGACACACCGATCCACCGATCGCCGCGATGCGCGCCCCTGCGGGCGCGCGGCGGCATGTTATCCTGAAGGACGTCATATGACGCCCAGTCAGGATAACACAACCACCGCCCGGCCGTCAATCCGCTATAGGCCGGGCGGGAAGTGGTTAATAGGGGAATGTAATTACAATTTTTGATATAATATTTCAACGCAGGGCCCGTTCCAGCGCCCAAAAAGAGTAACTGTGAGGGCTTACAGTGTTCTGGTACCACCAACACCTAAGCCCCAATTTTCTGCAGAGTATATAAGGCAGGCCATATAGTATACAGTGGGGACGGAAAGTATTCAGACCCCCTTAAATTTTTCACTCTTTGTTATATTGCAGCCATCTTCTAAAATTACTTAAGTTCATTTTTTTTCCTCATTAAAGTGGTGTTCCGGCCAAAATTTTACTTTTTAAATAAAAATACCCTTATAATACACAAGCTTAATGTATTCTAGTAAAGTTAGTCTGTAAACTAAGGTCTGTTTTGTTAGTTTATAGCAGTAGTTTGTTATTTTATAAACTTACAGCAGGCCGTGGCCATCTTAAGTGTGGGCATCTGAAGCCAGACTATTTCTTCCTGGATCTCATCCTTGCAGATCTCGCACATGCTCAGCGCAGCACAAGCAGTGTAATAGGCTTCAGGTCAGGTTTCCATAGCAACGGCAGTTTCAGAGGAAGTTGCCGCCCCTTCCCAGAAGGCATTGAAAACAGGAAATGATGCGATGGGCCGCGGCCAGGGAGGAGGAAGTGAAAAATGAATACAGCAGATATACAGTAGGTGCTGAGAAAAAGAATAAAAAATATCCAATTTGTTTACAGTGCACAGTTTAGTGAGGGATGCTGAAGAGTTGTAAAAGTGGGTGGAACTCCACTTTAAAGTACACACAGCACCCCATATTGACAGAAAAACACAGAATTGGAGAGCGCATGCATGGAGCTCCATGGATGGCTGCCTGAGCCGAGAGCTCCGCTCCAGCCTGATATAGCGGCGCCCGTAGCAGACAAACCAGAAGTCACACAGACGGGAAATTTTACAGGCAGACTACCTACCTAAACGGGAACACCCCCCAATAGTCAAATTTTATTTAGGAGGGACTCCAGACCCTAATTTGAGTCTGAGGACTGTGAGGGGAAAAATCCAAAATGGCCGCCGATATGCAGAATACAAACCCAGCGCATTCTGCCTCACAGAGCAAACGCCAGTATTCACCCCTGAGACACTGATATCTACCTCAGGGCTCCAGACAGGCACTCCTCAGGTATTCATACCTTCTTTGGCAAACATTGAAACCCCTTACTAGCCACTCAATACCTGACCATTCCATAGTCTCCTCAGGGCTAAATTTTTCCTCTCAGAATACCACAGTCCCCTCAGAGGCTCTTTCAGGGGAGCAGGCATTTATATTGATGGACCTATTTCAAAGGTTTTCAGAACTCCTTGATAGAGGACTAACGAATACAGCGGCTAAAAAAGCCGACTTTCAAAATATAGGAACAAGAATTGACGCTATAGAACACAAATTGGAGGAAACAGTTATACACTGTTCAGGAACAACTAGATATTGCCATTTCCAGAATCGATAAACTGGAAAACAGATCATGCAGGTATAATATTAGGATCAGACGGCTACCTGAATCTGTTTTGGACATACCATTAGCAGTCCAGGAAATGATCAGAACCATGATTCCTAATATCCCACAGCACCGCCTAGAACCTGGATAGAGCCCACAGAGCCCTAGGACCTCCTAGAAAGCATGGAAAACCCAGAGATATTATCGCCAAGCCCCATTTTTATGCTGTAAAAGAAGAGGTCATGAAACAAGCCAGATCTGCTCCGCAAATATTCTGTCATGGCCACCCGATTCAGCTTATTGCTGATCTATCCCCCTCCACACTTCAACGAAGTAGGCCACGGAAGCCACTTTAACTGATCCTCACTCAGAAAGAAATAAAGTACAGATGGACCTTCCCATTCGCAGTCAAGTTTACTGACAAAGGGAGATCCTACTTCTTTTCCAGCTTCCAGGAAGGGGAGAGATTGCTATTACAACTCAAACTCATCTCGCAAGAAACGAAAAATGGATACCGCCACTGTCTGTCCCAGCCCGACCAAAAGACCCAACCCGACGAGCTCACAAGGCCCACTTTGGAACAAGGGAAGGGCGAAGAAAAGCAAGGATGACGGACCCTCCTGAATAATGACTCTTACACCACTCTTGTTACTCGTCTCTTAAACGGTTTTAGAGACGGCTCACAGACCTATCTGTGACACTTCTTAGGGGCTTTTACCCTCATTTGCTATTCTAGTCCCTTTGCCTGTTTTATAGTTAATCACAATCCTACAGAATTGTTCTCCTTTTAGCCTATAGGTTCCATTTATATGCTTATAGGCTTTAACAGCATATATCAGTCATAGATGTCTAGGTCTTCATGAAAAAAACTTAATTCTCAGAGGACTGTGACAATTCACAAGTGTATAAACTCAATTTTGTCGTGCTATTTTTATTAATAATTTTCTCCTGCTGCGGGCGCCCTGTGTGGGGCTGGTCCACATGCGCATCCACCTATTCCTAATGCCCCGTACACACGGTCGGATTTTCCGATGGGAGCGTGTTGTCGGAAATTCTGACCGTGTGTGGGCTCCATCGGACATTTTCCATCGGATTTTGCGACACACAAAGTTGGAGAGCAGGAGATAAAATTTTCCGACAACAAAATCCGTTGTCGGAAATTCCGATCGTGTGTACACAAATCCGACGGACAAAGTGCCACGCATGCTCAGAATAAATAAAGAGATGAAAGCTATTGGCCACTGCCCCGTTTATAGTCACGACGTACGTGTTTTACGTCGCCGCGTTCAGAATGATCGGATTTTCCGACAACTTTGTGCGATCGTGTGTAGACAAAACAAGTTTGAGCCAACATCCGTCGGAAAAAATCCTAGGATTTTGTTGTCGGAATGTCCGAACAAAGTCCGACCGTGTGTACGCCCTATTAGAAACCAGTAGGTCTCTGGGGACTAGGTTGTCTGTACCCTTTCAGTCAGACCTCTATTCATTTTTTCCAGGCTTCGGGGGGTGTCTCCTCTCCCGAACCCTGATTCTGTATGATAGGAGACTTTCCTTTTTTTTTTTTTCCTTTCACTTCTTTTCTCTTCCTGTTCTCTTCCCCTTTTTAGTGATACGTGTCTAACCTTTCTTTATGTTACAGAAATGCACATTCTCAGGTTACCAATGCATATAATCCTCCGATCTTATCCAGTGAATGAGGTCATTATCACGCTTTTGGTTAGCAGACTTCCTAGGGTGAGTGAGGACTTAATTCACGAGTAAATTTCTATTGACTTCCATGGCTGACAACACACAGACCCTCCTTAAAATAGCTACTCACAATGTTCAAGGCCTTAACTCTCCAATTAAAAGAAGAAAAATTCTGGACTACCATAAATCTCTTAACATAGATATCTTACTTCTCCAAGAGACGCATTTTCCTGTACGGTATAGTCCCAAATTTATACACCCACACTTTCCCCAATTTCACCTATCTAGCGCTGAAAATAAAACTAAAGGGGTAGCTATCATTTTTTCAAAATCATGTAAATTTGAAAAGAATATGGCGTACATTGATCCTGAAGGGAGAATCATTTTGGTACAGGGTACAATAGAAGGACACCTTTACACTATATCTTATTATGCTCCCAATAGAGGACAAGCTGTCTTTTTTAAGACTATGATGGACACATTAAACTCTATGCTTGTGGGCACAGTCGTTTTTGGGGGAGATTCGAATGTAGCATTCGATCAGACTTTGGATAAATCTAAACCCTTAAAGGATCAACTATCTCGCCCAACCAGAGAAAGTCATAAAATTGCAAGAATAATTTCTACTCATGGATTAGCTGATGCCTGGAGGGAACTAAACCCCACTAAAAACCCCACCCTCATAATGTTTATGCTAGAATAGACCATATTCTGATCCCAACATACCTAATACCTTCTATTCATAGCGCTCACATTAAAGATACAGCCCTATCTGATCATTCAGTGGTTGTCATAACTTTATGGTTTAGTATGCTAAGTAGAAAGCGAGGTCATTGGAAATTAAATGAGTCAATTCTATCTAACCCACACAATGTAGCGATAATCGATAAAGCACTTAAAGATTATTTCTCTTTTAATGACACAGGGGACATTTCATCTGAAAATCTTTGGGCTGCCCACAAGGCCTTCATTGGGGTAAAATTATTCAAATCTCTACCCAAACCAAGAGAGAACAAAGAGCTGAAATAGAACGTCTAGAAACAGAGTTCTTTACCCTCAGAGCACGCCACAAACGAGATCCATCCTCGATCTCTACTTCCCTATTGGATAAAACTAGACTGGATCTCAACCTAGCCCACAATACGCAAGCAGAAAAGGTGATAAGATGGAGTAGCAATAAATTTTATTTACATACAGACAAGATAGGGTCATTACTAGCGACAAAACTCTCCCCCCGAGTCAAAATTCATACAATACCCAAGATCAGAATAGCAGGTCAACCCCCCACAACTAATCCAGTCAAAATCTTGGACGCATTCCAAGATTTCTATTCCAACCTTTACAGCTCATCTTCCCATTCAGACAAAGATTTAATTTTTAAATATCTAGATGAACTCCCTATCCCAACTCTAAATTCCTCACACAAAAATTTACTAGAAGCTCCCTTCACGGTAGATGAGGTTCAGGACGTCATTAAAGACCTCAAAAGAGGGTCAGCACCAGGACCTGACGGTTTATCCATTCCCTATTACAAAGCCTTCTCAGGAACTTTAGCACCGCATCTGACTAATTTCTTTAACTCTAAAACACAGGGTGTTCCCTTAGATACTCACCCCAACTCAGCATACATCACAGTCATCCCCAAACCTGATAAAGACCCCGAAGAAGTCAACAATTATCGCCCAATCTCTCTCATTAATAATGATATTAAGATAATGACAAAAATATCGTCCAACTGTTTATCATCCTTTATTAACTCCTATATACATAAAGACCAAGTGGGCTTTATTCCGGGCAGACAAGGCCCGGACCAAATAAGACAAGCAATTAATTTGATCTCCATTCTACAATCTGGGTGGGGGGGGGGAGTGAGACAGGAGGGGCTTCTTTTATCACTTGACCTGCAAAAGGCCTTTGATACAATTCCGTGGCCATACATTTTCTCCCTTTTAGAACGTTGGGGCTTTGGTAGACGTTCATAGGCCTGCTTCAATCCCTGTACTCGCAACCTAAGGCGCTAATTCACCTACAAGGATATTATTCGAAACCAATAAATATAGCCAGGGGAACGAGACAGGGATGTCCGCTTTCCCCTATATTATTCGCCATTGCTATAGAAACTTTGGCAATAGACATTCGCCACAATCCAAACATTAAAGGGGTATCCTGCAGAGATCAAACCCACAAATGTAGACTCTTTGCGGATGATCTTCCCTTATTCGTGACTTCTCCATTGACCTCCCTTCCAAACATATGTCAGACCCTTAATAAGTTCTCTAAAATAACAGGCCTGAAGGTCAGCTATACAAAATCCCATGCCCTTAATGTTTTGCTCCCCCCACCAACTGTATCTCAGTTAAAACAGTTGTTCAAATTCGATTGGATTGACAGCTCCATCAAATACCTGGGTATCACACTTACTGCCCGCTTTGGAAAATCTCTACACAAACAGCTATCCCCCTTTATATAAGAAATTGGAAAATGACCTTAACCACTTCAGCCCCGGAAGGATTTACCCCCTTCCTGACCAGAGCACTTTTTACAATTCGGCACTGCGTCGCTTTAACTGCTAATTGCGCGGTCATGCAATGCTCTACCCAAACGAAATTTGCGTCCTTTTCTTCCCACAAATAGAGCTTTCTTTTGATGGTATTTGATCACCTCTGCCGTTTTTATTTTTTGCGCTATAAACGGAAAAAGACTGAAAATTTTGAAAAAAAATGATATTTTCTACTTTTTGTTATAAAAAAAATCCAATAAACTAAATTTTAGTCATACATTTAGGCCAAAATGTATTCGGCCACATGTCTTTGGTAAAAAAAATGTCAATAAGCGTATATTTATTGGTTTGCGCAAAAGTTATAGCGTCTACAAACTAGGGTACATTTTCTGGAATTTACACAGCTTTTAGTTTATGACTGCCTATGTCATTTCTTGAGGTGCTAAAATGGCAGGGCAGTACAAAACCCCCCCAAATGACCCCATTTTGGAAAGTAGACACCCCAAGGAAATTGCTGAGAGGCATGTTGAGCCCATTGAATATTTATTTTTTTTTGTCCCAAGTGATTGAATAATGACAAAAAAAAAAAAATTTACAAAAAGTTGTCACTAAATGATATATTGCTCACACAGGCCATGGGCATATGTGGAATTGCACCCCAAAATACATTCAGCTGCTTCTCCTGAGTACGGGGATACCACATGTGTGGCACTTTTTGGGAGCCTAGCCGCGTACGGGGCCCCGAAAACCCAGCACCACCTTCAGGATTTCTTTTTTTTTATTTTACTCCTCACTACCTATCACAGTTTTGAAGGCCATAAAATGCCAAGATGGCACAAACCCCCCCCCAAATGACCCCATTTTGGAAAGTAGACACCCCAAGCTATTTGCTGAGAGGCATGGTGAGTATTTTGCAGCTCTCATTTGTTTTTGAAAATGAAGAAAGACCAGAAAAAAAATTTTTTTTTTCTTTTTTCAATTTTCAAAACTTTGTGACAAAAAGTGAGGTCTGCAAAATACTCACTATACCTCTCAGCAAATAGCTTGGGGTGTCTACTTTCCAAAATGGGGTCATTTGGGGGGGGGGGGGGTTGTGCCACCTGGGCATTCCATGGCCTCCGAAACTGTGATAGGCAGTGAAGAGTGAAATCAAAAATTTACGGCCTTAGAAAGCCTGAAGGCGGTGCTTGGTTTTCGGGGTCCCGTGCGCGGCTAGGCTCCCAAAAAGTCCCACACATGTGGTATCCCCGTACTCAGGAGAAGCAACAGAATTTATTTTGGGGTGTAATTTCACATATTCCCATGGCATGTTTGAGCAATATAACATTTAGTGACAACTTTGTGCAAAAAAAAAAAAAAAAATTTGTCTCTTTCCCGCTACTTGTGTCACAATATAAAATATTCCATGGACTCGACATGCCTCTCAGCAAATAGCTTGGGGTGTCTACTTTCCAAAATGGGGTCATTTGGGGGGGGGTTTGAACTGTCCTGGCATTTTATGCACAACATTTAGAAGCTTATGTCACACATCACCCACTCTTCTAACCACTTGAAGACAAAGCCCTTTCTGACACTTTTTGATTACATGAAAAAATTATTTTTTTTTGCAAGAAAATTACTTTGAACCCCCAAACATTATATATTATTTTAAAGCAAATGCCCTACAGATTAAAATGGTGGGTGTTTCATTATTTTTTTTTCACACAGTATTTGCGCAGCGATTTTCAAACGCATTTTTTGGGGAAAAAACACACTTTTTTAAATTTTAATGCACTAAAACACACTATATTGCCCAAATGTTTGATGAAATAAAAAAGATGATCTTAGGCCGAGTACATGGATACCAAACATGACATGCTTTAAAATTGCGCACAAACGTGCAGTGGCAACAAAATTAATACATTTTTAAAAGCCTTTAAAAGCCTTTACAGGTTACCACTTTAGATTTACAGAGGAGGTCTACTGCTAAAAATACTGCCCTCGATCTGACCTTCGCGGTGATACCTCACATGCATGGTGCAATTGCTGTTTACATTTGACGCCAGACCGCCGCTTGCGTTCGCCTTAGCGCGAGAGCAGGGGGGACAGGGGTGCTTTTTATTTATTTATTTTTTTCTTTATTATTTTTTTGCTTTTTTATCTTATTTTTAAACTGTTCCTTTCATTTTTTTTTTTTTAAATCATTTTTATTGTTATCTCAGGGAATGTAAATATCCCCTATGATAGCAATAGGTAGTGACAGGTACTCTTTTTTGAAAAAATTGGGGTCTATTAGACCCTAGATCTCTCCTCTGCCCTCAAAGCATCTGACCACACCAAGATTGGTGTGATAAAATGCTTCCCAAATTTCCCAATGGCGCTGTTTACATCCGGCGAAATCTAAGTCATAAAATGCTCGTAGCTTCCGGTTTCTTAGGCCATAGAGATGTTTGGAGCCACTCTGGTCTCTGATCAGCTCTATGGTCAGCTGGCTGAATCACCGGCTGCATTCTCAGGTTCCCTGTTGAGACAGGAGAGCCAGAGAAAAACACGGAAGACGGTGGGGGGGGGGGGCATTCCCTCCCACTGCTTGTAAAAGCAGTCTAGAGGCTAATTAGCCGCTAGGATTGCTTTTACATGAAAGCCGACCGCTGGCTAAAAAGAATGATACCAAGATGATACCTAAACCTGCAGGCATCATTCTGGTATAACCACTCAAAGTCGTGAATGGCATACCTGAAGACAAAAAAATGGTTAACAATAAAGCACAGTAAACGGTAAAGTATAAAAAATTGCATACCTGAAAAGCAAACATGATAAAACATAATAACAATAAAACATTGCAGAATAGAATACAGTAAAAAAGAGCAGAACAATAGAGAGAGAATAGAGAGAGAGAGAACAATAAAACGACAACTATTTTTTTTTATTTTTGTTTATGTTTTTTTTTTTTTTACACTTTTTTTTTGTAACTGTAACTTTTATAACTGTAACCGGTTCCAGGTTCGGGTCTCTCAAAATGCGATGGCATCTTGGGAGACCCTGTGAAAGTGTGTCCTAGTCTGTGGAATGCTGTACCCTATGCTAATACTCAACTAGTGAATGGTAGCGTTCAAAACATTCACCAATGCAAAGACCAGGATTGTCAGGACAGGAGGGACAATAATAGCGGGTGTCATGCCTATATCCGCGCTTGCTGCAGACACAACATCTTTTTTTGGGGGGGGGGGGGGGGTTCGTTGGGTAGGGGTACTCGGGAGGACATAAAGAAAATGCTTCTCATGCAGCCGACTGCATTTGGTTGGGGATGTGAATGGGGGAAGTATGGGCGCTGCAGAAGCGGTGGGTTCCCAATTAGGATTGGCGAATGCAGCAGGAAGGGCACTATGGGCACGACGGGCCTGTGTTTGTCTTTTTGGTGGCAGCGGGACACTACTTGTGCTTGCCACCTCACCAGCTTGAACTGCACTTATGGGACTCGCCACGTCACCAAGTGTTACTGCAGTGCTGGTTTGACTACGACCGGGGTGTACTAGGGGGCTGGTGCTTGCCAGTTCACCAAAACGCTACAAAAAAAAGTGACAGTGATCGATCGATACTGCACTTGGGTGGGCTGGACTGGGCTGGGCCGGGCGGAGGGGCAAAACGCAGGTGCTAGCAGGTATCTGGGCTGATCCCGCTAACACTGCGTTTTTGGGAACCCTAAACTGCTGGGGACGCTAGTATAGATCTGATCGGATCAGATATTGATGCGTTCAGATACTATACCACTAAGGGAGGTGTACGGTGCGTGTACGGTGCGTGCGTGGGTGTTCGCGGTACTGGCGCTAATCTGACGCTGCCTAGGGCGACGCATATCACCGCCGGGCGATCAGGGGGCTAAACCTTTTTTCGGTAATAAACGGCGGGTGCCCTGACACTATAAAAAATAAACAAACTAACCAGCGTCACCCATAACGGTTATACGGTGATCAGTGGTGAAAGGGTTAACTAGGGGGCCATCAAGGGGTTAAAACATTTATTACATAGTATATGGGGGTCCCTGTCGCTATAAAACACTGACGGCGAACCTAAATATTTACGTCCCTAACTAGCGTCACCAGCGACACTAATACAGCGATCAGAAAAATGATCGCTTAGCGACACTGGCGACAGGGGGTGATCAAGGGGTTAAAACTTTATTAGGGGGGGTAAGGGGGGTACCCTAGACCTACAGGGGGCTAAACCTTTATTCGGTAATAAACGGCGGGTGCCCTGACACTATAAAAAATAAACGAACTAACCAGCGTCACCCGTAACGGTTATATGGTGATCAGTGGTGAAAGGGTTAACTAGGGGGCAATCAAGGGGTTAAAACATTTATTAGGTAGTATATGGGGGTCCCTGACGCTATAAAACGCTGACGGCGAACCTAAATATTTACGTCCCTAACTAGCATCACCAGCGACACTAATACAGCGATCAGAAAAATGATCGCTTAGTTACACTGGTGAGGGGGGGTGATCAAGGGGTTAAAACTTTATTAGGGGGGTAAGGGGGGTACCCTAGACCTACAGGGGGGTAACAGTAACTGTGCTAACACTGCTAACTGTCACAAACTGACACTATGCAGTAATCAGGAAAAAAAAAAAAAAAAAAAACCTGCTTGGTGTCAGTTTGTGACAGGGGGGGGGGGGTGATTGGGGGGGGATCGGGGGGCGATCGGGGGGGGGGATCGGGGTGTAATGTATGCCTGGCATGTTCTACTGTGTGTGTGTGTGTGTTTGGTGCACTTACATGTCATCTCTCCTCGGCGCTGGAACGGAAACTGGCCAGCCGAGGAGAGATGACATCACATCCTCTGCCTCTGTGTACTATACAGAGGCAGGGGATGTTTCTCATTGGCTGGGAGCGATCGCGAGGGGGGGGCCACGATCGGATGGCCTCCCCCTCGTCTCTCAATGCTCCCAGCCAAATGCCGACCGCAGCTGGCACCGGGGGGGGGGTCCGATCGGACCCCCCACCCGCGGGAAGGCAATCACGTTTCAGGTACGTGATTTTGCCTGCCCGTGCCGCTCTGCTCACGTATATAGGCGTGAGGCGGTCGGCAAGTGGTTAAAACCTGGTCCAAACATGAACTCTCCTGGTTAGGTAAGATCAATTTGATTAAAATGACCTTACTCCCAAGAATTTTATATTTTTTTAGATCTCTTCCCATTCCAGTTAATAAATTTCATTTGAAAAAACTCCAGAGCAAGATTCTCAAATTCACATGGCTATCGAATACCCCAACACACCTTATTTCACCATAAAAGTAAGGGACGACTAGGTCTTCCTCATCTTCACAAATATTATATAGCCGCTAGACTGGCTCAATTATCCATAATTTACTCAAAGCCTGAAAAACCAGACTGGATCAATATAGAGCAACAGGCAGTACCCCACTTATCCTTGGATTATTTATAATGGTGTCCACCTAAGAAAAGACCTCCCATAATGGCCCCAACTATGTCCCAATCTTGCGCACTTTGGGATAGCCTCAGAAATCACCCGACTCTCATTTCCACAGGACGTCCCTTATCACACTTATTCAATAATCCGGACTTCCCTCTAGGCTTAGATAGAAAAACATTCCGCTGGTGGGTGGACAAGGGACTATATTGTATAGGACATTCCTTTAAATCTGGAAAACCCATAACCCTTACCTATTGCGTCAATACGCTGAAACTTCCAGATTCTGAAAGACTCCATTTCGATCTCATTTCTAAATTCTTACACCAAATTTGGAAGGATAAACCCCTTCCGCTCCAATTCACAAAATTTGAGATCTGGTGTGAACAAGCTATGGAACAAAAAGGAGGAATTTCTGTGATTTACTAGTGCCTCACTCACCCTACAGCTAAATCCTCCTATATGGAGGCCTGGGGAAATGATCTACAATTCAGTTGGGACTTAGCAACCTGGTATACGGCTTACTCAAAATCTTTCAGGGGAATTCTTAATGCTTAACAATAAAAATTCAAAAGTGTGGCGCTAGAAATTACATAAAAGAATAAGTGTGCAAATACAGTGACTACAGTCAGATATTTCGGTATGAGCCAAAAAATTCAGTGGATTACAGGTTAATGAATAAAAAAATATATATAACAGTCAATATACATATATTGAACCAAGTGTAAAAATTGTGAAATATATAGTCCAAATAAGTGTGCAAACACAAGTAAAAAAGTCTGTGACAATAGTGAAAAATTGATGATGGTAAACGGGTGTCTCCTGAGCATGCAGAGGGATGGTTCTGAGCCGGCAACCTGGTAGGTAAATAAACCGTGGAGAAACCGGGAGTGCACAGAGGGTTGAAATCGGTGCTGGGACCATTACCAGAAACCAAGGAGGCTTACCAGAGTGTGTGGCCTGAAATGGCGTATGCCATACAGGTCAAAAAGGCTTGATGACCAACAGGTCTAGGCAAGTAATCTGGCCAGATGTCATCACACAGGGAGGAAAGGGGATCAGCACGGCTTCCTCAGCGATGGATACACCGTAAACCAGGTAAATGGTATGGATAGCATGTGAGGGAAAAAACACTCACATAGCGTAATAACGTTTGAACTTGGATTTATTAAAATAAATAAAGTGAAAACAAACTCACATTTTCAGAAGATAAAAACAGCATATAGTCTTGTAGCGGTAGTTATGAGGGGTCCACCCGACATGTTTCAACTAAAAAGTCATCATCTGGGGTGTGGACCCCCTCATCCCACCGCTCTATATATAGATAAATGATGAATGATGACCCCCACTGGGAATGTCCGAAACCGGAAGTGCTTCTGACGACCTTTATTTCCGGTTTTGGGGGTATTGGTACACCAAATTAGACCATATATATAAGTGGACATCTATATTTGGTTTGTGTAGACCTAAAATAAACATTAAGAGGGAATAAGAAGGAAAGAAACGGCTTAGATTGAGGCCGGTATGTAATCCGGAACCAAGCCTCACTTTCGTTTCCCCTTACCAAATAGGAGGAAGCGCAGTGACAGCACTGCGCTCCGCCCCCTAAACCAAGCCTCGTTGTCGTGTTGCGCGATGACGTCACACGCAAGTCACGACAACGCCGGCAATGCGCTCCACATTTAGCCAAGCCTCTCTTTAAAAGCACCTGTGAATGAATCATGTTCGGTCACAACTCCCCAGGAGGTGGAGCCCGGCTTGGATACAGGACCGGAAGGACCATTAAAGTGTCAGCAAAGGCGGACACATGCAGTAAAAACTTAATGAGAGGTATATGGGGGCTGAAATATGTGGAAATAAATAAAAAAGGGGTAACAATTTGGAAATAATTAAAAATTAATATAGAAATTATGTTATGAGAAATCAATAAAAAGTATGTAAACAACCGGAATGTGTTTACCTACATATAGGTATAAAACTATAAGATCTACCGGACACTGCCAATAGGGGGCACCAGTACAATTCAGAACATACTTAGAACCCCAAAACACATATACAGTATAAAAAATGACAATAATAATGTATATGAAAATGATCAGAAAGTCATAAATATGGTATGTTGGATAATACGTAAAAAAAGAAAGATCGAAAAATTATTTGTATCTATGCCTGGTTGATAAAAGAGTTGATGTCCCATTCCACGTTAATACCTTGCGGGAAATGGGACCCCAACTCGTATATCCAATATGTCTCTAAACGGGAGACACCCCTAAGTGTCGACCCCCCCCGCCAAGGGGCCGTGTATTTGTCTATGATGAGGAACTGAGTGCCCACAGGATTTCTATCGTGACATTCCCTGTAGTGCCTGGGAATTGTATGTTTGGTACTACCTGCTTTAATTAAATTAATATGTTCCGAGACACGTACAGTAAAAGATCTAATAGTACGGCCCACATATTGTTTCCCGCAGGGGCAAGTTATCAAGTATACAATCCCTGTGGTTGCACATGTACTAAATTGTTTGATTGTGTACGTGCGCCCAGTTACGGTAGAGGAAAAATCATGACTGGTCCTTCTGCCACAGGTGTTATACTGGCAAACCAAACATTTTTTGCAAGGATGAAAACCCGTCCAATTGTGAAAAAAAGATGTTTTTTTTGGTGGGTCTATAACGTTAGGAGCCAACTTGCTCCTAAGGGATGGAACGCCTCTGAAGACCACCTTGGGGGTCTCTGGTAGCAGTGGTCCTAGTATTTTGTCTGTTCTGAGGACATCCCAATGATGTTCAAAAATCCTTTTAATGTGCTTGTGTTGCATAGAAAAGGACGTCAGAAATGACCATTTGAAATCATCATTGGGATGTTTGGGCCTATCTTGCAATAGTGTCTGGCGATCCACCTTATAGGCATTTTCAATTTCCCTGTCTAGATCGGGGAGATTATATCCCTTTTCTAAAAACCGATCCTTCAGCGTCCTAGCCTGAACCATGAAAGTATCACGGTCAGTGCAATTCCTGCTTAACCTCAAGAATTGACTCCGGGGGACTGATCGTATCCAGGAATTATGGTGACAGCTGTCGGTTGGTATATAGCCATTTCTGTCGTGGATTTGAAATAAGTGCTGAATGTAAAACCCCCTTCCTTTCTGTCAATGACCAAATCTAGAAAGTGGACAGAGGTGGTACTAGCCTTGAAAGTCAGGGAAATACCCCTATCATTTGTGTTTAGAGAAGCCATGAAGACAACCAGATCATCATGGCTACCTGTCCATAAGAGGAGGATGTCGTCTATGTACCGGGCCCACATCAAAAGATGTGGGTTCTCCATGGCATAGACGACATCCTCCTCCCACTTGGCCATGAACAAGTTGATCGCCAGACACTATTGCAAGATAGGCCCAAACATCCCAATGATGATTTCAAATGGTCATTTCTGACGTCCTTTTCTATGCAACACAAGCACATTAAAAGGATTTTTGAACATCATTGGGATGTCCTCAGAACAGACAAAATACTAGGACCACTGCTACCAGAGACCCCCAAGGTGGTCTTCAGAGGCGTTCCATCCCTTAGGAGCAAGTTGGCTCCTAACGTTATAGACCCACCAAAAAAAACATCTTTTTTTCACAATTGGACGGGTTTTCATCCTTGCAAAAAATGTTTGGTTTGCCAGTATAACACCTGTGGCAGAAGGACCAGTCATGATTTTTCCTCTACCGTAACTGAGCGCACGTACACAATCAAACAATTTAGTACATGTGGAACCACAGGGATTGTATACTTGATAACTTGCCCCTGCGGGAAACAATATGTGGGCCGTACTATTAGATCTTTTACTGTACGTGTCTCGGAACATATTCATTTAATTAAAGCAGGTAGTACCAAACATACAATTCCCAGGCACTACAGGGAATGTCACGATAGAAATCCTGTGGGCACTCAGTTCCTCATCATAGACAAATACACGGCCCCTTGGCGGGGGGGGTCGACACTTAGGGGTGTCTCCCGTTTAGAGACATATTGGATATACGAGTTGGGGTCCCATTTCCCGCAAGGTATTAACGTGGAATGGGACATCAACTCTTTTATCAACCAGGCATAGATACAAATAATTTTTCGATCTTTCTTTTTTTACTTATTATCCAACATACCATATTTATGACTTTCTGATCATTTTCATATACATTATTATTGTCATTTTTTATACTGTATATGTGTTTTGGGGTTCTAAGTACGTTCTGAATTGTACTGATGCCCCCTATTGGCAGTGTCCGGTAGATCTTTTAGTTTTATACCTATATGTAGGTAAACACATTCCGGTTGTTTACATACTTTTTATTGATTTCTCATAACATAATTTCTATATTAATTTTTAATTATTTCCAAATTGTTACCCCTTTTTTATTTATTTCCACATATTTCAGCCCCCATATACCTCTCATTAAGTTTTTACTGCATGTGTCCGCCTTTGCTGACACTTTAATGGTCCTTCCGGTCCTGTATCCAAGCCGGGCTCCACCTCCTGGGGAGTTGTGACCGAACATGATTCATTCACAGGTGCTTTTAAAGAGAGGCTTGGCTAAATGTGGAGCGCATTGCCGGCGTTGTCGTGACTTGCGTGTGACGTCATCGCGCAACACGACAACGAGGCTTGGTTTAGGGGGCGGAGCGCAGTGCTGTCACTGCGCTTCCTCCTATTTGGTAAGGGGAAACGAAAGTGAGGCTTGGTTCCGGATTACATACCGGCCTCAATCTAAGCCGTTTCTTTCCTTCTTATTCCCTCTTAATGTTTATTTTAGGTCTACACAAACCAAATATAGATGTCCACTTATATATATGGTCTAATTTGGTGTACCAATACCCCCAAAACCGGAAATAAAGGTCGTCAGAAGCACTTCCGGTTTCGGACATTCCCAGTGGGGGTCATCATTCATCATTTATCTATATATAGAGCGGTGGGATGAGGGGGTCCACACCCCAGATGATGACTTTTTAGTTGAAACATGTCGGGTGGACCCCTCATAACTACCGCTACAAGACTATATGCTGTTTTTATCTTCTGAAAATGTGAGTTTGTTTTCCCTTTATTTATTTTAATAAATCCAAGTTCAAACGTTATTACGCTATGTGAGTGTTTTTTCCCTCACATGCTATCCATACCATTTACCTGGTTTACGGTGTATCCATCGCTGAGGAAGCCGTGCTGATCCCCTTTCCTCCCTGTGTGATGACATCTGGCCAGATTACTTGCCTAGACCTGTTGGTCATCAAGCCTTTTTGACCTGTATGGCATACGCCATTTCAGGCCACACACTCTGGTAAGCCTCCTTGGTTTCTGGTGATGGTCCCGGCACCGATTTCAACCCTCTGTGCACTCCCGGTTTCTCCACGGTTTATTTACCTACCAGGTTGCCGGCTCAGAACCATCCCTCTGCATGCTCAGGAGACACCCGTTTACCATCATCAATTTTTCACTATTGTCACAGACTTTTTTACTTGTGTTTGCACACTTATTTGGACTATATATTTCACAATTTTTACACTTGGTTCAATATATGTATATTGACTGTTATATATATTTTTTTATTCATTAACCTGTAATCCACTGAATTTTTTGGCTCATACCGAAATATCTGACTGTAGTCACTGTATTTGCACACTTATTCTTTTATGTAATTTCTAGCGCCACACTTTTGAATTTTTATTGTTAATTTTGATCCTGAGTCTACGGGTGTGTTGGCTGCTGTTTGTCATCTTTAGCGCAGCGCTGTACTCAACCTCTGAATTCTTAATGTTTCCCTGATGGAAGTTAACATTAAGGTTATAACCAGGTGGTATTTAACCCCCACCAGCCTTGCAACCATATATCCAACTGCAGATTCAACTTGTTTCAGAGGTTGTCAATTATTGGGAACGATGGTTCATACTTGGTGGGGATGTCCTAGGATCCGACCATTTTGGAATAAAGTTTTTAACATGATATTTAAGGTGACTGGTCATCAGATTCCTAGGTCCATTCTTGTAGCTCTTCTAAATGCCCACATTCCCAAGCACACACAAAAATTAATTCACTTCATACTCACAGGAGTCAAGCTTATAATAGCGAAAGCTTGGAAGAAACCTAGGCCCTTCTTGTCAGAGGTCAGAAGAAAAGTTTCCTGGATAATGACCCAAGAAAAATTGGCCAGCATTTTAGCCGACAGGACCCCACAGTTTGAAAAAATCTGGGACCCTTGGGCTAAATACATAGGGATTTCTATTTCGCATGGAGTCACACCGGCCCTCTCTCCTTCTAAGCATTACGATAGACCCGTATCCCTTTTCTTTCTCTCCTTTTCTTTTCCTTCTCTTTTTCTGTCCTTTTATCTATATGTTTTGAGGTCACCTGGAAATGACATTTGAGGATTCTTATCTCTAATTTTAATTTATGATATCAACATTTATAGATAAGTTTATCTTATCTTCCTTCATGTTAGACTGAAACATTTTTTGACCGGGGGGTGGGGTCGCTGGGGAGGTGGAGGGTTCGCTCCTTCGGCACAGTATGATCCCGTTAGGGGTGCCGGGGGTTGGGAATCCCTCTATTTCCTTACTGCTCTCCACCAGACCGGGTTACCTATTAGGCTGGCCTAACAGGATTGGAATATCCATTTTTATTTTATCCCCATTGGTTAATAGCTTACTGTCGTGAACTCGTCATTTTCCAGGATTTAATGTTAATGAACCTTTAAAATAATTATTAAACGTATCGTATTGTATTCTATGTTTTTTAAAAATAAAATATTTTGAAAGTGAAAAACACAGAATTGTTGACATTTTTGCAGATTTATTAAAAAAGAAAAACTTAAATATCACATGGTCCTAAGTATTCAGACCCTTTGCTCAGTATTTAGTAGAAGCCCCCTTTTGATCTAATACAGCCATGAGTCTTTTTGGGAAAGATGCAACAAGTTTTTCACACCTGGATTTGGGAATCCTCTGCCATTCCTCCTTGCAGATCCTCTCCAGTTCTGTCAGGTTGGATGGTAAACGTTGGTGGACAGCCATTTTTAGGTCTCTCCAGCGATGCTCAATTGGGTTTAAGTCAGGGCTCTGGCTGGGCCATTCAAGAACAGTCACGGAGTTGTTGTGAAGCCACTCCTTCGTTATTTTAGCTGTGTGCTTAGGGTCATTGTCTTGTTGGAAGGTAAACCTTCGGCCCAGTCTGAGGTCCTGAGCAATCTGGAGAAGGTTTTCGTCCAGGATATCCCTGTACTTGGCCGCATTCATCTTTCCCTCAATTGCAACCAGTCGTCCTGTCCCTGCAGCTGAAAAACACTCCCACAGCATGATGCTGCCACCACCATGCTTCACTGTTGGGACTGTATTGGACAGGTGATAAGCAGTGCTTGGTTCTCTCCACACATACCACTTAGAATTAAGGCCAAAAAGTTCTATCTTGGTCTCATCAGACCAGAGAATCTTATTTATCACCATCTTGGAGTCCTTCAGGTGTTTTTTTGCAAACTCCATGCAGGCTTTCATGTGTCTTGCACTGAGGAGAGGCTTCCGTCGGGCCACTCTGCCATAAAGCCCCCACTGGTGGAGGGCTGAAGTGATGGTTGACTTTCTACAACTTTCTCCCATCTCCCGACTGCATCTCTGGAGCTCAGCCACAGTGATCTTTGGGTTCTTCTTTACCTCTCTCACCAAGGCTCTTCTCCCCCGATAGCTCAGTTTGGCCAGACGGCCAGCTCTAGGAAGGGTTCTGGTCGTCACAAACGTCTTCCATTTAAGGATTATGGAGGCCACTGTGCTCTTAGGAACTTCAAGTGCAGCAGAAACTTTTTTGTAACCTTGGCCAGATCTGTGCCTGGCCACAATTCTGTGTCTGAGCTCTTCAGGTAGTTCCTTTGACCTCATGATTCTCATTTGCTCTGACATGCACTGTGAGCTGTAAGGTCTTATATAGACAGGTGTGTGGGTTTCCTAATCAAGTCCAATCAGTATAATCAAACACAGCTGGACTCAAATGAAGGTGTAGAACCATCTCAAGGATGATCAGAAGAAATGGACAGCACCTGAGTTAAATATATGAGTGTCACAGCAAAGGGTCTGAATACTTAGGACCATGCGATATTTCAGTTTTTCTTTTTTGATAAATCTGCAAAAATGTCAACAATTCTGTGTTTTTCTGTCAATATGGGGTGCTGTGTGTACATTAATGAGGAAAAAAATGAACTTAAACGATTTTAGCAAATGGCTGCGATATAACAAAGAGTCCCCACTGTATATACTGCTGTTCAGAGTATATAGTGCCTGCTGGCCTGGGTGACCCCCACACCATTTTTTTTTAAATTTGGGTGGTGGTTTCCCCTTAATATCCATACCAAACCTGAAGGGCCTGGTATGGATTTTGGGGGTGACATCCACGCCATTTTTTTTTGGTATTTTTATCTATATTGCCAGGACCCAACAATACATTACAGCCGCGAGCAGTTTTAATTTAAATTTTTTCCTTTATATAGTTACATAGTAGGTGAGGTTGAAAAAAGACACAAGTCCATCAAGTCCAACCTATGTGTGTGATTATGTGTCAGTATTACATTGTATATCCCTGTATGTTGCGGTCATTCAGGTGCTTATCCAATAGTTTCTTGAAGCTATCAATGCTCCCTGCTGAGACCACCGCCTGTGGAAGGGAATTCCACATCCTTGCCGCTCTTACAGTAAAGAACCTCTACGTAGTTTAAGGCTAAACCTCTTTTCTTCTAATTTTAATGAGTGGCCGCGAGTCTTGTTAAACTCTCTTCTGTGAAAAAGTTTTATCCCTATTGTGAAGAGAGGCCGTGCCCGAAGCGTGGCAAGCGAAGCGTGGCAAGCGAAGCGAGCCCGCGAGGGGCCCTGTGCCAAAGTGGTCTTACAACAGTGTTGGAACGCATATGGCGGTGTCGCGCATGCGCACTCCAGCGGGTAGCAAAATGTGATGGTGACACCCTTAGTGCTTGTTACCTAAAAGACTCCTCCATCATTATCAGCTTTCAAGATCCACCATCTTCCATAATTGATTGGACTTTCTAACCTTACCTGTGGACATTTTATATTTGATTTCATATCCATGCTTTTATTTATTCGCTTTTATTGATTCCAATTGATTGCGAGCCACTATACCGGTATCCTGAGCGCTAGCATTTGCTGTTTTTGTTCATGCGATTTTTATCGTGACTGTGACATTGCGGCGGACAGATCGGACACTTTTGACACTATTTTGGGACCAGTGACATTATTACAGCGATTAGTGCTATAAATATGCACTGATTACTGTATAAATCTCACTGGCAAAGAAAGGGTTAACACTAGGGGGGCGATCAAGGGGTTAAATGTGTTACCTAGGGAGTGATTCTAACTGTGGGGGGAGGGGACTGACTTGGGGAGGGGACCGATCGGTGTTCCTATATACTAGAAACACACAGGCTGTCTCTCCTCTCCCCTTGACAGGGCGTGGATCTGTGTGTTTACATTTGTTTGGGTACAGCGTCGCACAACTGTGCAATTAGTTAAAGCGACGCAGTGCCGTATCGCAAAAAATAGCCTGGTCATTAAGGGGTAAATCCTTCTGGGCCTGATGTGATTAAACATGTATTGCAATGCATGCAAACCAAAAATCCGTGTTTCGTGCAATGTTTGGTAGAATTGTGTAAGGGTGTAAAGCAGCGTGCAGAGAACCCAATTAGAATTTGTAGTGTTAACATGTGGGCACACTCCTTTAACACCTGATAGCTTATACATATATATAAAACCTATTTGGAGTTGAGCACAGGTATAACTTATTTCTGTTGTCAGTGACCAGACCTGAACCTGTAGCTCTCCTACAACTTGTGTATATCTGCCCCATATTGGCACTATAGCCACTGGAGGATTTGCATTTTGCAGAGTAGAGTAGGGACTGGCCAGAGAGGGATTACTTTGACGCAGTTGGCCAGCTTAAACATGTATTGCAATGTATGTGAACCACAAATCCCTGTTTTTGTGCCACGTTTGCTAGAAATGTGTAAGGGTACATAGCATTGTGTAGAGGGTTCATTCAGAATTTCTAGTCTCCGTGTCTGACACACTTGTGCATGATGGTGGGACCTAGACCCTAGTCACCCCATCTCCTGATCCACATGTATGTCGGCATCTTAGATCCCTGGAGCACACTCATGCTGAGTCCTTTGGTTTAATCGTGATAAAGCTGGGCTGAAGCGGGCTGAATGAACAAAAAGAAAAAAACAAAACAAATGGAGGTGGGAGGATCAATCCCCCCTCTGAAACGTTGTATTCTTACATCAGAATACACTGAGCAGCAGCTGCTGAGCCACAAAAGTTTTCCAACATGCCCATTAGGCTTGTTTGTATGAAACAAAGTATTAACACCCGACTTAGAAAGGGGGAGAAAGCCTGCTTGAGAAATGGCAGTGAAATGAAGGCCAAACATGAAGTTTTCGCCCGGTCTTCAATTCACGCAGACAGGATGGTACAAATAAGCACGGCATCTGGTGTCGTTAAAAAGCCTCTCTGTGTCCAGGGCTATAACCTTAACATGGGAGAGGTGGACTTCAAAATCCAAATGATGAAGCCGTACTTCGTTTCCGGCACTGGTACAAAAAGGTGTCTACTTATTTCAATTGGTTCTATATAATGCTTTTGTAATTTACAAAGCAGCAGGAAGAAGTGGATCCTTCCTAAAATTTCAGGAAGCGACCATCTGTGGCCCAACCCCCAAATGCAGATGCATGAGAGGCATTTTCTGGATGTCCTTCCTGGTACCCTGACCCAAAAGTCACCCCAAAAAAGAGGTCGTGTCTGTAACAGACAAAGAAAAAAGACGAGACACCTGGTATTTCTGTCCCTCCTGTCCTTCCATCCTGGTCTCTGCATCAAGGACTGCTTCTGTCGCTACCACACACTAGTGGAATATAGGTATAGGGTACAGCATGGCACAGTCTAGGACACACAAGGGTCTCGAAAGATGCTAGTCAAGAAACTGTCTATCACATTGTGAGAGACTCTAAACTCTTATAGGGCGTACACACGGTCGGACTTTGTTCGGACATTCCGACAACAAAATCCTAGGATTTTTCCCGACGGATGTTGGCTCAAACTTGTCTTGCATACACACGGTCACACAAAGTTGTCGGAAAATCTGATCGTTCTGAACGCGGTGACGTAAAACACGTACGTCGGGACTATAAACGGGGCAGTGGCCAATAGCTTTCATCTAATGCTGCTGCTAGACTAATACACCTCACTAATCGATCCGTGACTGCTGCTCCTCTCTGCCAATCCCTTCACTGGCTTACCCTACCCCACCGTGTAAAATTCAAAATGCTAACCATAACATACAAGGCCATTCACAACATCGCCCCCATCTACATCACCAACCTCATCTGCAGATATCGCCCAAATCGCCCCCTCCGCTCCTCCCAGGACCTCCTGCTCTCTAGCTCCCTTGTTACCTCCTCCCATGCTCGCCTTCAGGACTTCTCCAGAGCCTCTCCCATCCTCTGGAATTCCCTGCCCCAGTATGTCCGATCAGCCCCTACCCTGTCCACCTTTAGGAGATCCTTGAAAACTCATTTATTCAGGGAAGCCTATCCCACACCCACATAACTGTCCCTGAGCCACCCCCATCAAATCATTCTTTGCAGCTATTACCTTTTGTACCACCACCCCCTCCCTTTAGAATGTAAGCTCTACGAGCAGGGCCCTCCTGTACCTTTTGTATTGAACTGTACTGTAATTGTGTTGTCCCCCTTATACATTGTAAAGCGCTGAGTAAACTGTTGGCGCTATATAAATCTCATATAATAATAATAATCTCTTTATTTATTCTGAGCATGCGTGGCACTTTGTCCATCGGATTTGTGTACACACGATCGGAATTTCCGACAACGGATTTTGTTGTCGGAAAATTTTATCTCCTGCTCTCCAACTTTGTGTGTCGGAAAATCCGATGGAAAATGTGTGATGGAGCCTACACACAGTCGGAATTTCTGACAACACGCTCCGATCGGACATTTTCCATTGGAAAATCCGACTGTGTGTACAGGGCCTAAGGCTGGAAAGTTTACTGTTACGGTTGCCATTTCCTTCCCTTAACCCCCCCCCCCTTTTTTTTTTATTCATACCAACTTTCTTTCCCCCCTGTCAGTCCTTCTCTGAGCTGGCCGCTCAGCTGTCGGCTAATTGCCAGCTCCCATCTCTACACAGGGACTCACCTGTTGATGATATCCTGCTCGTCAGTCCTGCCTACTTAAGCCGTCCAACCCAGATGATCTCTGCCTTTGCCTTGGTCAACATCACAGAGACTGCATTCCTGTTAAAGACTTGCTTGGCTAACATTCCTTCTGGCTCCAGATCCTGCTTGCTGTACCACTACGCTGATTCCTGGATTCCTGACTTTCTGGCTTGTCTATCTGTTCCGGTTACCGAACTTTGGCTATGTTTTGACTACGTTTGTTTTATTTACTTTTATTATTTAACAAGTGTGATTTAACTGCACTTCTGTCTCGGTCTGATTCATGGTTCCTGATAGTAGACGAAGGCCATGAATTCAGAAGATGCAGTCAATCCACTTGTTGGTAATATTTTTTCCAGATTGGATGAGCAGGATCACCGCATGGATCAGTTTGCCATGACTTTACAAATTCTCCTGAGTCGCACGGCTCACCTGGAATCTCCCACTGTGGCTGCTCCGGTACAACCTGTGTTGCAGGCCGACCCTGCTGCTGCTCCAGTCTCTGTGCAGGCACCCGCCTCGAGTATTACCTCTATAAGAGGTATAAAAAAATTGGTGTGTACTCCACGCCTAATTCTAAAAAAAACAAGTGAAGCTGCTCCCCTTAATGGGTATTATTAATACTCAAGAATGTGATTATAAAAAGTGAAGAGTTCTGATCCTGTCGTTGAGTGAGGGTCTGGAAGGAGGAAGTGAGAGTCAATGCTGAAGAAATGTAAATAGTTCTTTTTGTGTGTGGCCCATTGGGTCTTGTGCTTACTTGTTATGTTAAAAAGCAATAAACAAAACTTTAAAAAAATAAAATAAAATGTGAAGAGGGCGCTGTTTATAATATGTGATAATATAAATGTGTATAAACCAATATAAATACCGTTCAATAATATGCAAAAAAAGAAATTTTTACAATATAGTAAAGGTAATTAAAATTCATGCATGTGATATAAATATTTGCTCATGACAATGTAATGGCAATATAGTCTAATGGAATTCCTTTTATATAAATAGTCCCAAACAAAAGTTCATTTAGTGAAAAAATTCTTCTGTGCAAATAGTCTTCCAGAGAAATAGTGAGTATTCCTTCACCAGACACTGTAAAAACACCCCATGTGCTCTAGGTAAATATTCTGCTTACCAGAAGGATTTGAGTTCTTTAATTAAAAATAAAGTCAAAAGAAGCTTTGGCAGGATAATGCCGGCTACATTCGTGTAACCTGGAGATATGAGGCGGTACTTGGTACATGTTACTCTACCTATTTCCGGTCCCTCTGGTTGTTTCCGGTGGGGTTGGTGGAGCTCACGCCAACCATGGAGGTGGAAGCGAGGCGCCATCCAGCACATAAAAGCCAGCAGCCTCAGTGCCTAGTTAAGTCACATAGACATGTAAGCGGCCACTCGGCTTTTGTATTTTTTTACTACATTTTAATAAATGGGATTAGGCTATGGGTTTCCATAATTTCTTTTACATATCCCATTCTTAATCTCTGAGGAGGAAGAGTTCCATATATCTCCAGGTCAGGGCCGTCTTTTCGCATGGGCACACTGAGCAGTTGCCCGGGGGGCCCCACCTGCCCAGCGACCCCAGTCAAGCATCTTTCAGATGTCACAAAGTTCGCGGCTGCATTGTGCCAATGCTGTGCAATGGCGTCACCAGCGTGGAGCCCCATGTGCCCCCCCCTCCAAATTAAGTGCTGTACTGTTTTTGTATAACCGAAACAATGGTCGCGCCGCGCCCGCTGATCACTGAATGACTCATTATTGAGTGGCAGCCTGTCAGGTGACGTTGCGTGACGGCCGCCGCTGTTGTTTATGGGAGTTGTAGTCCGCGGCGGCTACGTGCTCAAGCTCCCTGCTCCCCGGGGGTGGAGTCAGTCTGAGGAGAACAGCGCAGCCAGCCTACCGCGTGCTACAACTCCCATCGCCGCGGTCGAAATCCAGGATATTTTGCCTGCCCCAGTGCCTCTGC
Organism: Lithobates septentrionalis; assembly: GCA_037952835.1. NCBI lineage: Eukaryota > Metazoa > Chordata > Amphibia > Anura > Ranidae > Lithobates > Lithobates septentrionalis. The sequence goes on along the minus strand of JBBDGP010003123.1, from coordinate 452,033 downwards.
TTGGCTGGACACTATGTAAAAACACCACCTGACGTGGCTGGCCTGGGCGCGCCGCTGCTGGCTGGTGGTACAGTAACAGTACTGTGGAGTAGATGTGACCCCCCGGCCAGGAGCAACATCATCACCCACCCCCCCAGGACTGGAGGAAGCCGTGGAGAAGGAGGAAGAGAGGACCTGTCCTGCTGCTGCTGAGCACTGAGTCTGCCGAGCAAGCTGAGGTGAGAGACCCTGACACCCCCACAGGATCAATCATCCCATCGATCTGCCCCCCATACACCTCATTTACCTTGACCATGGCCTGTGAATCCTGCTGGGAGCTGCCCACGGCCTACAGGCCAGCAGGACCCACATGCCATGGTCGGCTGCCAGCAGGACCCACAGACCATGGCCAGAAGGACCCATAGGCTATTGTCCGCTCCCAGCCGGACCCACAGGTCAGTGGCCAGCAGGACTCACAGGTTAGTGGCCAGCTCCCAGCAGGACCCACAGGTCCGCAGCCAGCTCCCAGCAGGACCCACAGGTCAGTGGCCAGCAGGACCCACAGGTCTGCAGTTTGTGGGTCCTGCTGGGATCTGGCCACTGACCTGTGGGTCCAGCTGGCCACTGACATGTGGGTCCTGCTGGCCACTGACCTGTAGGTCCTGCTGGCCACTGACATGTGGGTCCTGCTGGCCACTGACATGCGGGTCCTGCTGGCCACTGACATGCGGGTCCTGCTGGCCACTGACATGCGGGTCCTGCTGGCCACTGACATGCGGGTCCTGCTGGCCACTGACATGCGGGTCCTGCTGGCCACTGACATGCGGGTCCAGCTGGCCACTGACATGCGAGTCCAGCTGGCCACTGACATGCGAGTCCAGCTGGCCACTGACATGCGGGTCCTGCTGGCCACTGACCTGTGGGTCCTGCTAGCCACTGACCTGTGGGTCCTGCTAGCCACTGACCTGTGGGTCCAGCTGGCCACTGACCTGTGGGTCCAGCTGGCCACTGACCTGTGGGTCCAGCTGGCCACTGACCTGCGGGTCCTGCTGGCCACTGACCTGCGGGTCCTGCTGGCCACTGACCTGCGGGTCCTGCTGGCCACTGACCTGTGGGCCCTGCTGGCCACTAGCCTAGGGTGACCAGAAGTCTCCAGCACCGCCATATTACAAATATCTCCCACTTACACGCTTACACATAATTTGTGCTTTTGTACTGTCCCATTTCAATCTGTAATTTCTTGTTTTTCAATTCCTTGCTTTTCAAGTTCGTGTTATATTGTCCAAACGTTGTGTTAATGTTTAAACACTGTAAAGTACCAATAAATATAGTCTTATGGATAATTTGCATTTTTATTCTCGTGCGTGATTGTGTAGACAGGGCCCCAGTGCACTGTATTGCCCGGGGGCCTATCATGCTCTTAAGATGGCACTACCTGGCCGAACAGGAAGTGGGTCCTGAGACTCGATTGGCCGGGAGTCCCAAGACTGTGATATTGGCAGATGGCGCATGATCAGAAAGCTCCTGATTGCAAGTATGCATCGGGAGCTTTCTGGTACCTGCTGGAAAATTCTTTCTGTGTACATTATGCATAGCTCCCAACTGTCCCGGATCTGGAGGGACTGTCCCGGATTTGGAGCAATGTCCCTCTGTCCCTCTTTCCTCCTCATTTGTCCCTCATTTTGGTCTGACCTCTATAGTTGTATATAAAATGCACTTTTTATCTATTAAAAAGTGTTTCCCAGTGCTAAACCTTTCATCTAATTCCTAAATTGCTGCATTTATAAATTCCAAAAGACAATATAAAGAAATAGTAGTAGTAAAAAAAAGCACTTGTGGGTTTAACCAATCTTGTTTTTTTGTACAATTCTCCTTTAAGGGGGCGTGGCAAGGGGTGTGTCCTATGCCTGCATACTTTTTCTGATAGTTGTCCCTCGTTCCCATCTCAAAATGTTGGGAGGTATGCATTATGGCACCTGCCAGTGGCGGCCGGTGGGTTTTTCTTTTGGGGGGGAGGGGCGGCGAACAACCCCCCCCCCCACAGTCGGTCGGTGGCAACACACCCCCGGCCCCCCCAGGAGGACTGTCGGGGCATCAAAGCCCCCCGCACTTACCCCATCTAGGAAGCGGGCGCATAGTGTGTCCGGCGAGCAGCAGTTGTCTTTCTTCCTCCTGTGCATTATGGCGGCTTCCGCCGTGCATCTCCTTCCTCCTAGGCATCCGATAGGATCGCCTGTCCTTTCAGCCAATCGGAAAACGGGTTTAGACCCGCGCTTCCTGATTGGTGGAGAGGCGATTCAGTGTTAGAATAGCGAATGAATATTCACTATTCTAATACACCTGGGTGGGCTCCGAGCGCAATGCTCTGCAACCAGAGCCCATCCTATTTTGAAGACTATTAGGCTCGATTCACACCTATGCATGTTGCTTTTGAGCGTTTTTGGAGGTTTTTTTTTCATGCTTGCCACGTTTTTGAGCCGCGTTTTTCCCGCGTTTTTGCCGCGATTTGCGTTTTGCGTTTTTTTTTTTTTTTTTACAGTTTTTTTTTACAGTCTAAAAAAAAATGTAAAAAAAATAAAAAAAAAAACAAAACAAAAAAAAAACGGCAAAAACGCATCAAAAACGCACCAAAAACGCATCAAAAACGCTGCAAAAACGGTGCACTTGCGTTTTTGATGCTTGTCCATTGAAATCCATTACATGCAAAACGCTGCATTTTGCATGAAAAAAAGTCCCCGACCCTTTCCAAAAACGCAGAGATACAAAAAAGCATTGATGTGAACATGTTCCATAGGAACCCATGTTAAAAAATTCCCGTGCATTTCTGCAAAATGCAAAATGCATCAAAAAACGCGCTAGTGTGAATCGAGCCTTAGAGCATCAGGCTCTAATCAGGTGCTTAAAAAAACAAAACAAAAAACACCCCCCGCCGCTGTAATTCATGTGACCCGGCGTCCTGAAAGGGGCCGGACGCATGAATAGGGGGCGCCCACACTGGGGGTCCCAGAACAATGACACGCCAACACTGGGGATCCCAGAACAATGACACGCCGATACTGGGGGTCCCAGAGCAATGACACACTGACACTAGGGGTCCCAGAACACTGACACCCCCACACTGGGGGTCCTAGAACAATGACACGCCCACACTGGGGGTCCCAGAACAATGACACGCCGACACTGGGGGTCCCAGAACAATGACACGCCGGCACTGCAGGTCCCAGAACAATGACACGCCGGCACTGGGGGTCCCAGAACAATGACACACCCACACTGGGGGTCCCAGAACAATGACACGCCGGCACTGCAGGTCCCAGAACAATGACACGCCGGCACTGGGGGTCCCAGAACAATGACACACCCACACTGGGGGTCCCAGAACAATGACACGCCGGCACTGCAGGTCCCAGAACAATGACACGCCGACACTGGGGGTCCCAGAACAATGACACGCCGGCACTGCAGGTCCCAGAACAATGACACGCCGACACTGGGGGTCCCAGAACAATGACACGCCGACACTGGGGGTCCCAGAACAATGACACGCCGACACTGGGGGATCCCAGAACAATGACACGCCGACACTGGGGGTCCCAGAACAATGACACGCCCACACTGGGGGTCCCAGAACAATGACACGCCCACACTGGGGGTCCCAGAACAATGACACGCCCACACTGGGGGTCCCAGAACAATGACACGCCCACACTGGGGGTCCCAGAACAATGACACGCCGACACTGGGGGATCCCAGAACAATGACACGCCGACACTGGGGGTCCCAGAACAATGACACGCCCACACTGGGGGTCCCAGAACAATGACACGCCCACACTGGGGGTCCCAGAACAATGACACGCCCACACTGGGGGTCCCAGAACAATGACACGCCCACACTGGGGGTCCCAGAACAATGACACGCCCACACTGGGGGTCCCAGAACAATGACACACCCACACTGGGGGTCCCAGAACAATGACACACCGAGCTAATTCTATGTATTAAACAATGTGGATGATCAGTATTGTGATACTTAGAGGGGCATCGTCTCTATGTGTCTCTATGTATACAGTGATAGGATATGTATACAGATCCTCTCAGTCATTGCAAGTCACATAATGAAGTTCGCCTTCTGTCCTGCTGCCACCTTCAGGCGGACGGTGGAAGTACAATGCCAAGGGGCGTGGACATCATACAGTCACCTCCTCCTACCCCCGGCCTTGGTCGCTATGGTAACGGCAGAGCGTTCTTCCCAACAGGCAGTGCGGCGTCCCTGGTAACCCGGCGAGGACAGACATGGGGCAGGATTACTACTCGGTGCTGGAGATCCCCCGCAGTGCTACCGACACCGACATCAAAAGGGCGTGAGTGTGACCCGATCCTACCAACCACCCCGATATATCCCGCCCCGGTCACCTACATATGTCGTATAGTAATGGGGTGCAACCTCTAATAACTTCCCTCATCCCAATAAATAATATAGCAAGTGGCTTAAAGATACGATATCTTCCCCAGTCTGGGGGGTGCAACTTCTAATGTCTTCCCTCTACCCAATACATATAGCCAGGGGGTTCAACCTACACTATCTTCCCTCAGTATGGGGGTTCAACTTGTATTATCTTCCCCCTATCACCCGAATATAAAATTACAGCCTATGGATCCCATCTGTAATATCTTCCCCATCACAGTCAATGGGTGCAACCCATAACATCTTCCCAAGGTTACCCCAATATTTAATACGGCTTATTGGTGCAACCTATAACATCTTCCCCCAGTCACCCCAATATTTAATACGGCTTATTGGTGCAACCTATAACATCTTCCCCCAGTCACCCCAATATTTAATACGGCTTATAGGTGCAACCCATGACATCTTCCCCCAGTCACCCCAATATTTAATACAGCTTATGGGTGCAACCCATAACATCTTCCCCCCAGTCACCCCAAGATTTAATACAACCAATAGTGCAACCCATAACGTCTTCCCCAAGTTACCCCAATATTTAATATGGCTTATGGGTGCAACCCATAACATCTTCCCCCAGTCACCCTAATATTTAATATAGCTTATAGGTGCAACCCATAACATCTTCCCATAGTCACCCCAATATTTAATACAGCTTATAGGTGCAACCCATAACATCTTCCCCTAGTCACCCCAATATTTAATACGGCTTATGGGTGCAACCCATAACATCTTCCCCCAGTCACCCCAGGATTTACTACAGCCAATAGTGCAACCCATAACATCTTCCCCCAGGCACCCCAATATTTAATACAGCTTATAGGTGCAACCCATAACATCTTCCCCCAGTCACCCCAATATTTAATACAGCTTATAGGTGCAACCCATAACATCTTCCCCTAGTCACCCCAATATTTAATACAGCTTATAGGCGCAACCCATAACATCTTCCCCAGTCACCCCAATATTTAATACGGCTTATGGGTGCAACCCATAACATTTTCCCCCAGTCACCACAGGATTTAATACAGCCAATAGTGCAACCCATAACATCTTCCCCTAGTCACCCCAATATTTAATACAGCTCATGGGTGCAACCCATAAATCCTGGGGTGACTGGGGAAAAAGTTATGGGTTGCACCTATAAGCTGTATTAAATATTAGGGTGACCAGGGGAAGATGTTATGGGTTGCGCTATTGGCTGTATTAAATCCTGGGGTGACTGGGGGGGGGGGAGTTAATACAGCCAATAGTGCAACCTTTAACATCGTCCCCCTAGTCACCCCAAGATTTAATACGGCTTATAGGTGCAACCTATAACTTTTCCCCCAGTCTCCTCAATATTTAATACAGCCAATAGGTGCAACCTATAATGTCTTTCCCTCAAATCACCACTTTAAAAAAAAAAAAAAAATCAGCCTATAGGTGCCACCCTTAATATCCTTCCCCCAATCACCCCAATATTGAATACAGTTTATGGGTGCAACTGTAAAATCTTTTCCCTGTCATCCCAAATTATAATACAGCCTATGGGTACAACCGAAAACATCGTCCCCTTGACTGTACTACAGCCTGGAGTGCAAACCTTAATATCTTCCCCACACTCAGAACAATTTATAATACAGGCTATGGGTGCAATAGATAACATAGCCTGTGGATGTAACCTGTACTATATTCCCCCGGTCACTGCAATATGTAATACAGCCTAAAATACCCCGATAGTCACCGACAATATAGAATAAGACTCTGGGTGCATACTGTAATACTTTCCCTCACCCCATTTTGTATCATCCAAGGGTGCAATCTAAAATATCGTCCCCCGAACATGTAATACAGCCCAGGGATGCAAGCAATAAGAAATGCACTATTTTGCCAAAAGTATTGGGACACCTGCCTTTACACGCACATGAACTTTAATGGCATCCCAGTCTTAGCTTGTAGGGTTCAATATTGAGTTGGCTCCGCCCTTTGCAGCTATAACAGCTTCAACTCTTCTGGGAAGGCCGTCCACAAGGTTTAGGAGTGTGTCTATGGGAATGTTTGACCATTCTTCCAGAAGAGCATTTGTGAGGTCAGGCACTGATGTTGGACGAGAAGTCCTGACTCGCAGTCTCCACTCTAATTCATCCCAAAGGTGTTCTGTTGGGTTGAGGTCAGGACTCTGTGCAGGCCAGTCAAGTTCCTCCACCCCAAACTCGCTCATCCATGTCTTTATGGACATTGCTTTGGTCCGCAGTCATGTTGGAACAGGAAGGGGCCATCCCCAAACTGTTACCACAAAGTTGGGAGCATGAAATTGTCCAAAATGTCTTGGTGTGCTGACGCCTTAAGAGTTCCCTTCACTGGAACTAAGGGGCCGAGCCCAACCCCTGAAAAACAACCCCACACCATAACCTCCCCCCTCCACCAAATGATTTGGACCAATGCAGTCAGGTAAGTACCGTTCTCCTGGCAACCGCCAAACCAAAACACATCCATCGGATTGCCAGACAGAGAAGCGTGATTGGTCACTCCACTTGGATGCAGCTGCTCGGCCGTGGAAACCCATTCCATGAAGCTCTCCATGGACTGATGTTGTGCTAATCTGAGGGCCACACAAAGTTTGGAGGTCTGTAGTTATTGACTACAGACAGTTGGTGACTTCTGTGCACTGTGAGCTTCAGCATGCGCTGACCCCGCTCTGTCATACGTGGACTACCACTTCATGGCTGAGTTGTTGCTGTTCCCAGTTGCTTTCACTTTGTTGTAATACCACTAACAGTTGACTGTGGAATATTTCACCCTCTGGTTGGTACTGGCGCAGGCACTTTCCTTCATCTGTTGGAATCTCTCCTCATTCTCACACTTTTCTCTGAACACACCGCTGCTCTCCTTCAGAGAGGCGACCAACTTCTCCTGCTTTTTCAATGCCTCTTCCAGAGACTTCAGCTTGGAGACTTCCCTCTTACTGTTTCCAGACTTACTATGCAGGGATTTCTTTTTCCTGACATCCTCTTTCATGACAGCAAGTTTCTGTTCCTCTTTAGCAATGCGGCAAAGTCTGTTCACCACTTTATCCTGGAGGACTGGTAAGGATTCCTCTTGCATAGGGACAGGCCCAGGATCCATTGCGGCTTGAGCACATGGAGTAGGCCTCAGTGCCTCTGGAGAGCCTCCACCTTCGTCTTCATGGTCCATGCTTGCCTGGGAAAAGCCTGCATGAGAGGCCCCAGGCTTGCTGCTTCTCTCAGCTGAGAACACAGCAGAGTGAGCCAACAGAACGCTGTAGAATAACACCACCTGGCGGAGAAGCTCCTCTGGTGCAAAGATTGATGTGACTGGCTCAGTATTCTCTGTACAGCACTGTGGTATATGTCAGAGTTATATAAATGTATACTAATAATAGTGTGTGGCTGTGGGGGGACATTTGAGTGTAAGCTCCTCTGGTGCAGAGACTGATGAGACTAGCTCAGTGTTCTCTGTACAGCACTGTGGTATATGTCAGAGCTATATAAATGTAAAATAATGTGTGACTGGGGGGACATTGGAGTGTAAGCTCCTCTGGTGCAGTGTACAGTGCTATGGATTATGTCGGTGACTCGTTTATTCATTGTCTTTCAGGTACAGAAAGTTGGCACTGAAATACCACCCGCTAAAAAGTAAGGAGCCTTCTGCCCCACATCGGTTCAAGCAGATTGCTGAGGCGTACGACGTCCTGAGTGACTGTAAGTTGCCGCGGTCATTAGTGATAGGTGTGCGCTTTATGGGTGATTGCTAGTAGCTCAGTCATGCTATTATTATTATTATACAGGATTTATATAGCGCCAACAGTTTGCGCAGCACTTTACAACATGTGGAAAGACAGTACACTTACAATACAAATTAATACAGGAGGGATCAGAGGGCCCTGCTCGTTAGAGCTTACAATCTAGAAGGGAGGGTCAAGTGGAAACAAAAGGTAATAACTGTGGGGGGTGAGTTGATGGAGAAAATGAAAATACATTTGTTAGATGTGGGTAGGAGAGGCTTCTCTGAAGAGAAGGGTTTTCAGGGATCGTCTAAAAGCCAATAGAGTAGGAGATAAGCTGACAAATTGGGGTAAGGAGTTCCATAGGATTGGAGAGGCTCAGGAAAAGTCCTGGAGGTGAGGAGGCTTTGTACGTAGTTGTTAGTATTTTGAATTTAATTCTGTGGCCGACCGGAAGCCAATAGAGGGATTGACAGAGAGGAGTAGCAGAGACAGAGCGATTGGTAAGGTGGATGAGTCTGGCAGCAGCATTCATGATGGATTGAAGAGGTGATAGACTATGTAGAGGTAAACAAGCCAATGAGAAGGGAGTTGCTATTGCTATTAAACAGTGGCGGCCCGTGCATTGTGGGCGCATGGGCGCCTTCCCCCCTATCCCTGCTGCCGTCTCCCTATCCATGCGCCCGGCCCCTTTCAGGACTCTTTCAGGACCGGACACATGGACTCCTATGGCGGAGGCAGGAGGGGGTGTATTTTTTTTTTTTTGAAGCACCTGATTTGAGCCAGAGGCTCTAATAGGCTTCAAAAAAGCGTGGGCTCGTGGCGCAGAGAGTGCGCCCTGATCCCACCCAATTGTGTGACCATAGCGAATGAATATTCGCTATTTTCACACCACCTTGCCTCCCCGCCAATCAGGAGTGAAAGCTGTTTCCTGATTGGCCAAAGCGCCAGGCTTCCCTATTGGATGCTCAGCGCTTTGGCGGAAGTGGGACAGAGCTGAGGAAGCTCACTGGAGAGGAGACCCGGAGAAGAGGACACCTTACCAAGGTAAGTGCCTCCTGAACAGTGGTGTCCCGCGATCCATCCGCAGGGGGGGGGGGGGGTGGTAGTAGAGGGGTGTCTCGCGATCCATCCACAGGGTGGGGGGGGGGTTGTAGGGGGGTGTCTTGCGATCCATCCGCGGGGGATGGTTTGTGAGCGGGGTGTCAGCATGTGATGGGCAGACTGGCAGCATGTGATGGGCACAGTGGCAGCATTTGGCACAGTGGCTGCGTTTGATGGGCACAGTGGCTGCAATTGATTTTTTTTGCGCCCCCCCCCCCAAATATTTTGAGCACCAGCCCCCACTGCTATTAACATTCCATATCATTAAAGTGACCCTGTCATGACTATAGAAACAACCAAAACTCGTGCTTTGTAAGAGAGGACTGTGTCCTGTGGAGGTCAGCGGGAGGACTGAGAGGACTGAGGATGTAGATACCCCCAGCAGACTTCAGAGGACGATTCCTTAGCACTATAAAGCTGAATTTCAGGAAAAGTGATGAAATACATATATGAGAGCTGTTTTGCCTGCAAACATATTTGTATGTCCATCCATCCATCCAGTCCTGAATAGTACACAACACTGCCACACAGCGCAGTCCTGTTTGACACAGTAGGATACGTGATCTTTCTCTGCTGCAGTTTTACTTTCACTCACAGGTCCCCTCCCAACCCCTACCCTGTGACTGGACAGTGAAAGGAGAAGAAGCAGACTGATGAGCTCATCTTTTGTCATTCTGCTCTTTCCTCCTATCAGCATGCTCCTTACACTGCAGAACAACTGATTCGATCCTCGTGCAACTTCTGCCTCGCCCAGTCTGAGCTCTGCTGTGCAGGGACTAAAGTCACATCCAGGTAGTTACACTGTTTGCAATTAAACAATACACTCATGGCCTGTTTACACTATTGCATTGTGGTTATGCACAGCAATGCACCTTGCCTGTTTTGGTGCCCCAGAGCATCAGATGTACATTGCTGTATGCCATCCCTGTGTGGAGTTCCCGGGTCTGTACCCCTTATGTGCCCATTATGAGAAGTTCCCACCATCCCTGAGCTGAGTTCCCGGGTCTGTACACCTGCTGTGCCCATTATGAGGGGTTCCCACCATCCCTGTGCTGAGTTCCCGGGTCTGTACACCTGCTGTGCCCATTGTGAGGGGTTCCCACCATCCCTAGTGGATGTTATACTGTTATACAGCTGAAGCTCTTAGAAGTGGACAGGAGCAGAGCTGGGAAGTTGGTCACAGAGATCCTATGAGCATTGTAATCTATTCCCCGCAGTGAGGAAGAAGGCCACCTATGACAAATTTGGAGAGGAGGGTCTGAAGGGTGGAATCCCAGTTGAATTTGGAGGTGAAGAGGCCTGGACCTCGGTTTACACTTATCATGGGAACCCAGAGAAGACATTCAAAGACTTTTTCGGGGGCGATAATCCATTTGCAGGTAAGAGCAGAAATGTGTTAAACGAAATTTTTTTATTTTCATGAAATACCTTGTTGTAGACCCAATGATGTCATCACTGGGTCTCTGTGCAATGCAGGCAGAGTATGGCTGGTAGGAGGGGCTTCCCGAAAACATCACAGCACCCCGCCTCTGTACTCCTCTCAAGAGCCCTCAGCTCTGGTGCAAGGAGTGGGCTGATTCTTGGGAATTATGCAAATATGAAAATGCCGTGATGGGTGGGTGTCGGCCTGGAGAAGTAGGCGTTCCTTAGCATTCTACATTTGCATGCAGACCACCCTAGGTAACACCTATTAGGGATACCGAGCCTCCATGATTGACATTACTGAAATCAAATGAATAAAAGGGGCGGGCCAGGGACAATCAGGCTGGGGTGGAAAGTGCTAGATGATGCTGGACATCCCACAGCCAGGAAATGAGGCAGGCTCTGTCTGAGTTGCTGCAGCTTCTAACACACATAATGTGAAGCTCACAGTGTGCAGTGAAATCGGAGTAAGCCGTTTCAGTCCAGGAGAGGAACCTGTACAACTGTGCAAGACTGACGGGGAGTCTGGAGGTCAGATTTAACATGAGAGGTGAATTGGCTGCAGTGTCTTTAGTATGCAGAACAATCCTTAGTAGATCAGGCCCAATGGCTCCCTTAGTTGGGGTATCACAGACAGTACACACAGCAGCATCCAATCATTTTCTTGTCCTTTTATCCTCATCTAAGACTTCTTCACGCCGGATGGCTCGGAGGCGAACACGGGGTTCGGAGGGCTGCGGGGAAGAGGGGTGAAGAAACAAGACCCGCCCATCGAGAGAGACCTCTACCTGTCATTGGAGGACTTGTATTTCGGCTGCACGAAGAAGATTAAAATTTCACGCAGGGTGAGAAGGGTTACTAAGGGATTTGGGGGGGGGGGGGGGGGGTTGGGCTCACACAGGGTTCATTTCCACCCCATCATTGCCTATTCCATTCAACAGACTGGAAATCTTCCCATCCAGAGTACAGACTAAAGTAACAACCCAGGAGAGGGTAAGGGGAATGCAATAGCAGGAGTGAGACTCCCTGACTGATGGAGATTGGGAGATAGAGCTGACAGCTGTGACAGGGAGACCTATCATTTCCCAATCTGATATTGAGATATATATATATATATATATATATTTTTTTTTATCTATCACTCTTTGGTAGATGCTGGAGAGTTAACCCTTCCTCCCCAACATTTTCTTCAAATTCTCTATTTGAGGGGTTCTCACCATCCCTGTGCTGAGTTCCCAGGTCTGTACACCTGCTGTGCCCATTATGAGGGTATATGTATATCTCAGGTGGAAGGAGCAGAGCCAAGACTTCTACCATTGTTGGAGAACCTCAGCTATATAGAAGCCAGGAGCGTACTCAGCCCACCAGACTCCACCTATAACTGGGAGTTAATTTAAAGATGGGTTGAAACTTCAGCCTGTATGTATATGCTGTATGTGTGCAGACAGACATTTGCTGTGTACAGGTGACTACTCGTTCGATGTCTGTTTGGGATCACATGACTCCTTCCTGTCCTCCGCAGGTCATGAATGAAGACGGTCACACATCCAGCATACGGGACAAAATTCTCTCCATCGATGTCCAGTGTGGCTGGAAGCCTGGAACCAGGATCACCTTCCCCAATGAGGGAGATCAGGTGAGGGCCACTTACTGCACCCATCATTTGCTGCTCACAGTGCATTTGCTAAGCAATACTTTCATCTGAACCAGCTACATAAAACAGGACCCAAGGTCCAGTAATGGGACCCCATATCTCCAAAAGTCATACACCTGTAGAGGAAGGTTTTTGACCCTTTTTTTATATTCTAATAAATATACCATCAAAGTGTCATCTTTATTGACACAGCTTTATAGTGAGACACCTAGGGTTATACTGCCACCTACAGGAGAAATGGATGATAGGCACATAAACTGAAGGCTATAGCCTCACACCTGTCCATTTTCACTTCATGTCCTCAGATGGATGTCTCTTCTCTCCTGGATTTTTTTTTGTTTGGAATTGAAAGGTTTTCTACTATTATCAGCCACTTGTAGATTAATATCATATTTCCATATATCTGTACAATCCAGTGAGCCAATACATCTCTCTGTTCTCTGCCTTTGCTGACTTTTTTTTATTAGTTATTATTGTTCCCAGCAAGCTTGGTGGACTACAGAACACTTCCACCCCTTGTTATGGAGAAGAGGAGAGGGAGAGTTGCTCTGTAGTCCTGTCCTAGGGTGACAACGCTGCTCCTCCATACGTAGAGTCGTGGGTGTTGTCACCCTAGGACAGGAAGTGTGTTACTGGCAGGAAAAGATGACCAGTTGAAAACAAAGGGAAAAAGAGAATGTGTGTGTATATGTATATATACAGCGAGGGGGAAAAAGTATTTGATCCCCTGCTGATTTTGTACGTTTGCCCCCTGATAAAGAAATGATCAGTCTATAATTTTAATGGTAGTTTATTTTAACAGTGAGAGACAGAATAACAAGAAAAATATCCAGAGAAACGCATTTCAAAAAAGTTATAAATTGATTTGCATTTTAACCACTTGCCTACCGGGCACCTACACCCCCTTCCTGCCCAGGCCATTTTTCAGCTTTCAGCACTGTCACACTTTGAATGACAATTGCGCGGTCATGCTACACTGTACCCAATCAAATTTTTTATCATTTTCTTCACACAAATAGAGCTTTCTTTTGGTGGTATTTATTCACTGCTGGGTTTTTTATTTTTTACAAAAACAAGACCAAAAATTTTGAAAAAAAAAAATGTTTTTTACTTCTGTCATACTTCTGTTAATTTCTGTCAGTAAATTTTGTAACTAAGTAATTTTTTGCCTTCACTGATGTGCGCTGATGAGGTGGCACTTATGGGCACTGATGAGGAGGCACTGATGAGGAGGCACTAATATGCCACACTGATAGGTAGCACTGATAGGCGGTACAGATGGGCATTGATGGGCGACACTGATGGGCATTGATGGGCAGCACTGATAGGCAGCGCTGATTGCCAGCACTAACTGGCATCGCTAATGGGCACTGATTGGTAGCACTTGTGGGCAGTAGTGGGCACTGATTGCTGCCACTGGTGGGTACTATATGCTGGCATTGGTGGGCAATGGTTTGCACTGTTTGTGACACTGTATTTATTGTAAACATTGATTACATGTAATCAATGTATTGATTACATCTCTAGATGTCCCCCTGTGAGGAGATGGCGCTGATCAGCTCTCCTCGCCTCACACTCTGTCAGTGTGAGGCGAGGAAAGCCGATTAACGGCATCTCCTTGTTTGCATGTGACCGGCTGTGATTGGACACACAGATCAGAGTCGTGCCGTGTCCTAGCAACACGGCGTGGGTGGGATCGCTGTGCGTCCCCGCGGGCGCGCAAAAGCGGCCATTCTGGGGTCCCAGAACGAGAGCTGCACCTCCCCGCCGTCATTTGACGGTGGGCGGGCAGCAAGCAGTTAATGAGTGAAATAAGTATTTGATCCCCTATCAATCAGCAAGATTTCTGGCTCCCAGGTGTCTTCTATACAAGTAATGCGCTGAGATTAGGAGCACTCTCTTAAAGGGAGTGCTCCTAATCTCAGCTTGTTACCCGTATAAAAGACACCTGTCCACAGAAGCAATCAATCAGATTCCAATCTCTCCACCATGACCAAGACCAAAGAGGTGTCCAAGGACATCAGGGACAAGATTGTAGACCTACACAAGGCTGGAATGGGCTACAAAACCATCACCAAGCAGTTTGGTGAGAGGGTGACAACAGTTGGTGCGATTATTCGCAAATAGAAGAAACACAAAATAACTGTCAATCTCCCTCGGTCTGGGGCTCCATGGAAGATCTCACCTCATGGAGTGTCAATGAACATGAGAACAGTGAGGAATCAGCCCAGAACTACACAGGAGAATCTTGTCAATGATCTCAAGGCAGCTGGGACCATAGTCACCAAGAAAACAAATGGTAACACACTACACCGCGAAGGACTGAAATCCTGCAGCACCCGCAAGGTCCCCCTGCTCAAGTAATACATGTACAGGCCCGTCTGAAGTTTGCTAATGAACATCTGAATGATTCAGAGGAGAACTGGATGAAAGTGTTGTGGTCAGATGAGACCAAAATCCAGCTCTTTGGCATCAACTCGACTCCCCGTGTTTGGAGGAGGAGGAATGCTGCTTATGACCCCAAGAACACCATCCCCACCTTCATACATGGAGGTGGAGACATTATGCTTTTGGGGTGTTTTCTGCTAAAAGGACAGGACAACTTCACTGCATCAAAGGGACAATGGCCAGGGCCATGTACCGTCAAATCTTGGGTGAGAACCTCCTTCCCTCAGCCACAGCATTGAAAATGGGTCATGGATGGGTATCCAGCATGACAATGACCCAAAACACATGACCAAGGCAACAAAGGAGTGGCTCAAGAAGAAGCACATTAAGGTCCTGGAGTAGCCTAGCCAGTCTCCAGACCTTAATCCCATAGAAAATATGTGGAGGGAGGTGAAGGTTCGAGTTACCAAAACGTCGGCCTTGAAACCTTAATGACTTGGAGAGGATCTGCAAAGAGTAGTGGGACAAAACCCCTCCTGAGATGTGTGCAAACCTGGTGGCCAACTACAGGAAATGTCTGACCTCTGTGATTGCCAACAAGAGTTTTGCCACCAAGTACTAAGTCATGTTTTGTGAAGGTGTCAAATACTTATTTCACTCATTAAAATGCAAATCAATTTATAACTTTTTTGAAGTGCGTTTTTCTGGATATTTTTGTTGTTATTCTGTCTCTCACTGTTAAAATAAACCGACCATTAAAATCATTTTAGCAGGGGATCAAATACTTTTTCCCCTCACTGTAGGTTGCCAGTTTACCTCCTGATGGTCGATGTGCTCATGCACACCAATGTCTCACAGTTGTATCTTAGAAACACATTGCCTCCTGGGATAGCTGTGGGCCCAGACCAGAAACCCAAAAGATGTAATAGGGTACAAAATAGAATAACATTTTTTGTACCTTTTCTGTAAGAATGGGGGGGGGGGACGGACAAAATAAATATATGTGCTTTACTTATTTTTGAGACGTAGAATTATGGGTAAGTAGAAACTTTTGGTTTGTTTTTTTGTTTTTTTTGGTTTTTTTACTGAATATGCTATTGCTAAAAAAAAGGATTTTTTCTATAATTTCTGTGTAACATTAATTTGTTTTGCCAAAAAATGGGGGGTTCTTCAAGTTCTGATATGGTTTTCCCAGCTCAGCTCTAACACCTGTACACCCCTTATAGAGCAGAAAAACTGAGCTTTACTGTAAATAAAATGTATATTCTTTCTTTTTATTTTTTTGGGGAATTTGTGCTGTTTGAAAAGACCCTTCGGGGTCCATTTATAAAACATTTGTTCCATGAATGTCAAAAGCATTTGTGCAAGCCATACAGAAGTGTCACAGTATTTTTTTCAAAAACATTGTCAGCGCCATCTAGTGGCCAAAATGCAGTATACAGTAATTTGTTCATTGAGGTATTTCAGAAAACTATACTGCATTTTGGCCACTAGATGGAGCTGATGATACACATTAATCTCTTAATAAAAAAAAAAAAACAGTGAAGCATCATTCAGCTCGCTCAAATGCTTCTGACATGTGTGCAACTAATGATTTAAAAATAAACCCCTTAAATAATGTTTCTGGTACAATGTATACTATATATCCCATTTTTGTTTTTTATTTGTTTTTTATTGGTAAACGTTTTGTAATGTGTCAGTGAAAAAAAATACCTCCTGTTAATTGGTCAATAAAATACGGATTTAAAAAAAGGAAAAAAAAGTTAATAACAATGAATATAGAGTTTAATGTATAATAGGAATTGCTATATTTATATATAAATTTATACTCTATTCAAGAACCGCTTAATATATATTGTTATTCCTTTTTGTAGAAATTTATTTTGTACATTTTATGGCATATGTCAATAAGCTTTTTGTACTATTTCTTTGTACCAAATAAAAAACGTTTGTAAACAAAAAAAAAAAGTTAATAACAAAACAAATGAAAAAATATATATAATAAGATATTTTTAAAAAAGTAAAAAAAAAAAAATCACATGAATACTAGCTTAGGAGTTAATTAGGACTAACTGGGATTTTTAAGGGGTTAGGAAGGAATATGCTTTATAAAAAAAAAATGAAGTTGTATCTCTTATGTTCAAAATCCTTTATTGGTTCATCACTCTTTAGCGTAAGCTAAGTGGTGGTTTAGGTCTGCCGGTCATTCTATTATGTCCATTTGCTGTTTTAGGGTCCGAACATCATCCCAGCAGACATCATCTTCACAGTGAAGGAGAAGCCTCACCCGCGTTTCGTCAGACAAGGGGATGATTTGATCTACACGGCGAACATCGAACTTGTGAAGGTAAAGATTGCGTCGCTTACTGATCAAATAGTAATTTGTAGAAGAGAAGCCGAGATATTTATCAACAATCCAGATAATCCAGTTTATTTATCACAGCAGTTGAGAAACAATCAACATGTTTCAGGAGCTCTGCATCCTTCATCAGGGCTGGGCAACGCTGGATTGGAAACAAAGCTCCCTGCCAAGAAGTTTATGAATCTTTAAAATGATAAAGATTTTTAAATTCTAAGTTTAGTCAAAATAAAAATTAAAGAAAAAATCAGCACAAGGGATGGCACTTATTTTCAAAGCCAAGTGTCCCTTGTGCTGGTGTCTGCTATGTTAGTTGAAATCTGAAGTCCTCTGCACCCCCCCCCCCCCCCATATCCCCGCAGCCATAATCGTCTGATGCTGTGAGGATTCATAGAATTGGATGGACCTTTCACAGATACTCCTCAGGAGTGTTGACTATGCCTCGCCTTTTCTGCTCCCTCCCATCCATTCATAGAAGCTGTACTATCACTTCTATTCATGAAAAGCCCTCTATGAATGGAGGAGGTGGTCCTTTTCATTCATCTACCCTTCCTCCGTCCATAGAGCATTTTTTATGGATGGAAGCTATAGATTCTATGAATGGAGGAGTGGGGGGGGGGTGGAAAGGGCGAGCATAGTCTTTTAGGAGTGCCTGTCACAGGTCCAGCACTTGTATCAATCTCTGCATCACCGGAAGATTACAACTGCTGGGGTGGGGGGCAGAGGACATTGGATTTCAGCCATCAGCACAAGGGACACTTTTCATTTAATGTAAGTACAGTCCCTTGTGCTAATTTTTTTTTTTTTTTTTTTTTAAACGTTTGACTTATACCTGAATCTACCATCATATTGGACTCCTGTTCTCACCTGTGCTGCAGCACTCACAGTGGATGAGGAAAGGGCAGCACTAGGAGCCAATCAAGTGTTCTGCTTGCACAGGAGATTACAGAGAACTTGCTGACAGGAGGAGAGAGCAGAGGGAGGGCTAATTTGTTTATTGCTGCTCCTTCATTGTCCCTTCAGTAGGCTGTGGAGGGAGGGAGGAAGGTAACACCACCATGCCATTGCAGCTGCTCCTCTTCCTTCAGGAGCAGGAAGGTAACAGCACCAGGGTCATGGATAAGGGGGTACCACCAGTCCTCTTGTACAGGGCTTAGGCAAGCAGGGGGGCTCAGGACCGAAGTATCATACCCGTATGTCGGTCCGTGCATGCTAAACTGCGGGCGCGCGTGGTTCCCGCGGGCTCGATGTCCGGTGGCCACCCGCGATCGCGGTGAGGAGAGGCAGAACGGGGATCTGCCTATGTAAATAGGGGACAACTCTAAGATCTGCTATTCCTAGTGATCAGGAGCAGCGATCTCTTTGTTGTCCCAGGCAGCCCATCCCCCACACAGTTAGAACACACCCAGGGAACACAGTTAACCCCCGATCGCCCCCTAGTGTTAACCCCTTCACTGCCAGTGACATTTACACATTGATCAGTGCATTTTTATAGCACTGATCAATGTAATAATGTCACTGGTTCCCAAAAAGTGTCACTTAAAACTTAAAACTGCAGAGGTGATCAAGTATCACCAAAAGAAAGCTCTATTTGTGGGGGAAAAAGGACATGAATTTTATTTGTGTATAGTGTCGCACGCCCGCGCAATTGTCAGTTAAAGCGTTGCAGTGCCGTATCGCAAAAAAATGGCCTGGTCATTAAGGGGGTAATACCTTCCGGGGCTGAAGTGGTTAAAAAAATAAATAAAAAAATTGAAAGCGCCCCATCCCACTGTGCACGCAGAAGCGAATGCATACGTAAGTCGGGCCCGCAAATGTAATCGGTGTTCAAACCACACATATGGGATATCGCCGTGATCCTTTGAGCGAGAGCAATAATTCTAGCTCTAGACCTCCTCTGTAACTATAAACTGGTAGCCATTAAAAATGCTTAAATTGTCGCCTTTGGACATTTTTAAGTACCATAGTTTGTCATCATTCCACAAGTGTGCACAATTTTAAAGCGTGACATGTTAGGTATCTATTTACTCGGCGTAACATCATCTTTCACAATATACAAAAAAATTGGTCTGACTTTTTTTTTTTTTTATCTATGGTTATGTTTTGTTTTTTTAAAATGTATTTATTTTTTAATAAATCAATGAAGTGTATTTGAAAGACCACAAAAATTGTGTTTGAAAGACCACTGCGCAAGTACAGTGTGACATAAAATATTACCACTACCGCCATTTTATTCTCTAGGATCTCTACTAAAAAAAAAATTTTATATACATATATATATATATATATGTACGTATGTATGTATTTATATATATATTTATATATTTATATATAATGTTTGGAGCGTTCTAAATAATTTTCTAGCAACAAATACTGATTTTAACTTGTAAGCAACAAGTGTCAGAAAAAGGCTTCCTTAAAGAGGAACTGCAGTCTGCTCACACTCACATAACTTGTAATAAAAACATCTTTGTCATTCTGAAGCTTCCCTCCAACCACTTTGCATATTATTTTATATATACTGTGATTCTGTACTTGCCAAATATGGTGCAGGAATCTCCTTCTCCACTGAGTCTGGCCGCAGCCATTTTAACGGTGAGCAGCTGAAGCTGCTGCCTGTTCACTTCCTGGATTTACACAGACATATAGAGGCACGCCTCCAGCTCTGCAGCTCTCATTGGCCCTCTTATGACTCATCCCCCCTCCCTTCTTGGCAAACTCTCACCAGAGTGAGAGTGAGAGCTGTGCATGATGTCATAAGCCTAGGCTTTTTACCAGACAAGAAACAGGAAGTGGGCTGTATAAGAGATTTACTGGCAGAAGAAAATGTTTTACTAACCAAAGGTAAAACAACAACAAGGGCAGAAGATTTAATAGATGGGAAAAATGAAAAAAAAAATCTGAAGTTCCACTTTAAGTGGTTAAACGCGTAACCTGTAAACATTTTTAAAGCGTCACCTATGGAGATTTTTATGTACCGTAGTTTGGCACCATTCCACGAATTTGCACAATTTTAAAGCATGACCTGTTAGGTATTTATTTACTTGGTGTAACATCATCTTTTATAGTTTACTAAAAAATTGGTTTCTATAGTGTGGTTTTTTTTTTTCCCCTAAAAAAATTTGCGTTTGAAAAACTGCTGCACAAGTACCGTGTCACAAAAACAATTGCAGTGGCCACTATTTTATTCTCTAGGTTCTCTGCTAAAAAAAAAAATTTATAATGTTTGTGGGTTCTAAGTAATATTTTAGCAAAAAATACAGGTCTGGTCTTTAAGTTAGAAGAGAACACTATTTAAGTTTTTATTGTACCTTCATACAATATTTCTAATATATCATTCTTGTCATAGTAACGACTTCTGGACCACCGCAGGCCGATATACGTCCTTACTTTGAAGGGGGATATCAATGTTATGGCAGCAGCTAGCTGCTATAGCCCCGGTATTCTCTTCTTCGGCCGGCGGTCCGGTTTACGATGAGAGGTCTCTGCGGCGGTTTTGCCTCGAGATCACTTTTATCGGCGGCGGAAGAGGCCCCCCCCCCCCCTCTCCTGCCACGCTCCGATGCCCTCCGCCGCTTACCGGAGCCATCGGCAGCAGTGGAGGAGATCGGATCTTTACCCTTGCTGGGCATGGAGACGAGTGATAGAAAGATGGCCCCCACCTGTCTCCACAACATTGCAGGGCGGAAGCGACATCAAAACGTCACTTCCACCCATAGCTCTTAAAGGGCCGTTTTTTTTTTTTTTATTTTTTTTTTTTTTAAATTACAATTTTTTTTCGTTTATTGCATTTAAGTGTAAATATGAGATTTGAGGTCTTTTGACACAGTTTTTAAGAAAAAAAAAAAAAACAGTGTAAAAATAAAAGGTAAGATAAATAAGAAAAAAAAAAATTAAACGCGCCGTGCAGAAGTGAACGCATACGTGAGTAGCGCCCACATATGAAAACGGTGTTCAAACCACACATGTGAGGTATCGCCACGATCGTTGAGTGAGAGCAATAATTCTAGCCCTAGACCTTCTCTGTAACTCAAAACATGCAACCTGTAGAATTTTTTTAAACGTCGCCTATGGAGATTTTTAAGGGTAAAAGTTTGTCGCCATTCCACGAGCGGGCGCAATTTTGAAGCGTGACATGTTGGGTATCAATTTACTCGGCATAACATTATCCTTTACAATATAAAAAAAAATTGGGCTAACTTTACTGTTGTCTCATTTTTTTTAATTAAAAATTTTTTTCCCAAAAAAGTGCGCTTGTAAGACCGCTGCGCAAATACGGTGTGACAGAAAGTATTGCAATAACCGCCATTTTATAATCTAGGGTGTTAGAAAAAAATGTATAATGTTTGGGGGTTCTAAATAATTTTCTAGCAAAAAAAAAACTGTTTTTAACTTGTAAACAACAAATCTCAAAAAGAGGCTCGGTCCTTAAGTGGTTAAGAATTATACAGGGGGAGTCGCCCCCTATCTGTGTATATATCCCCCCTATCTATGTATATATCCCCCCTATCTGTGTATATATCCCCCCTATCTATGTATATATCCCCCCTATCTATGTATATATCCCCCCTATCTATGTATATATCCCCCCTATCTGTGTATATATCCCCCCTATCTGTGTATATATCCCCCCTATCTGTGTATATATCCCCCCTATCTGTGTATATATCCCCCCTATCTGTGTATATATCCCCCCTATCTGTGTATATATCCCCCCTATCTATGTATATATCCCCCCTATCTGTGTATATATCCCCCCTATCTATGTATATATCCCCCCTATCTGTGTATATATCCCCCCTATCTGTGTATATATCCCTCCTATCTGTGTATATATCCCCCCTATCTATGTATATATCCCCCCTATCTGTGTATATATCCCCCCTATCTATGTATATATCCCCCCTATCTGTGTATATATCCCTCCTATCTGTGTATATATCCCCCCTATCTGTGTATATATCCCTCCTATCTGTGTATATATCCCCCCTATCTGTGTATATATCCCCCCTATCTATGTATATATCCCCCCTATCTATGTATATATCCCCCCTATCTATGTACAGTGGCTTGCGAAAGTATTCGGCCCCCTTGAACTTTTCAACCTTTCAAACATAAAGATATAAAATTGTAATTTTTTGTGAAGAATCACCAACAAGTGGGACACAATTGTGAAGTGGAACGAAATCTATTGGATATTTTAAACTTTTTTAGCAATTAAAAACTGAAAAGTGGTGCGTGCAAAATTATTCGGCCCCTTTACTTTCAGTGCAGAAAACTCACTCCAGAAGTTCAGCGAGGATCTCTGAATGATCCAATGTTGTCCTAAATGACTGATGGTGATAAATAGAATCCACCTGTGTGTAATCAAGTCTCTGTATAAATGCACCTGCTCTGTGATAGTCTCAGGGTTCTGTTGAAAGCGCAGAGAGCATCATGAAGACCAAGGAACACACCAGGCAGGTCCGTAATACTGTTGTGGAGAAGTTTAAAGCCGGATTTGGATACAAAAAGATTTCCCAAGCTTTAAACATCCCAAGGAGCACTGTGCAAGCGATCATTTTGAAATGGAAGGAGTATCAGACCACTGCAAATCTACCAAGACCTGGCTGTCCCTCTAAACTTTCAGCTCAGACAAGGAGAAGACTGATCAGAGATGCAGCCAAGAGGCCCATGATCACTCTGGATGAACTGCAGAGAACTACAGCTGAGGTGGGAGAGTCTGTCCATAGGGGAACAATCAGTCGTACACTGCACAAATCTGGCCTTTATGGAAGAGTGGCAAGAAGAAAGCCATTTCTCAAAGATATCCATAAAAAGTCTCGTCTAAAGTTTGCCACAAGCCACCTGGGAGACACACCAAACATGTGGAAGAAGGTGCTCTGGTCCGATGAAACCAAAATCCAACTTTTTGGCCACAATGCAAAACGATATGTTTGGCGTAAAAGGAACACAGCTCATCACACTCAACACACCATCCCCACTGTCAAACATGGTGGTGGCAGCATCATGGTTTGGGCCTGCTTTTCTTCAGCAGGGACAGTGAAGATGGTTAAAATTGAGGGGAAGATGGATGCAGCCAAATACAGGACCATTCTGGATGAAAACCTGCTGGAGTCTGCAAAAGACCTGAAACTGGGACGGAGATTTATCTTCCAACAAGACAATGATCCCAAACATACAGCAAAATCTACAAAGGAATGGTTCACAAATAAACGTATCCAGGTGTTAGAATGGCCAAGTCAAAGTCCAGACCTGAATCCAATCGAGAATCTGTGGAAAGAGCTGTAAACTGCTGTTCACAAACGCTCTCCATCCAACCTCACTGAGCTCGAGCTGTTTTGCAAGGAAGAATGGGCAAGAATTTCAGTCTCTCGATGTGCAAAACTGATAGAGACATACCCCAAGCGACTTGCAGCTGTAATCGCAGCAAAAGGTGGCTCTACAAAGTATTAACGCAAGGGGGCAAAATAATTTTGCACGCCCCACTTTTCATTTTTTTATTAGTTAAAAAGTTTCAAAAATCCAAAAGATTTCGTTCCACTTCATAATTGTGTCCCACTTGTTGGTGATTCTTCACAAAAAATACAAATTTTATATCTTTATGTTTGAAGCCTGAAATGTGGCAAAAGGTGGAAAAGTTCAAGGGGGCCGAATACTTTCGCAAGCCACTGTATATATCCCCCCTATCTATGTATATATCCCCCCCTATCTATGTATATATCCCCCCTATCTATGTATATATCCCCCCTATCTGTGTATATATCCCCCCCTATCTGTGTATATATCCCTCCTATCTATGTATATATCCCCCCTATCTGTGTATATATCCCCCCTATCTGTGTATATATCCCCCCTATCTGTGTATATATCCCCCCTATCTGTGTATATATCCCCCCTATCTATGTATATATCCCCCCCTATCTATGTATATATCCCCCCTATCTATGTATATATCCCCCCTATCTATGTATATATCCCCCCTATCTGTGTATATATCCCCCCTATCTGTGTATATATCCCCCCTATCTGTGTATATATCCCCCCTATCTATGTATATATCCCCCCTATCTATGTATATATCCCCCCTATCTATGTATATATCCCCCCTATCTATGTATATATCCCCCCTATCTATGTATATATCCCTCCTATCTATGTATATATCCCTCCTATCTATGACTTGCACAGCATACAAACTCTATGAAAAGGGACCCCCGGGTGGGATCTGGGCCCGGGACTTCAGCGCCGAAAAGTTAGAGCAACAGAATTGATCTCCGTCAATAAATCCAATCATAGGTGCCAGTGCTGGTAAAATGAACTTGTGTAGAAAATGTGAGAGTTCAGATCAGGGAACGGGATCAGCAGAAATGGGTCATTGAGGGAAAGCAGCGTGAAAAATACAGTAA
The DNA here is from genome assembly GCA_037952835.1 of Lithobates septentrionalis. Classification (NCBI taxonomy): domain Eukaryota; kingdom Metazoa; phylum Chordata; class Amphibia; order Anura; family Ranidae; genus Lithobates; species Lithobates septentrionalis. The sequence goes on along the minus strand of JBBDGP010003123.1, from coordinate 427,527 downwards.
AACAGCGGAAAAAAAATGCGGAACGTGATAAAAACGAAAAGAGAGGGGTCATTACTGGGCAAACAATGAGCTTATTCAGGATGTCCGGAGAGAGACCTAGAAGGAAATAATCTGTCACATTTCTCATTCATATTATTATGTAAGGAATACATCTCTTACAGGAATGATCCTCCCCCTCTGGGAAATCCTCTCACTGCTATATTGTTAAGAAAAGAACTATGGTAGTCACTGCTGCTTGGCCAATCAGAGGGTCAGAGTTCACATAACGCTTGACGGTAACTGGTCAGACATATGTCCGACCTCACACACCTCTCCTATCTGTGAGAACAGCCTGTTGGCCGGCAGCATCTGTTGGACCTTAGGTCTCCTCTGACCCCCTGACACTCGGACCCCAGAACTCATCGTAGGGATGGTGGGAACCCCTCATAATGGGCATAGCAGGTGTACAGACCCGGGAACTCAGCACAGGGGTGGTGGGAACCCCTCATAATGGGCACAGCAGGTGTACAGACCCGGGAACTCAGCACAGGGATGGTGGGAACCCCTTATAATGGGCACAGCAGGTGTACAGACCCAGGAACTCAGCACAGGGATGGTGGGAACCCCTCATAATGGGCACAGCAGGTGTACAGACCCGGGAACTCAGCACTCCTCATAATGGGCACAGCAGGTGTACAGACCCCAGAACTCAGCACAGGGATGGTGGGAACCCCTCATAATGGGCATAGCAGGTGTACAGACCCGGGAACTCAGCACAGGGGTGGTGGGAACCCCTCATAATGGGCACAGCAGGTGTACAGACCCAGGAACTCAGCACAGGGATGGTGGGAACCCCTTATAATGGGCACAGCAGGTGTACAGACCCAGGAACTCAGCACAGGGATGGTGGGAACCCCTCATAATGGGCACAGCAGGTGTACAGACCCGGGAACTCAGCACTCCTCATAATGGGCACAGCAGGTGTACAGACCCCAGAACTCAGCACAGGGATGGTGGGAACCCCTCATAATGGGCATAGCAGGTGTACAGACCCGGGAACTCAGCACTCCTCATAATGGGCACAGCAGGTGTACAGACCCCAGAACTCAGCACAGGGATGGTGGGAACCCCTCATAATGGGCATAGCAGGTGTACAGACCCAGGAACTCAGCACAGGGATGGTGGGAACCCCTCATAATGGGCACAGCAGGTGTGCAAACCTGAGAACTGGAGGGATGGTGGTAGCCCCTCATAATGAGCACAGCAGGTGTACAGACCCGGGAACTCAGCACAAAGATGGTAGGAGCCCCTCATAATGGGCACAGCAGGTGTACAGACTCAGGAACTCAACGAAGAGGTCTAGAAGGAAAGAAGATGCGATAGACATACTATACCATATTTTCATAACTAAGTACCCGACTACAAGCCAGCATTGACCAACAAGCCACTATATTCACTAATGTAATTCCCCAGAGCTGATGGATGGGTCGGGATCTCTGTTTAGCCAGTAGAAACCTTTCATCTGTAAACCATCTGCACCATTTTGATATTTCAGCGCTGCACCTTTATACTTTGACCAGCAGAGGGCATTGTAGTACCGTGTTAACAGTTATCTCTCCTGTTGTATTTTGGACTCTGACCAGCAGGGGGCGTTGTATTACAGTGTTAATAGTCATCTCTCCTGCTGTGTTCCAGGCTCTGACCGGCTGTACTGTGGAAGTCGAGACATTAGACGAGAGAATATTGAATATCCCCATCAATGATATTGTGCAGTAAGTATTTGCATCGTGTGTGGGTGACCCAAAGTACAAAGAGTTGATGTTTAAAGTGAGTCAGAGCCGGGCCTAAAATACTTTTTAAAATAACATCAGTACTAAGCGCAAGGACCTTGTGATATCTGCAGGTATCTGTATTAAGGTGGCCATTCATATGTTAATTGGTTTAGGTATCAGCAAACGTTAGCAAGCTCATTCAGCTCAAATATTTTAGTTGCATTGAATAATTAATTGAATAGTTTTATTTATTGAGATTATATATATATATATATATATATATATATATATATATATATATATATATATATATATATATATATATATATATATACAGGGCTTTTTTTCAGGGGGAACTTGGTGGAACTCAGTTCCACCACCTCTGGCTCAGACCCTTTGGTGCCTGCTCACCACAATCACTTGTAAACACAGAAGTCCGGTTTCTGTGTTTACAAGTGACAACTGCACTCTGTGTGCAACCCTCATGAACTCTGCACTCTGTATGTAATGCAATCCTGGTATTTAATGCCCCTTTAATATATATATATATATATATATATATATATATATATATATATATATATATATATATACACACACACATACATACATATACACACACACACACGTTTGTGGCTACCTTGAGCCCTGTGTCCCTTTGGGACCCCCCTTGGATCCTAAGCTTACACTGTACATGGGGCTCTTCAGTCCAAGTCCAGATTAAAGTGAACCTCCTCTCCTTCACAAACTCGTCCTCCTGCCTCCTCTCCCTCACCAACTCTGTGTAAGCTATATGAGTATTTGATGCAGCAGCTCTACCCTTGGATCGAGTTGTCCTTTTAAGGAATGCCCACCCCCCCCCCCTTCCCAAATGCATCCCACCTGGTCCAATACTTCCCTTCAACCTTGTTCCAGCAGCCATGCTGCACATGTAGCCCCCTCCATTCCTATAGAGATCTATACTCATGGGACCTCCAGTGGTCCTGCTAAGTACAATTATTCCCATAGGAATGAATGGGGCCACTGTGTCCATACAGAGTGTTCACGGGGGATCCACAAAGCACCACACTGGAGCTCAGTAAAATAAAAAAAATGCCATTTAGGAATCCCTATTGGTACACTTCAAAACAGTAAAAAGCAACAACAAATGCTAGTGTGTATAACACTTTTTTGTGTAATCAACAATAAGTTAGGGTGTAGATTTATTCCAGCTGGTCCAGGGTGGCCCTTTACCAACTATGTTAATTCATCTTCCCTGTCCTCACCCCCCCTCCCCCGATACTGCTGCCTGATAAACGTGCCACTAACACCCCTAAACAGGGGCGGACTGATAACTCATGGGGCCCCCGGGCAATAGGAGATTATGGGGCCCCCAGGCAATCAGAGATTATGGGGCCACACAGTATACACACACACAGTATACACATACATGTACACACAGTATACACAGACAGATGTAAAAAAAATACAGATTTATACATACTGTCCCTGGTTTTACTGAGGCTGGCAACCCTGATGGGGCCCCCTAGTGGCCCAGGGCCCTCGGGCAGTGCCCGAGTGGGTCAATGGTCAGTCCGCCCCTGCCCCCAAATACCTGTTGACAGGACTAGGCTCTCTCTTATTAGGTGTATGTCTCCCCCATGTCTCTAAGGGCTTGTTTATATTTCTAGTGGGCGGGGAGGTAAAATGACACGGTCAAGCTGTACTTTTACAGCCCCCTTTAAGCCACAAAGGCAGGAGATGGGGGGATGTACACACATATGGCAAGAGTTAAACCCCCTGTCCGCGGAGCACGACCCATTCAAGTGAATGGGGCGGTACTACAACTGCGCACAATTCACGCAGGTGCAGTGCAGCGGTGTACGCTTTTTGGGGTTAGAGCGAGTAGTGAGGAGGCAACATAATGCCTCCTCATCGCCTGTGCAGCACCCTTTGAAAAGCGATCCATGGCGCATATACTGAAATATACCATTGACCCGTTTTCAGGGCACTTCCCATGCGTTACATTGCATTAATTAATAAATGCTGCCCAGTTACCACCCCTAGTTGTCATTTTCTATTTTCACAAGGGGAAGTGAATGCTATAAACACTTAAAAAAGATGCACTGAACGCATTCAAAAAAAGGGCCTATAACATTTTTTGACGTTTTCAGAGGATGTTTTTGAACTGTTGCCATAAATGGAGGTGGCAGGTTGTGGCGAAGCCTAGAGAATGGGACATCCCCTAAAAGTGTTGATGTGACGCGGGTGTGTACTGTCCTATCTGACCAGCATTGTTTTAATGACCTAGCACGGTGGTTGTCAGCTTATGTGCTAAAGGGGGCTTCAGATGTGGCCCCTGACATCATCAAAGGGCCACAGATAGTGTTCAATATATGCAATGCTTGAGAGGACTTCAGAGACTGCAGATCTAATAGAGGAAATGAGGGTCAGAGAGTGAGGACAGGATACAGGGTTGGCTGGGGAGACGCTGCAGAAGACAATACAAAGCTGAGAAGATGTTACAAGAGGCTAGGAGAGATCAATGCTAATACTCTAATCAACGTTCCCACTACAGGCTGCTGAAATCTGAGGGCCGCACATACAGTATACCATAGGGCCACATATTGGGCACCAGGGACCTAGCATGTTGGCACGGGTTATGGCATTGTTCAAAAAGCAGCTAAAACTCAAATTTTTGCCGCATCACAAAGCCCACGTGGAAGAGGCCTAACTCTAAATTGCACACAGGGGTGGGATCTATGTGAGCTGCAGCTAATTCAAGCCTCACACACATCCTGACCCTGGCCGTGTCTCATTATCAGTAACCAGTTGCTCATTCCTTTAGGTAACCCGTCGCTGCCAACAAGCATTTGAAAGGTCTTCAACTTTAGGCGGGCAGCACCAAGTGGGGGGGGGGGGGGGGGGAGTTTCACTAGTACAGTGGGTTTAGGTTCACCTTAGTGGGATGCAGTGGGTAGATCTTTACAGATTCTACAAAGAGAACCTCATATAGATGGGATTTTAAAGCGGGGTTCCACCCAAATTTTGAACAATATCTGTATGTATTCTCTTCCTTGCCTAGATGCTGACATGACGTTTAAAAAAATTTAAATCGCCGTAATTACCTTTTTATTTTTCTATTCTTCTTTGCACTTCCTGGTTCTCCTCCCGTGGGAGTAGGCGTGTTTCTAGCCTCTCCCAGACTCCTGGGAGCTAGTCTCAGGCTTCCCAGGATGCCACTGAGCATGTGCGGGAACGAGCTGTGAATGCTGGGAGCACAGCATTCACCACATCCAGGAAATAAATGCTTGTGGGCTTCAAATGCCCACAATGAAGATGGAAACCGCCTGCAGTGAATAATATAAGTTATTCTTTCCGACGAAATCTGACACAGGCGGACATATTACACACAATATGTGAGTATGTAATGCTGAGAAGAAAAGTTTGTGAATGAACTAAAAAAACGATAGATAGGTGGACCCCCGCTTTAAGGGCAAAATTACTAACAAAAGGATTAAAAAAAGAATACATTTTTATTTATACAAAGGTTTAAAAAGACAAATTTGTACAAAAAACATGTGTTCAAATTTTATTCTTTTTTTTTAATCCTTTTGTTAGTCATCTTGCCCTTAAAATCCCATTTATATGAGGTTCTCTTTGTACTATTCAGGGATGGTGGCAATTCTTCACACTCATTTTTGAGAGTCTATCTGTTTATAAGATCTTTACAGATTCTATGCACTATAATACAAATGTGGTTCATAAATTGCCCTGTTTTTAATGCTGTCCTGTTGTATAGACACCCCCAATGATGTGAATTTCTTCCCTCTACAGCCCCAAGTACAGTAAGCTGGTTCCCGGGGAAGGTATGAGGCTGATCGGTGACCCCAGTCTGAAGGGCGACCTCCTCATCCAGTTTGATATTCAGTTTCCGGAGCACCTGACACCTCAGAAGAAGCAGCTCCTTCGCAAAGCCCTCGTCTCTTCACCCACCTAACAATGAAATTCACACATAGGTATTTTTTTAAATGTTCAATGTTTTTTTCAGTAAACAATAAAATATTAGAAGAATGAGTGTCAATGGATCACTACTTCTGCTCTGGTCATCACCAAAAATATGGTAAACATCAACTTCATTCAAAGCTATGAAAGAAATAAGGTTACCTCTGTATTTAATTTAGAAGATGAGATGTTAAAGGGTAAGACCACACAAAAGTGATATTCAAGGTATAGGAGGAGTACTGTGAGTCAGTCCGTGGCACCATATGTATCCAGGATACTCCTACAGGGAGATCTTCCCAACTCGGTTGCTGTCCACCTGGGAGTTCTGGCAGTTCCTGCCCACCCGGATGGTGGGGACCCCCTAATCATCAGCACAGCAGGTGTGAAGACATCAGCACAGGGATGGTGGGAACACCTCAAAATGGGTTCAGCTGGTGTATAGATCTGGGAACTCGGCACAGGGATGGTGGGAACTCCTCATAATGGGCACAGCGGGTGTACAGACCCAGGAACTCAGCACAGGGATGGTGGGAACCCTTCATAATGGGCACAGCGGGTGTACAGACCCGGGAACTCAGCACAGGGATGATGGGAACCCCTCATAATGGGCACAGAAGGTCTGCAGACCGAAGAACTCAGCACAGGGATGGTGGGAACCCCTCATAATGGGCACAGCAGGTGTACAGACCTGGGAACTCAGCACAGGGATGGTGGGAACCCCTCATAATGGGCACAGCAGGTGTACAGACCCGGGAACTCAGCACAGGGATTGTGGGAACCCCTCATAATGGGCACAGCGGGTGTACAGACCCAGGAACTCAGCACAGGGATGGTGGGAACCCTTCATAATGGGCACAGCGGGTGTACAGACCCGGGAACTCAGCACAGGGATGATGGGAACCCCTCATAATGGGCACAGAAGGTCTGCAGACCGAAGAACTCAGCACAGGGATGGTGGGAACCCCTCATAATGGGCACAGCAGGTGTACAGACCCGGGAACTCAGCACAGGGATTGTGGGAACCCCTCATAATGGGCACAGCAGGTGTACAGACTCAGGAACTCAGCACAGGGATGGTGGGAACCCCTCATAATGGGTACAGTAGGTGTACAGACCCAGGAACTCAAAGCAGAGATCTCACCAAAAGAGTTTCTTCCAGGAATCTTTGCCTGCAGTGTAGAGGACATTTTCCAGCAGGGCGGTTGTACGGATGTTGATCGGTAGATCCACTTCTGAACAACCACATGCCCATACATGATTGAATTTCGGCCGCTCCCTGCTGAACCGATCAGATTTTGATTAATCTATAGCCAACTTAGGGTTAGGAGTGTAAGGCTCGGCTTCCTGTGTAGGCAGGCCGGTCTTCTGTTGCAGAATTAAATTTGCCTGAGGTTCCCCTCTGGGGACCCGTTCTTCTGGAGAGATGACTCTGTTTTTTGTTTTTTTTGGGGGGGGGGGTTTGGCCACATCTTGTGGGTCCGTTCTTCTTCCTTATTCAGATAATTATGTTGTATATCCACCACTAAATGACAGGTGCACTTTAGGTCTATGGCAAAAAGTCATAATAAAACTATTTATGGTGGGGAGGAAAACTGGACTTTGATTCTTGCAATAAATCAATCTTCATATTATTGCGGTGATAACACACAAAGGTCAGTTTAAGATGTTTTGCAGAACTTTTATCTCTTAGTAATAATCTGCTACTTTCCTAGTGGAGCTGTCCTCTGTCAGCAGTCCAAGTTCTGAGAACAGTTCCTGCTGCAAAATGTACAAACAAAACAGGCAACATGAGGTGTACATAGCGATCGTTTCACCAACATGAGGTGTACATAGCGATCGTTTCACCAACATGAGGTGTACATAGCGATCGTTTCACCAACATGAGGTGTACATAGCGATCGTTTCACCAACATGAGGTGTACATAGCGATCGTTTCACCAACATGAGGTGTACATAGCGATCGTTTCACCAACATGAGGTGTACATAGCGATCGTTTCACCAACATGAGGTGTACATAGCGATCGTTTCACCAACATAAGGTGTACATAGCGATCGTTTCACCAACATAAGGTGTACATAGCGATCGTTTCACCAACATAAGGTGTACATAGCGATCGTTTCACCAACATAAGGTGTACATAGCGATCGTTTCACCAACATAAGGTGTACATAGCGATCGTTTCACCGTACGTCTCTTGTTCTCCCTTCACACTGCCTAACCACCTCCTGTACACTGTTGGATGCATTTAATTGCACCGAATATCAGACAAACTGTTACATTTGAAGATTATCCTGCTTATTTTTCTGCCCCCCCCCCCCCCCTCCCCCCCCTATCAACATATTCATGAATTTTTTAAATAAAATCTGTTTTCATTACATAGTGTATTTAGAACCAGTGATGTCATCTTCAGTATGCAGTGGAGGCAGATAATGGTTGGTAGGAGTTGCCGGCAGGGTGCTGTACATAGCTTCCCAGCACCCTTCCTCAATACTCCTATCAGTCCTGATGTAAACAGAGGAGTTATGCAAATAATAAAATGCCTTGATGGGTGGAAGTCAAGTCTGGAGAAGTGGGCGTTCCTAGGCGGGCTGTATTTGTATGCAGACCACCCTATGTAATGCTCACATGTGATGATGAACATCCATGTTTGAAAGAACTGAAATCCAATGAATGAAAGGGCCAGAGAGGAAAGATGAAGTAGCAGGGGCGGCCCGCCATCCATTAAGGGCGCACGGGCGTGGGCACGGGCGCCACCCTCCCTATGGTTAATGGAGAGATTCATGCATAGCATAAATCTATCCACAGCCGTCGTGTCCACCCCCTATTCAGGCGTCCAGCCCCCTTCAGGACGCCAGGCACCTGAATTATATGGGGGGGGGGGGGGGGGTGTTTTTTTTTTTTTTTTTTTTTTTTTTTTTGAAGCACCTGATTAGAGCTATAGGCTCTAATAGGCTGCAAAATAGGGTGGGCTCGGAGCGCAGAGCGTTGCGCTCTGAGCCCACCCAGGTGTGTTAGAAAGGCAAATTAATATTCGCTTTTCTAACACTGAACCACCTCTCGGCCAATCAGGAAGCGCGGTGTCTGATGCCCCTTTCCCCGATTTGGCTGAAAGGTCATACGATCCTATTGGACGCTTAGGAAGAGACGCACGGCGGAAGCCGCCATGATCTCAGAAGAGAAGAGGACACAGGAGACGCTGTCAGATGCCCACTGCAGCCTGATCCCCTGCCCGACATGCCCGCCGCCAATGGGGTAAGTGCGGCATGTGAACACCCCCCCCCCCTCCACTGCCATTGTAGCCTGGGTGGGGGGGTCACTAAAAATGCAACCAAGCCGCACTTTAACACCCCCAACTGCAAATCTATATGAACCTTAAAGGGTTTGTAAACCCTTGATTTTTTTTTTTTAAATTAAAACAGACATGCCTATACTTACCTGCTCTGTGTAGTGCTTAAGGCACAGAGCAGCCCCGATCCTCTTCTGCTGGGGCTCCAGGCCCCTCCTCTTCATCGGGTGCCCCCAAGAAAAGCTACTTTCCATGGGGGGGGGGCACACCCATGCGTGCTCGCTCCCGAGTCCCGCTGCTGGGTCCATTGACACAGACAGCAGGACTCGCCCCCTGGCTCCCATGTCACAGCTTTTGGCCAATGGCTCCTGCTATCAATCTGTCCAATGAGAGGAGTGACAGCAGCTGCGCTCATGCACATCGCTGGATCGGATCAGGCACAGGTAAGGAAGAAAAGGAACGGGGGGGGGGGGGGTCTAGGGGGCGCTACAGCACAGACCGTTTTTAAACTTTTTACAACAACTTTAAGATTAATTAAAGCTCACACACATCAGGGTGAAGTCTGACTTTAGGTGTTCTTACACGTGTGTGACAAAAGCAGCATATTTTAAGGCATTCAGGTTTGTTTTTTTTCCCGTTCTGAATGCAGTCTATTGCTTTCAATGGGACTGTACACACCAGTGCATGATTATTAGTAAAATAGAGCTGCACATAACACATAACAGCAGGAGACCCCGAGATCAGGTTGTTTTGCGCTGATTATAAATCATCTGCTTTGAGTCCGAGTGGGTTGAAGCCGTCAATGTTGGTTTGGGCGCAGAGGCCCCAAAATCTGTATCGGGGTCCTCTAGTTCTCGGAGTGTGTGTTCTGGGGAGACATGGACTTGAATCCATCCGAAGTAAAACTACATAGTAGGTGAGGTTGAAAAAAAAAAAAAGTCCAACCTATGTGTGTGATTATATGTCAGTATTACATTGTATATCCCTGTATGTTGTGGTCGTTCAGGTGCTTATCTAATCGTTTTTTGAAACTATCGATGCTCCCCGCTGAGACCACCGCCTGTGGAAGGGACTTCCACATCCTTACCGCTCTTAAAGTGGAGAACCCTCTACGGCCCAGGGGGCCCTCCAGCTGTTGCGAAACTACAAGTCCCATGAGGCATTGCAAAGCTGACCGTTACAAGCATGACTCCCACAGGCAGAGGCATGATGGGACATGTAGTTTTGCAACAGCTGGAGGGCAGTTTGAGACCCCCTGCTCTACGCAGTTTAAGGCATAGCTCCCAACTGTCCCCGATTTGGAGCAACGTCCCTCATTCCTCCTCATTTGTCCCTCATTTTGGTCTGATCTGTATAGATGTATATAAAATGCACTTTTTATCTATCAAAAAGTGTTTTCCAACGCTAAACCTTTCATCTGATTTTTAAATTGCTGCATTTGTAAATTCTAAAAGCCAATATAAAGGAATAGTAGTGGTAAAAAAAAAAAAAAAAAAACACTTGCGTTTAATCAATCTTGTTTGTACAATTCTCCTTTAAGGGGGGCGTGGCAAGGGGTGTGTCCTATGCCTGCATACTTTTGCTGATGGGTGTCCCTCATTCCCATCTCAAAAAGTTGGGAGGTATAGGTTTAAGGTTAAACCTAGTTTTAATGAGTGGCCACGAGTCTTATTAAATTCCCTTTCGCAGAAAAGTTTTCTCTCTATTGTGGGGTCACCAGTGCAGTATTTGTAAATTGAAATCATATCCCCTCTCAAGCGTCTCTTCTCCAGAGAGAATAAGTTCAGTGCTCCCAACCTTTCCCCATAACTAAGATCCTCCAGACCCTTTATTAGCTTTGTTGCCCTTCTTTGTACTCGCTCCATTTCCAGTATGTCCCTCCTGAGGACTGGTGCCCAGAACTGGACAGCATACTCCAGGTGCGGCCGGACCAGAGTCTTGTAGAGCGGGAGAATTATCGTTTTATCTCTGGAGTTGACCCCCCTTTTTTAATGCCAATATTCTGTTTGCTTTATTAGCAGCAGCTTGGCATTGCTGAGCCTATCATCTACTAGGACCCCCAGGTCCTTTTCCATCCTAGATTCCCCCAGAGGTTCTCCCCCCAGTGTACAGATTGCATTCATATTTTTGCCACCCAAATGCATTATTTTACATTTTTCCGCATTAAACTTCATTTGCCATGTAGTCGCCCACCCCATTAATTTGTTCAGATCTTCTTGCAAGGTTTTCACATCCTGCGGAGAAGAACTTCTCCAAAAGGTCCCCCAGGCACACACCTCCCGAAGAGTAGAGCCCCTCAAACACCATTCAGTAGGCAAGAGACTAGCCTGCAATCCCCTCCAAAAGCCCCTGTCGGGTCAATCACAGAACCTAAGGCTTTACACACACAGACTTCTTACAATACTCTATGCTGGACCTCTGAGGGGCTGGTTAAAAAAACAAAAAAAAAACAAAACTGGTTTTGGCACAAAAGTACACATTTATGAGTCTGGTGTCTAGAAACGCAAGCATGCAAACTCATTGTATTGTCTAGATGCTCATTTATTCTGGCAACTGGAATTTACACATGCAAGTTATGTGCAAAAAAAAAAAATGTCAGTAAGAATTTCACCAAATGCAGGTTTGAAGCAATTTTTATGCCCCTGAGCTCTGCTCCAATATAGGTACCCAAATGCGATCATAGGGACACATTGGCTGAACTAGTGGTGCTTAGTGGCATAAAAAAAAAAAAAAAAAAACACACACTACCCCTTCATGGTCTCTTTAGCCATGTGCAAAGCCTAACGCCATCTTTAGAGTGGTAAACTGATGGCACTAGAACCTTAACCGCTTCGGCCCCGGAAGATTTTACCCCCTTCCTGACCAGAGCGTTTTTTTGCGATTCGGCACTGCGTCGCTTTAACTGACAATTGCGCAGTCGGGCGACGTGGCTCCCAAACAAAATTGACGTCCTTTTTTCCCCACAAATAGAGCTTTCTTTTGGTGGTATTTAATCGCCTCTACAATTTTGAAAAAAAAAAGCGCAACTATTTTGAAAAAAAAAAAACACATTTTTTACATTTTGCTATAATAAATACCCCCCAAAATTATATAAAAAACCCCACATTTTTCTTCCTCAGTTTAGGCCAATCGTATTCTTCTACATATTTTTGGTAAAAAAAAAAAAAAAAAAAAAAAAAAAAAAAATCGCGATAAGCGTTTGGTTTGCACAAAAGTTATAGCGTTTACTAAATAGGGGATAGTTTTATGGCATTTTTATTAATAATTTTTTTTACTAGTAATGGCGGCGATCAGCGATTTTTATTGTGACTGACGTTATGGCGGACATTTGACACATTTTTTGGACCATTGTCATCTATACAGCAATCAGTGCTATAAAAATGCACGGATTACTGTGTAAATGACACTGGCAGTGAAGGGGTTAACCACTAGGGGGCGGGGAGGGGTTAAGTGTGTCCTAGGGGGAGTGATTTCTAACTGTCAGGGGGATGGGCTGTGTGTGTGACATCACTGATCTCTGCTCCGATGACAGGGAGCAGAGATCGAGTGACACTTGTCACTAGGCAGAATGGGGGAGATGCTGTTTACAACGGCATCTCTCCGTGAGGCGACCGCAGGTATCCCCGCGGCGATCGAGTCTGCGGGACCTGCGGCCCAACTCATGGAGCTCCCGGCCGGCGCGTGCGCACGCAATGCCACGGCAGGGAATTCAAATGGACATACCTGTAAGTCCATTTGCCCAGCTGTGCCATTCTGCCAACGTTCTTTTCCTCCATGGGCCTATTATGAACCATTGCCTGCGATTGCTCAATTCCGGTATCGGTGATCGGGTGCATTGGAGATCCACAGCCTGCCTAGGACACCACCCCTCCATTGGTGGTCGGGACCTGGAAACACTACCTGGTTGGACATCCTGGATGACCATCTCCTTTTTGCCTTACTGACGCACTGCTATATGGTAGATGCGTCCTACTGATCCGGTAAGAGTACCCACCTTGTTTCTTGAAGATTGGAGTGTCATTTCTATTTGCGGTTGCCTCCTTACAAGTGTCCACAGCCCCTTCAAGACACTGTTACTCCCCTGCTTGGGAAAGGATTTTCTGATTTATAGACTTTTGGGATTGTCAATTCTTTCCAGAGACATTAATTTGCACATTCCTATTATGTCATTGCTTTTTGGGCCTATATCACGTATCATTTAGAGTCTCATTTGTTTATCTTCACTTATAGATTAGCGCTGCACTTTCTTATTTTTGATTGGAATAAGGCGTCTGTGCTACCGAGAGGGTATAAATGATGGGGTACCTTCCTGGCACTCAATAGAATCAAAGAGGTTTGGAGAAGCTCCAAAACATCAACAATTCCAGTTGAATGTGACCAACTACTGCTAGATATACCATGACCTGTTTAAATGAGAGCCTTCAGACTTAAAGTGTAAGTAAACCCTCCTATCATTTTCAGCCAAGGAAGCTGCCATCTTTGCCTTTGTTTAATCTACAACTGCCATGATGCTTCCCATGTGATCAGTTATGACACCAGCCATTGGATGGCTTGACAGTTTGGTTGAGAGCACAACCAATGGGAGTGTTACATTTCCGGCACATGCCGGAAATGAAACAGTTTTATGGATGGGTTTACTTCCGCTTTAAAAAAAAGAGCAACATTTAGACCTCTGAACGTTAGGCGTCTGACCATCACACCAACTCATCACCATCCCCCTGCCTGTCAGGTGGAGTTTGGGCAGCTGCGCTGCCGCCAATTGCAGCCACACCCCCCCAGTAACCCCCATCCATGTATTCCAGGCTCTGCTTGGCCATCTGCAGGCCTGGAACCAACATGGCATGTTGAGAGGGATGGAAAACAGTGGACACAGCTGCTCTACTCCTTGTTTGTGACCCAGAAAGCGGCCTGTATTTCACTTCCGTGTCAGCCTGTGTCCCTGGTTAGCATAGTTGTAAAGGGGTGGATTGCAATACATCCAGTGGAGCCCAGAGGTGACTGAGGGGGGGGGGTTAGACTCTGCATGTCTCAGTAAAGGGAACCTGTCACCTAAAAACCACCACATAGGGGGGGTCAAAGTCCCCTAGGTTTGGGACCTCCAGCTGTGGTGACACTACAAGTCCCATGAGACATTGCAAGACCCTGATCACAGGCATGACTCCTAGACAGGCATGATGGGATTTAGTTTCACCACAGCTGGAGTGCCGAGGTTGCCTACCCTTGCCCTAGTTGATGAAAAGTTACTTAAAATGAAATTCCCAAAAAAAAAAAAAAAAAAAAAAAGAAGTTACACCCAAGCTCCAAATCCTCCCCCCACAAAATGTAAATGCACATGGCAGGGACAGATAGAGATAAGTTGTTTGTTTTTTTTACAAAAAATGCTTTATTGCATTTGTTTGCCCTAAATAAAAAAAAAAACTCCAGTTTCCTGACTTTTGCATTTTAGACTAAATTACAGAAAAAAAAAAAAAAAAAAAAAAAAAAAAAAAAGTGGTCAGTCTTACTTTTGGGGTGCTTCAGAATTCTCTGCCTTTAGGCCCCCTGGAGGTGTAAATTCAGCTCTTTTGGGACCCAAAACTGACCAAACAGGGTAAAAGACAGGACTACAATATAACCTGCCTTGTTTACACAAATAAATCACACAGGCACAGTCTCCGGACTTTATTGAAAATCATGCAGTCTTCCATACAAAAGAACACAGTACAGAACATAAAAAAAAAATACACCAAGTCATTTGGTCTGTCAGAGAAGGTTAATAGAACCAAATTCACTTTACAGAGAGATTAGCGTCACGTCCCGCTTGCGGTTCTCAGCCCACATGAGGAAGTTGACTCAAGTCTGACGGACTCAGCAGTTTCAGGAATGTGAAGTCAGTACACGAACAATGAAAAAGCAGAAATTGGTTTACCGATCATGTGACTTGCAGAAATAGAAAATCACAAAAACAGAAACCCCAAAGTGGAAACTGATATGCCATTTGTACTGCAAAGTGATTTACAGACGTCACCCACACAGGGCGTACCCATCATTCCGGGTGTGCAGTGGTTACGGTTTTACTTTTTTTATTCAGATTTTTTTTTTATTATATTTCGAAAAGGCCAACTTCTACACCACAGTGGAAATGTAGACTGAATGTTTAAAATTACATTGGCAACATTAAAATTTTAGCAAGCCGTACAAGAGCTACAATTTGTATTCGAGAGGCAATGCCTTTGAGTAGATCTCTAGTCTGCAAGCGAAAGGTTTGTTCCAAACTGTAGACCGTTTATCTTCTCAAAAGATGTTTGAAACAAGATGGCTGCCGTATGGCCAAGGTGACAATCTCTTAAGATGGAACAAGCAGACTTGAAAGCAGGAGCACAATGCCAGACAAAAGGCTTTCATCTTTGGATAGCATTAGGAAGGGTTAGAACCTCCATCAGGTATTAAATACTGCCTAAGTAGCCCAGAGGAGACTTCTGACATTATCTAGACAGGAAGGGGAATCTGCTGGAAAGACCAAAGGTTCCCACCATTAGAAAAAAAAAAAAAAGTTTAATTGGCATCTACCTCAACTGGTCTGAGAGCAAGAAAGTTGTCCTGGACGGCCGCACACCAATACATCAGCTATATGTCAGCTGTCTGCCCCTTTTGCACAGTATGGACCATCCATTTTGGATTTTTTAATTCTTGAATAAAGGTGTTGCATCGGTGTGCGGACGTCCAGGACTTTCTTGCTTCGCTATACTGCAGAGCCTGCACCTGTGTGCCTCACTGGGGCATGTATTCCTTGGAGGAGCTCTTGTCTGGGAGCGTCAACCTCTTTTTTCATCCAAAATCTGGACTATACCTCAACTGGTCTGGTAGATGTAATGGACAGGATTTACAGATCCTCCAAACAGGGCCATATACAGAAATCATAGGGGGTTCTAATCCTTCCTTGCTATTTAAAACCAAAGTTTTTGCTGGCATTGGGCTTTGCTAGCAACCAATAGCTCAGAAAAAAAAATTGAACGGCGTCCCAGTTAACTGTCATACTAAAAAGATTTCTTTAAAATAAAGGTGCAGTAACTTTAAACATGAAGAGCTTTAAACAAAAGTAAGTCTAATCCATAGAAGACAACATCTGGCACAGCAGCTGCTGGAAGAATGGATCTCTGGTGCCAAATGTTGTCCACTATTGGATGCCAAATTAGCCATACACATTTTTAAAAAGTGGTCACTTCTCTAGAAAGGAGAAAACGTGGGGATTGGACAGAAAGTATAACACGAGGTATAGACACCTAAAAGAAAAAAAGAAAAAAAAAAAGTGGGGAGTGGAAAGCGTGCCATCATGTTCAGAAAGGGGCCTCCCAGGAGACACGAGCAGACATCATGGCTCTCTTCAGCTGTTCATATGTGACGAACATGACGATGTTCCAGGATCCCAGCCTCAGGAAAGATGGCATGAATCTGTGGGCACAGGAATAAATCAGTACCTGGCAGGACATTAACACAATTATGAAGGAAGAAGTCCGACAGATTCTAGAGGAAAATTTAGAACTTCAGACCAACCAACATGTTCCAGATGTGTCGTCAACAATGTGGACTTTATTTTTAATGGTGGCCCTGTCAGCATGCATCAAATAGGGTTATATGCAACCTGACAGGGCCTACTCTGAGCCCCGTGGCCCTAGTTCTGGGGGGGGGGGGGGTGAGAGTCTGGTCCTGGTGACCTGTTGGAGCCTGGGCCAGGACAATGGCAGTACCCACTTAGCAGCCCTGTATGCTGGATCCACATTTAAAAACTTAGATAGCAAAGCTTGAACTAGGATCACTACCCTTTTTTGAAAGTCAGTGGCCACCATTCTTCCTCATGAATTTTAAATGAAATCATGCTGCCATTTTACCCAAAAAAAAGCAAAAAAAAAAACAAAAAAAAAAAAAAACACGCAATGTGCCCAGTTGTCATGCTGGCATTGGTTTCAATACAGTGAATAACCATGTGCCAAACCCTAGCACTGAATTACCAAGTGACTTTCCCTGAACTAGCAAGTGACCTAGTATGGTTTAATACACCAGTACACTTTCAGGGGCCAATTGAAGCTTGGTGAATCCATGCTAGGTGTTAATGACCTGAGAATTTTGTTGGTTACCATTGCCAAATGTAAAAATGCTGGTAGTCTAGGTGCAATGTGACCTGGAACAAGCAAATAGGTTAATTTTCCATCCTTTGTTTACTCTATGCTGGTTCCAAGTCTAGCCAGACAACCATGTGTTTAGCATTTCCACAAGCTGGTCAACAGTGGCATTATTGAAGGGGCATTCAGGGGAATCAATTTACTGACCGTTACAATACAGCCTGGATGCAAAGACTGACATCAGCAGGGCAACTATGGAGCTTTGTGACATGTGGATGGTGTGGTTGGTATTATGAAGTGAAAGCCCTTTAAATCAACTCACCCTTTGTAGAAAGCCAATGGTCCTTCCTTCTGGAACATGGTGAAGGCACAGTTCAGAGCACTCCGATACTGCCCCTTGGCAGAGTTCATGTATCTTGTCTTCACTACATCAACAGGGGAGGCGATCACTGTGGTGCAGAAGCCAGCTCCAAACGCAGAGGTGACGTGACATGGGAGGTTGTCTGCAAGAACGACACAAGATTAGGATTGCATAGGAAACCATGCTAGTCTAGTTTATTAAAAGCCTTAATATATGCCATAATATTGCTGTATGGGGGATGAAGGCGAATCTGGCGGCTATGGGCACATTTTCTTGCTCTAGGCATTCTGAGGGGGCATTGAGGGCCAGTTCACACCAGCAATCCCTACTGAATGCAAGGCTGCTGGAATGTTGTGTGACAGTGATGTGCCTATTATGGTGACATTTCAATAGTTATTTCACTATGGCAGTGTTGTGATGCAGTACTTTTCCCCAACACACCCAAAACACAAACTGACCATTAGAAGACAAGCATTTCTCATTGTCTATGCATTGGTTCTGTGCAGGTAAAACCCAACAGTTCAGCCCCACCACACCTGGTGTGAGTGAGTCCCAAGATGTGCACAGGATCAAACTGATAACTTAAGTGCAAACATGAAGGTGGGCATCAATCTGGCATGCAGCTATCGGACACCCAAGTTGTGTACCCAACCCTGAACCTTTCAGTTGGCCCCTTTTGGTGGTTAAATATACCATTGAAAGTAAGCGGTTTCATTTTGGCAATAACTGCCTTTGCTCTATGATTAGGATTTCAGGCTTTTATGGTTATTGCCAAGGTATTAGTCATGCCTTCAACCCAATAGAGGACTTGCCAAGTGACCTCTTTAGCTAGCTTTACACCAACTGAAATGTTCAGTTCAGCAGGGACTAGCTTAATGTCTATCAGTGTGTGGGCTCCCCTGCTTGACAAAAGTAGAATGTTTAATAGATTGTTAAAGGGACATTGACAATTCTCTAAAACCACCTGGTTTGTGGATGGAGAAGTCTTTGTTCAGCCTGCTGGCTGAACGAAAACTGTATGGCCAGCTTAACCCTCTGGCAGCCACGCCAGAGGGTTAATAGCGGTTCTTTAAAATTTTGGAAGGGAAGCCAGTTTTGCACTGGCTGTGGAGGGTAAATATCCAGAAACTCACCACTCATAAGGTTGTACGAAAGGAGGGCATCTTTGATGAGGTCATAGGTGACCAACTCGGTACAGTTCACAAGGGCATTGCGGGTGATGTTTGGGGCGGTACCTGTGGGGAAAAAAAAAAAAAAAAAAAAAAAAAAAAAAAAAAAAAAAAAGGCATGTTAGGATGCTATTTAAAAGGATATACCGTCTAATGGCAGAGGATGTCATTCTAAATAAAACATGTCCAATTCTGCTTTTACCAGAACGTAGTTTGCAAAGCTCACGCAGGAGCACAACAGAGAAGCTCCTACTGTATTATGGTGGCAAGTTTTGTTTAATACAGTTCAGCTAGGGTATGCCAGGGTCAAATGTGGGTTTTTATTTTCACAAATTGTTTGAAACATGGGGTCACCTTATAGGTAAAAGGAGACTGAGCTTTAACTGGCCATGTCCTTTATTGGGGAGAGCTCCATTAACTTTTCCCAAGTGCAGTGAAAGCATATACAGGATACATAGTGTGTACTGTGCTCAGCAACACAAAGCATGCGCATGCCACAGGTTTTATGAACCATGAACCAGTACAGGAGCCCTTTTTCTTAACCCCCACAAGAAAAGCTACAAGGAAGATGTTCAGTGGTAAGAACAGGGTGTGCCATAAAAATAAGACTGAGCTGGTTAGACCAGCATCATCGGTTAGGAGTTGAAGGAAATAGGGCTTTATAAATACTGCTTCCCCTAAACAGGAAATCACATGTTCCTAAAGTACAGAAGGCCGTCAGATCTTAATAGGGCTACCAGTAAGGGCTCTTTCACACAGGCAGTGAAAATTTGCCATTTGGTCACATTAACATTCCTTGAAATATGCCCTTCTAGAGGTTATGCATTCGGCCAGCTTAAAGCCCAACCTCAGCAAAAGTTAAGTGTGGCTGAGTCAAGAGCTGTGTGCATCACTGCTCCCATTGGGGGAAGAATTCCCTTCAATTCCTGTTCTTCCCAACACCGGGACAGTAGGACACCTCAAAACCAGATATTTCTTTAAACAGAGAAGGGGAGAAGAAGTTTGATTTTGGTTATGTAGTTCAAACATGTCACCACGCAAATTCAGTCTTAGATGAACTGGCAATATCTCAAGCTTTGCATCTTGGGATCTATGGGTAGACTTTGTTCTATGTCTCTTACTTATCCCATCTCTGATAATAGCCAACTTGGCCCCCTTTGATAATGGTAATCATTTGGAAGCATAGTCCTTTCGCTAAAACCAACATCCAACCCCAAGCATTCAGCGAGGAAATAAAAGGAGCTTAACCAACCTTTCCAGAGGCCGCGCATGCCTTCTTCCTTAGCAATGGTTTTGTAGGCTTCCATTGTTCCCTTGTACCTCTTAGCACTGGAAGTGTTGGCCTGAGCCTGGAATCTCACTTTGACCACATCTGTGGGCTGGGCAATTGCAACCGCCATGGCTCCGGTGGTACAGCCGGCAAGCAGCCTGCTCCCAATTCCGACATCTGTAAGAAATGGTCAGATCAAGTAAGCCCATTGACAACCCAATTCCACAAATATGGCCTGACAAACAGATATTTTCTGAATCGGGCATGTCAACTCACAAAATTACTGCAGTACTGAAAACATAGCCCAGACAAACTGGTACATTGATTAAACAAGACTCTAAATTGCCAAAGGTGGTCATACAACACAATGTAGAAGAGCTCCCATGCCCTTGATTCAAGGGGACCCCAGTCATGACTCTTCCCCCTTCCAACAGTATGTATGCTCACATTTTTTCTCTAGTATGCATTTCCCTTCACACATTTGCTGTACAAGCCTATAATAGACTTAGGACAAGATGAAATGTTAAATAAATACCACCTTCAGGTCTCAATAGGGCAGAAAAAAAAAAAAAAAACCCCACACAGCCAAAAAGGAGAGCCTTTTAGTTCTAGGGAGGGCTAGAAGAAAGCCATATGTCCCAGCCCACACAATGTGCCCCCAGACAGGTCCACTTGGGGGAGGGGGGGGCAGCTCTTCAGTCCCATCTCTTTTCTGTGAGAATAGCCACTTTTTATACTGGCCTCTGGATCTTTTGAAAGCATATTCCTATCCCCAAAACCAACATTCAGCTGTACGTTTAAGGCCAGGGAAATGGGTTTCCATGATGGACTTGATTAGGGATGTATCCACTTACGTTCTGATCCCTTGGTGTAGAATTGCTTGACAGAATCATAAAGTCCAATACGGACAGATGCAAAGCTCATCTGTCGCTGGAGACCCGCCACCAGCCCATTGTACAGGCTCCTGGGCCCTTCTGTCTTGACCATGGTGGAAATGGTTCCAAAGACTCCCTTGTACTGAGCAGTCTTAAAGTTGCTAGAGGTCTTGTTCTCTCCTTGGATCTATGCAAACAAAAAAAAAAAAAATTGTACCAGTGTAAATCATTTGAATAAATTTGTCTTTGAGTTCCTAGGGGACACCAAAAGGTGAGCCTTCTAGATGAAACCTGATGAGGCTGGGTCAGACCCCTGCTTCTCACTCCAAATAATGAGTTCTCCCTGCCACAATTTCCAGCTCTGTTCCTGCCCACCTTTGTGTTCTAGCATTTCCCCTTACATTCTTCATAATATAAAAAAATACATACAAACCCAATAGGGATGTGGGTAACCCCTCATAATGGACGCAGTAGGAGTCCAGACTGGGGGAACTTTAATAAAGGATGGTGGAAGCCTTTGATGGGCACAAGGTGTACAGACCCAGAAACTCCAAGAACAGATAATGGGAACCCCTCCTAATGGGCACAGCAGGTGTGCAGATGAGGGAACTTTGATCAGGGATGGTGGAAACCCTCATGATGGGCACAGCAGGTGTGCATGGATAGTGGGAACCCCCGGTGTACAGATCCAGGAACTCCCGAGCACAAATCTCACCAAGAGAGTCCAAGACAAACTTTAGTTTGTTTAACTCTCCAGCAACAAACAATGAAGTATCAGTTTTTGGCAAACTGACCCTTGAACAAGGCCAAGAGGCTTTAAGTGCAGCAACCCAGTTCAGGTTTACCGACATTAATCCCAAATCATTTCACATACTAAATGTGCACAGTGATGTGTCGAATAATGTGCAAATGTTCAAACCACGTTTTTTGTTCTTTACTAACCTGCAGTCGGACTTTGGCGGTGTCCAGGGGGAAGGTGAACAGGTCAGCTATACAAGCTGCTGTGCCAGCACCAACAAACTTTACAGCCGCGGTGGGCGGGACATCTGTGGGTTTGAAGCCAACCATTTTGGAGGTGTTCTACTTTGATGTATAAACCCAAAAAGGACTGGACTGTATGGGAGATTTGTTGTAGTGACAAGATAAATGAACTCTGCCGCTGGAGTCTGGAGGAGAAAAGAAAAAATGTAAACGCTTGTAGAGCTACATGGAGACCAACACTGGAGTCAGACGTTTTCATAACATTAGGGTACAAGGTGATGACCTCCTGTTGGGTCACAATGGTTTATTACCTACAACACTGCATTTGCTAAAGTTTGTGATCTACCACAATCCTAGAAAAGTCTTTGTACAATCAGATTGTATCAGACTACACGTTCCAATCAGGTAGGCCCTTATTCTTGCCAAACTGAAATTTTGCAGTGTAGTATAAGGGTCTACATAAGCGAATCCAAACTTATATGTAAATCAGATTTGGCACTTGAACTTTTTTTTCTAGATTACCAGCTTTAAAGATTCAAGTTGTAGTGTGTGGTCATCTTAAAATGTAAACTCCAATCTTATCCAGCATGTCTGGTCTCAGGTCAACCTAAATACAGTTTTCCTAAAACTAGAAATTAAGGCAAAGCTTCTCATTCTGGGCAAGAACCATTGGGAAGATTTCTATTCACTTCCTGCCCATAGCCAAAAAAACAGGATGTGAAGAAATCTCTGAAGGGAGACACTGGTTGTCACCATCAATGTACAAAAAACAAAGCTTATAGAACTATAGGTAAAACTTTTTGTTTTGGATAGCGCAAGGAAGGGTTATAACCCCTGCCAATTTTTTTAAATCTGTGTGCCACTGGAGAGATTTACAGCAACTTCCTGTCCCATAGTCAAAACAGGAAGTGAGGGGAAATCCCTGTAAATTAAGGCTCCCAAAAGCTCCCATTCCTCCAACCTCTAGTTAGCTTAGATAGGCGTCAAAATTAAGAATGCGGGTTAACCCAGCTATAGCGCCAACCCACATTCCAAATGCATTTTACATGCGTTCTGTTGCGTAACATTGCCCACACCCCACCTGTTTCACAAGGGGAAGGGAAAGTGGTAAACAAAAATGCACACTAAAAGCTTATACTGTTTGGCACATTCAGCACACCTTTTTGAAGCATTGCAATTGAATTTAATGGCAAACAGGCAAAGAATGTCCTACAAGTGATGTGAAACACCAACACAGGTGTATACGTCCCCGTCTACTTTTAGAGTTGCCACCTCATCCCTTTAAACCCGAACACATATGGATTACACAGGTTCTGTGGCTGATTAAGTTGGTAATTAAACTCACTTGGTGCTTTATCCGCATTTAATTAGCCTCAGAACCTGTGCAATTCATATGTGTTCGGGTTTAAAGGGATGAGGTGGCAACTCTAGTCTACTTGCCATTGTTTTCATCCCCTAGTTAACATGGGTCGATTCTCTAAAACCATGTGAGGCCTCTGGTGCATCAAAGAGCTACGATTCTACCACCAGTACTACAGCCCAGGCTGAGGCCTGTTAAGGCCATTGTGTCCTGCTGGACGGTTGCTATAGTTACAAATGAATGAACAGCTGAGTCTTAGGCCTGGTGTAATAGGAGACCCTGGCCTTTTCAGGATGTAGACAAGGAGATAAGATTAGGATGTGTGGTGTCAGGATACAGATATTAACCACTTCCCATCCAGGCCAATTCTGACATTTCTCCCCTACATGTAAAATTCAATTTTTGGCTATAAAATTGCATAGAACCCCCAAACCTATATATTTTTTTTTTTAGCAAAGACCCTACAGAACAGTGGCGGTTGTTGCAACTTTCTCGCAAGGTATTTGCGCAGCAATTTTTCAGGAAACACACTAAAGTTAGCCCATTTTTTTGCATAATGTGAAATATGAAGTTACGTCGAGTAAATAGATACTCAACATGTCACGCTTCAAAATTCCACATTCTCGTGGAATGGCACCAAGCTTCTGTACTTAAAAATCCCCATAGGCGACGCTTTCAATTTTTTTACTGGTTACAAGTTTTGAGTTCGAGACGGTCTAGGGCTAGAATTCTTGCCCTCGCTCTAACATTTGCAGCGATGCCTCACATGTGGTTTGAACACCGGTTTCATATGTGGATGGGACTTGCGTATGCGTTCGCTTCTGCTTGCAAGCACACAGGGACACTAAATTTTTTTTGGTTAATTTTACTTTAGTTTGACACGTTAAAAAAAAATTTTTGATCACTTATTCCTAGTACAAGGAATGTAAACATTCCTTGTACTAGGAATATGGCATGATCGGTCTCTTTACAGTGAGATATGGGGTCAATAAGACCCTAAGATTTCACCTCTAGGCTGGGAAGCCTGAAAAAAATAAATAAAACAACAAAACGATCTCGGCTTTCCAGCTGAGGCGGCGCCATTTGTTTGAATGCAGAGGCCTAGCGTGACGTCACAACATCTCACCCAGCTGCCGAATGATCATAGAGACTCCGATGACCATCTGGTCCGCCGGAAATCTATGGTCACCATCTGGGGCAGCCGGATCCCATCTTCGACTCACTGATGGAAGCGGTGGGTCGGTAGAAGCACCGTAGGGCAGGGAGTTCCCTCTCGCCACACGTAAGAACAATCAAGCGGCAGAACAGCTGCCATGATCGTTCCTTATGGTGTAGGGAATCAACGACTGAAAAAGACGATATCTGAATGATGATTGTAGCTGCACCCATCATTCAGATATACCCGCACAAAGTCATGGACGTCATATGACGTACCTTGGGCAGGAAGAGGTTAAACAAAGCCCACTAAGGAATAACAAACCTATCAGTAAGTTCAATTTTAATAGACTTAGATGGCTTCTCACTGCTTTACAGCTCAGAAGCTGGGCACACATTTGTCAGACCTCCAACCACCATGAATCAGGCTTTTAGTTTATAGAGCTGGAGTTGCTGCGTGCAGGCAGCTTATGCAAGTCAATGGAGACGCAGCTGCTAGTCCTCGAGTACGCCCGCGCGAACAAAGCCTAAGCATACACCCATGTTGAGGGCAGTGTTTTTGCTTGCATGGGATGCACTTGTGTTCTGTACACCCCCGTGCAGCCAGTTCCATTCATGTCAATTGGGATGCAGTGGCTGCACAGACAGCTCCTAATTTAACAGCTGTGTGGGTCCCCAAACACACTTTTCAGGGACCCACTGACTTAAAATTGAAAGTAGCAGCTGTGTCTGAGCAGCCGCTGCATCCCAATTGACATGAATGGGATGGCCTGCACAGGGTGTACAGAACACCTGTGCATCCCAGGCAAGTAAAAACCATGGTGCTCACAGGAGTTATGCCTTGTGTGAATGAGGCCCAATTTGACAGATATGTAGGCAAGGGGCTCTGAACACAGACCGTGCGTTTGTGGCTGCCTACCTGCAAATCTGTTGGGTAGAGCGGCTGTGTCCAAATAGACTTAAGGGCCCGCGCTGCGTGTTTGTGCGGTTCACATGTGGTGCGATTGGAGCCCATTAATTTGGAATGGGCTGAAATTGCACCTAAAGTAGTGCATGCACCACTTTAAAAAAAAGCCTACTGCAACCGGAGCGTGTAGTACGTGCAATCTGGTGGAGGCCAAAAAAAAAAAAAAAAAAAAACAAAAAAAAAAAAAAAAAAAAAACGCATTTGCAATCTGTTTGGAGTGTCATTAACTTAAAGCGGAAGTAAACCCATCCATAAAACAGTTTCATTTCCGGCACATGCCAGAAATGTAACACTACCATTGGTTGTGCTCTCAACCAAACTGTCAAACCATCCAATGGCTGGTGTCATAACTGATCACATGTGCAGCATCATGGCAGTTGTAGATTAAAAAAGAGGCAAAGATGGCAGCTTCCTTGACTGAAAAACAATAAGGGGGGTTTACTTAAACTTTAATATTGGCATGTTGCTACTGCACTTTCCAAAAACACACAAACGTGAACCTAGCTTTAACCTCTTGGCACTGGCTGCACACAAATATGCAGCCTCTCGGTGGGCTTATGCATGAAGCTGCTGCATATTTGTGTGCAATAGTGCAAACACAGCTGTGCCAAGAGCACGCCCCCAGAACAGTTATCAGTAGCTAACAGAAAGCTCCCGATCATTGCTTGTGATCAGAGTTTTCTGATCATGTGACAGCCAATCACATGATCATAATTCCCCCCAGCATTCTAAACCCCTTAAAGTACTGGCAAGTGCCAAGGGGTTAAGCTGGGTATACATTAGAATTCCATGCAACCTTTTTTCGTTATAGGAATCTTGCAAGAACATTTGGTCATGTTTCTATTCAGTGGGATAAAACCTATTTCAACCGCAGAGATGAGCACAATGTACAAATTTCTAAGAGTGAATGATTTTCGTTCAGTAAAGTCCATTCGTTCTAAAAATCAAACATTAAAAGCGAACAATCTTTGAACATTCAAATTTTTTTGTACCAATTTTTGTTCAAACTGCTAATAGTGCAGGGATCTTCAAACTATTTAAACAAAGGGCCAGTTTATTGTTCAAGCTTTAAGGGGGCCAGACACAAGTGGGGAGAAAGAAAAAAAAAAAAAAAAAAAAAAAAAGTCCTGGTGTCCATGGGAGGAACAGTGCTCCATTGTTGTGTCTGGCCTCCAGGCAAGTTAGGAGAGCACTGTACTAGGGTATATCCAGCTAAAGTCTGAAGACTAATAAAATGCTCCAAAATTGCAAAGAGACTTTAGGAGGCTCATCCCGGATCCACACCTAGTCACTCTACTCCACAACCAGATGGCCGGCCAGGGACATTGATCAATGTTTAATGATCCAATATTTATCTAACATCTTAGAGACAGAATGCCTCCATCTTCCGGGTGACCTCTCACCTACATTGAGCAGAATGCCTCCATCTTCCTGGTGACCTCTCACCTACATTGAGCAGCCATGATAATGAGTCAGTCTGGTTATCTTCCTGTATTACAAAGGATCCGGTTACAAGGACACCACTTTATGCAATAACCCATCCAGAATTCTCTAGCCCAAGATAGTAGCAATATTTAATGCCCTTGTAACAGTTAAAGTCTTATTTTCACCATTTTTATTCTCAGGACAAGCGTAAGGGGTATCCCTTATGGTACAGAGAGTACCGCTTGGACTTCAGAAGGGAATACACCCCAAAATCTTGTCTTAAAAATTAGCACTCATTTACACTGGGGGGGGCAAACCTGGTCGCTCCTCTAAAAAAGCAAACCAGACTGGACCCCCAAAACATGCTGACCGTACCTTAGGTTCTCCAGCTGGAGTGGCGATGGTTCTGGAGATCAGGCTTCTCTAAAGGCGTCCCGACCGTCACATTTGCCACAAGCAGTGGGTGAAGGATACCCGTTATTTTCCATAGAAAAGTGGTGGGAAAGATTTCGTATAAACATAATACTTATCCTGGAAGACAAAAAACGAGACAAAAAAGGTCAGTGATTGGTGACAAAAAAAAAAACACAAATATTGTGGCATAGAGGGAATTAATCTTTACAATAGACAACTTTCTGTCTAGCATCTTCAGGAAAATTGCTCTTCAGACTGCTTCTTGTAACACATTACACAGCAACATGCAAACTACATACATTGAATGAGACCCGCAAAAGGAAACTTGTGCTGAAGAAAAGCTGCCACTCCTAACATCTCCTCCACAAAAAGCTAGTTGCCTGGCTACCATATTCATCCAACGGCTTTAAACTTGGATCATCAGCACACAGGCAATTGACAGCAGCAAGGAATTAAGTAAGCCAAATCATATCAAAGCTCTGTAGTTAGAGTACAGGCCTAGAAACGATTGTGTTGGCGTTACCCTGGAGCTGGAAAACCACACGCCTTTGTATGATTAGTGTAGGCAGTTGACAGGATAGCGGTTGTAGGGTTGAATTTATAGGGCCTTTGATTAGTCCTCCAACAGCTGACCACACGTTACAAACTAAGATCTGTGCAATCTCCTCGCTTTGTAGTATTGAGTATGGAAGACCTGCCTTAATCCCAGTCATTTACATCAAAATTAGGTAGGCCCCACTAAATAGAGGATTGTGCAATCAGAAATGCTAAACGTGGGAAAATCTAAAGCCTTTAAAAGATTTGCTTGTTCGATTTAAGCAAAAAGCGAACAGTCCAGTCAAACATCTAGACTTCGATAGTGTGAAGAATTTAGGATCCCTTTTACCCTTGTATTGTTTTCCGTCATCTCATATGGTCAACTCCAAAAAGGGGCTCTCGTCCTAAATGGGCACCAGAAAAGAGCTCCGCTGGGGAGGTCCTTCTCCCTACTACCCGTTCTGAAGAGTTTTAGATTTCCCCATCTTCAGTCCTGGTCACATTAGCAACCAGAACATAAAATGAGTGGTCCCATCAGAGCAATATAGATCTAAGGTTAAGAGGCAAATCTTTGAAAACAAAGAAGTTTCCAAAAGTCAATTTTCTCCAAGTTAAAAACCAGGAAATACGATTTTTCTGGAGCGCCACTGAAGACTCGGTGTTTAGCCTCTTCGACAAGCCTTGTCCAGAACAGGTTTTTTTTTTTAAGTGAAAAGACATTAGAATGATCTTCTACAGCAGGGATCCTCAAACTACGGCCCTCCAGCTGTTGCGGAACTACACATCCCATGAGGCATTGTAAAACTCTGACATTCACAGACATGACTAGGCATGATGGGAATTGTAGTTCTTGAACAACTGCAGGGCCGTAGTTTGAAGACCCTTGTTCTACAGCATTTGTTTTATTTCCCAGACTTTGGTGTTCCCTCCATAACAGAGGGGGTTGGGGCTCGTTTGTATCTTCAGGAGGTTCCTGCTTAGTAGAAACTTCTAAGCAATCACCATAAAGATAATGACTCAGCAAGCTTCCCCCTCCCCCATCAACTGACAGCACCATCCACAGCCAAATACATATGAATTGCAGTCTACAAATCCTTTCAGGTTATAATCACACTTTACAGGAGAACCTTGGTCTAAAAATTCCTTTTGGTAGGCCAATACCAAGCAAGATAATCCAGAATTCTAAATTTGCATCCTTCAGACAGATCGTCAATGTAAACTGGTCATACATCTAGCAATCCGATTCTCCTTTAGCTCCATTAATGACTAAGTATTACAGGAGCCTGTCTGATGGGACACAAATGATTTAGGTAGAGCTACTACAGTTTTCATAGAACAGATTGTACAATCAGATTGCAAAAAACGGCCAGCTTTGGAGGAACGTGTGTTAATTGAAATCAGCCACTGCACGACGAGATTTCCAACCCAGGCCCTGACCCTGCTTTCCATGAAGACAACTGGATCAGGACTACCCGAAAATAAGACCTAGTGTGATTGTCGGTGATGACTGCAATATTAGCCCTACCCCCCAAATAAGCCCTACCCCGTTTCCCCAAAAATAAGCCCTACAAGGACTTTAACTAGGGCTTATTTGGGGGGTAGGGCTTATTTGGGGGGTAGGGCTTATAGTGCAGCCATCACCGACAATCACGCTAGGTCTTATTTTCGGGGAAACGGTATTATGTATGGGACTACTTGGCAGTTTTGGCACTCAGTCAGGACAGACCTATTTCTATGAACGGGTGGTTGGGTGCCGTCTTTATACGCGCCCCCCCCCCCCCAAAAAAAAGTAGGAGCCACCCAAATTAAAATATATAAATTGGAGCGGCAATCATTAAAGCGTGTTCAAATCATCTCTTAGATTGTAAGCTCTAAGGAGCAGGGCCCTCTGATTCCTACTGTATCAAATTGTATTGTATTTGTACTGTCTACCCTCAAGTTGTAAAGCGCTACGCAAACTGTTGGCGCTATATAAATACTGTATAATAATAATAATAATAATTATTATTTCAACAGGACGGGCAAGGATTCTGAGCTCTAGAGAATGGAAGACACTTTTAATTATCATGGAAGACATAGCCAAAGATTAAGATTGGTACGAAACTGGCACCAGCCTCAGGAAAGAACAGTCTGGAAAAGTGAACTTCACCTATGGTTCTAACCAAGTGTCCTTCAGCCAAGTGACAGTCAAAGCCAACTGAAAAAACAAATTAGGATCAGTTCAGAATTAGGAGCACCTCTATAGACAGCACAGCCTACTCCACAATGTCTGGATCACATTTGCACAACGTTCCATCTTGACTACAGAGGAATACATGCCAATGCAACCCTCAACATGTCCACGATCACCCCCATACATGAGGTTCCTCATTGCAGGCAGGACTCAACAGTGACTCATGGAAGCCTTCACATCTACATATTAAGACATCATAATGTCAGTCATCTTTAGTGCCGGAACAATGATTAATGCCACAGTGGGGCTTTCACAAGACTTTAGCATTTTGGTTAAACCCTTTTCACCAGAACGTCAAAACCACCAGCATTTTTCTGATCACCTACTACAGGGCAGATAACAGGAAGCCAAGCAAAAACTCAAGACTTTAACCATAATTGTACAAAGGGGAATCTAGTTTATTTTTTTGGCAATCAGCTTAAATTTTATTAGATCATTAACATGACCCCAAGTACCTTCCACACTTAGGATACCATGATCTGGAACCAGAGCAACAAAAGTGGAGAAAGACATTTGGAGGCACGAGTGTAAAACTAAACTTGGCCATGCACATGAAATTTCAGCCAGTTTGTGGTGCATTGGGTGAAATTTGCTCCGAGGATGCCCCTTGTTCACACAAGTCAATTTTAAACCTGCGTGGGAAAATTGGATGAATAGCATCTGCATCTAATCAGGGCGACCTAGAGAGCAAGTCCGCCATGATTCGGGCCAAATTCACGCCACAGTTGGCCCTGTCCACCACGCTATGTGATCCAGTCTTTTCTCCCACTTGGACTTGTCAAGGGAGCCAGGTGGAAGTTAGATGGCCAAAATGTGCATGCAGGCACTGTGCGGGCATCCTGACAGCTGGTGCAAGATAATCATCCATTTGCACTCATCCGTTAGCATAGATAAAACGCATGGTGCTGAAACAAAACACTTCAGCGCAACAGCACCATCAAAATATTCTTTGCAGCTATTACCTTTTGTACCACCACCCTCTCCCTTTAGAATGTAAGCTCTATGAGCAGGGCCCTCCTGTACCTTTTGTATTGAGCTGTACTGTAATTGTGTTGTCCCCCTTATACATTGTAAAGCTCTGCGTAAACTGTTGGCGCTATATAAATCAATAATAATAATAATAATAATAATAATAATAATAATATTATAACAGGGCCTTTTTTCTGCACGTTTCTCACATGTAGGGAAGCCCATTGAAATGAATGGTTGCCTCTATGCAGAGAAACACCTGCATGGTGTAAATGGAGCCTAAAAGCTGACTACACACTGTACAACTTTCCGTAGATTTCCCCCCCCCCTTCAGATTTACCAAAACTATATAATATGAGGTCAAACCTTAAAGTGGAGTTCCACCCAAAAGTGGAACTTCCACTAATCAGATTCCTCCCCCCCTCCGGTGACACAGTTGGCACCTTTCAGGGGGGAGGGGGGTACAGATACCTGTATATTACAGGTATCTGTACCCACTTCCGGCATAAATAGCCGCAGAATCTGCGGTTATTTACGCCACTTCCTGCTCCCGCCCGCTGCCTGCTGGGAAACACACACGGGTCCCAGAGGCAGCAGGGAGCATTCGTATTGCACGGCGCGACTCGCGCATGCGCAGTAGGGAATCGGGAAGTGAAGCCGCACGGCTTCATTTCCTGATTCCCTTACCGAAGATGGAGGCGGCAGCACCCGAGGACGGAGAGACGCTGCGGCCTCGGGTGCCGACATCGCGGGCGCCCTGGACAGGTAAGTGTCCATGTTTTAAAAGTCAGCAGCTGCAGTATTTGTAGCTGCTGACTTTTAAAAAATTTTCTTTCGGCGGCGCCCCGCTTTAACTTCTAGTTTGTATGCAATCAGGCAGACCCTTGCACTACATTGTTTTAGTACATCTAAAAAGGATATCAGACAACAAAAGTTGTATAGTGTGTATGGGGTCTAAAGACAATCCATGTGCTATGCAATTTTTCTTCTGCGATCGACTTCAGTACAACCAGTCTGCCCATAGATGGCTCAAAAGTCTGCCAGTTCCGGTTGAGCTGGCCAAATTTCAATTTATGGCCAGCTTTAAGCCTAGTACACACTAGTTCTTTCTTCCATTCAACCCAGATCCAGTTGGAGTCACTGAACCATCAATCCAATGTTATTACAGCAATCTTCCCTGCTGTTCTTCGTTTTATGACGGGGTGGGGGGGGGGGGGGGGGGTGCCCCCAACAGAATACACCGGTCAGCTGCTGGTTTTCCAGCATGCACAGCTGGTTTCTGTTGGACCGCCTGCCATACACAGGCTGAATGCCAAACGATTTTTATTGGACCAGCAGATGTCACCCAACATTTGGCCCATGTGGATACATAGATAGATAGCGCTATCACACAAGCTATATAGCTCCAACAGTTTGCACAGCACTTTACAACATGGGGCAGACAGTACAATTACAATCTTAGGGGGAATCAGAGGGTCCTGCTGGTTAAAGACACCAAAATATATTATATTATATAATATATATATATATATATATATATATATATATATATATATATATATATATATATATATATATATATATATATATATATATATATATATATATATATATATATATATATATATATATATATAAAAAAAAAAAAAAAAGGGAAAACCACCCCACACTAAAAAAACAAAACAAAATACTAATAAAATTTAAAAATACTACAAGACAGACTCAATGGACCACTTGGTCTTTTTCTGCCACCATCACACTTTGTTTCTTTGTATGTAAAACACAACCAAATTCATAACTAGGAAGAGAATTTCTATAAAGTAACAGCTGAAATAAAAATAAAAAAACAAAACAAATAAGCACTCTATAAAAGTCAGCATACAGCACAGAAGGCAGTAGAGAGGTGGTAGGTACTTACCTGTAAGAAGATAAAGGGAATCAGATGGGGGGATCCTTGGGGGGGTGTCAGATTGGTGAGAAGTGACCAGGCTGGGGGGAAGAGGAAGGGGAGATAAGTGCTATCTGTACTCAGAAGTCTGAGAAAGACTGAGACTGAGTAGAGCAGCCTGAGCCATTATATAGACTGGGAGGGTGGGGGAGGGGCTGGACTCCCCCCCCCCCCCGCCCCATCCTATGTATCAGCACCCTGTCCCTCCCCCATCCCAGCAACAAGCAGGTGGCTCCATATCACCCTGATGATGATGAAACTGTAATTTCCTCTAAAAGGTTACATTGTACAATCATTTATTACTTTCACATTTGAAAATCCTATTTATATTTTATAATGTGATCCTATAAAAGGTTTGGTAACTGTAATAAAAAATTAAATCGATGGATTCCCCCCACACACTGTAAATAAAAATTGCGCATACACTTAAAGGGTCCTGCTATAGGGGGCCGCCATTACTGATCTCTCTTCAGAAATACTCGTTTCCTGGCTGCTTGTTTTCTGGCCGATCGGTGAGATCGTTCCCGGGGAAGCCGTAGGATCGGTGTGACTGCCGGGCAAACAGCGTTTTCAGAGGACGAGGTCAGCGATGACGGCTACAAGTACCAGTTTTGTATAAAGCGGGATCGTAAAGAAAAAAAAAAAAAAGGTCAAAAATGCCCCTCCAAGCGCCCGCCAAGGGTCACACACATTTGTGCAGATTTGTAACACTTGTTGATGGACTCGGGGTCACCACACATGTTACAATCTGACCGTACAATCTGTGTACAATCAAATGTAGATATGAGAAGCTACCTAAACCAAACAACCAACCTGTATCCAATCAATCCAATTTTGCTGTGCGGACCCCCTATTTAATATGCCGTGCATTTTGTTGTGCAGACCCCCATTTAATATACCGGGAATTTTGTTGTGTGGACCCCCCATTTATTATACCAGGCGTTTTGTTGTGCGGACCCCCATTTCATATACCGTACATTTTTGTTGTGCAGACCCCCATTTAATATACTGTCCATTTTGTTGTGCGGACCCCCATTTAATATACCAGGCGTTTTGTTGTGCGGACCTCCATTTAATATACCGTACATTTTGTTGTGCAGACCCCCATTTAATATGCTGGGCATTTTGTTGTGCGGACCCCCATTTAATATACCGTACATTTTTTGTGCGGACCCCCCATTTATAATACGGTACATTTTGTTGTGTGGACCCCCATTTAATATATTGTACATTTTGTTGTGCGGACCACCCATTTAATGTACTGTACATTTTGTTGTGGGGGCCCCCATTTAATATACCGTACATTTTGTTGTGCGGACCACCATTTAATATACCGTACATTTTGTTGTGCGGACCCCCATTTATTATACCGTACATTTTGTTGTGCGGACCCCCATTTATTATACCGTACATTTTGTTGTGCGGACCCCCATTTAGTATACAGTACATTTTGTTGTGCGGACCCCCATTTAGTATACCGTACATTTTGTTATGCGGACCCCCATTTAATATAATGTACATTTTGTTGTGCGGACCCCCATTTAGTATACCGTACATTTTGTTGTGCGGACCCCCATTTAATATAATGTACATTTTGTTGTGCGGACCACCCATTTAATATAATGTACATTTTGTTGTGCGGACCCCCATTTAGTATACAGTACATTTTGTTGTGCGGACCCCCATTTAGTATACCGTACATTTTGTTATGCGGACCCCCATTTAATATAATGTACATTTTGTTGTGCGGACCCCCATTTAGTATACCGTACATTTTGTTGTGCGGACCCCCATTTAAT
Organism: Lithobates septentrionalis; assembly: GCA_037952835.1. Lineage (NCBI taxonomy): Eukaryota > Metazoa > Chordata > Amphibia > Anura > Ranidae > Lithobates > Lithobates septentrionalis. The sequence goes on along the minus strand of JBBDGP010003123.1, from coordinate 392,942 downwards.
ATAATGTACATTTTGTTGTGCGGACCCCCATTTAGTATACCGTACATTTTGTTATGCGGACCCCCATTTAATATAATGTACATTTTGTTGTGCGGACCACCCATTTAATATAATGTACATTTTGTTGTGCGGACCCCCATTTAGTATACCGTACATTTTGTTATGCGGACCCCCATTTAATATAATGTACATTTTGTTGTGCGGACCACCCATTTAATATAATGTACATTTTGTTGTGCAGACACCCCATTTAATATACTGTACATTTTTTGTGCGGACCCCCATTTAATTTATTGTACATTTTTTGTGCGGACCCCCATTTAATTTATTGTACATTTTGTTGTGCGGACCACCCATTTAATATAATGTACATTTTGTTATGCGGACCCCCATTTAATATAATGTACATTTTGTTGTGCGGACCCCCATTTAGTATACCGTACATTTTGTTATGCGGACCCCCATTTAATATAATGTACATTTTGTTGTGCGGACCACCCATTTAATATAATGTACATTTTGTTGTGCGGACCCCCATTTAGTATACCGTACATTTTGTTATGCGGACCCCCATTTAATATAATGTACATTTTGTTGTGCGGACCACCCATTTAATATACCGTACATTTTGTTGTGCAGACACCCCATTTAATATACTGTACATTTTGTTGTGCGGACCCCCATTTAATTTATTGTACATTTTGTTGTGCGGACCCCCATTTAATATACTGTACATTTTGTTGTGCGGACCCCCATTTAATTTATTGTACATTTTGTTGTGCGAACCCCCCATTTAATATACCGTACATTTTGTTGTGCAGACCCCCCATTTAATATGCTGGGCATTTTGTTGTGTGGACCCCCATTTAATATACCGTACATTTTTTGTGCGGACCCCCATTTAATTTATTGTACATTTTGTTGTGCGGACCCCCATTTAATATACCGTACATTTTGTTGTGCGAACCTCCCATTTAATATACCGTACATTTTGTTGTGGGGACCCCCCATTTATTATACCATACATTTTGTTGTGGGGACCCCCCATTTAATATACCGTACATTTTGTTGTGGGGACCCCCATTTAATATACCGTACATTTTGTTGTGGGGACCCCCCATTTAATATACCGTACATTTTGTTGTGCGGACCCCCATTTAATGTGCTGTACATTGTTGTGCACAGACACTCCTTGAGGTCACATTACAAATGAATAGACCGATGCGATGCGACGCGCACTTTAGGAAGTGTACAGTACAGTCTGCACCGCTCCCCTTCTGGAATAAACTAGTTCTCTGGCTGTAATTCTACTCCAATGCACCTTCAAAAAAAAACAAGCTAGCAGCAGCTTCCCCCCCTGCAGATACAGTATATAGCCAGCCTAAGCTGCAGTACTGGAGTATGTACACTAGGTGGCAGGCTGGAGTTATTCTACAAACCATTGAATGCACTGTATATGGAAGGTGAGGATCTGCAGCCTTGGCAGGACTGCTGACCTCATAGAAGTCTTCTGGGAACATTCTCAGCTTTTATCTTTGTTGTAGAAAACAGTGACACACAGAGATCAACTGTGATCACATAGTAAAATAATAATGCAGGATACAAAGTGTTTACAGGGGTCAGGTTCTGTTCCTGGAAGGCATTGCGCAGACAGTGGAGGTTATTTACTAAAGGCAAATCCACTTTGCACTACAAGTGTAAACTACAAGTGCAAAGTGCACTTGAAATTGCGCTGAAAGTGCACTTGGAAGTGCGGTCGCTGTAGATCCGAGAAGGACATACAAGGAAAATAAAAAACAGCATTTTAGCTTGTACATGATTGGATAATAAAATCAGCAGAGCTTCCCGTCATTTTAGATCTTCCCCTTATATTTAGAGCGACTGCACTTCCAAGTGCACTTTCAGTGCAATGTCAAGTGTACTTTGCACTTGTAGTGCAAAGTGGATTTGCCTTTCGTAAATAACCCCCAGTGTGTATATAAAGGCAATTGGCACTTTTAGGAGAGCTCAGTGGTGAAAGCCTTGGCATTATACCGAGCAGCGTGATTGCTCCTGGTCACTGATGAGGGATTAGCATGACAGCCTGGAAACTTACATTTCATGCCATACTATCAAGAAAGTCTGTGATTGGTCCCAAATTTATTCTGCCACAGGACAAGAACCCAAAATATACAGCCAATGTCATTAGGAACGAACTATCTTCAGCGTAAAGAAGAACGAGGAGTCCTGGAAGTGATGGTTTGGCCCCCAACAGAGCCCTGATCTCAACATTATGGAGTCTGCCTGGGATTCCATAAAGAGACAGAAGGATTGGAGGCGGCCGACATCCACAGAAGATCTGCACTTCGTTCTCTGAGATCTTTGGAACAATCTACCTGCCGAGTTCCTTCAAAAACTGTGTGAGTGTACCTAGAAGAATTGAGGCTGTTTTGAAGGCAAAGGGTGGTGGTCACACCAAATATTTATTGGATTTGGATTTCTCTTCTATTCATTTTCTTTCTATTTTTTTAACTTATAAACATATACTATAACCCACCACCCATCCGCGCTATATCTGAAAGATGGCTACAGCGCGGACCTAGTTTGCAGGGAGGGCGTCCATAGACGTCCTCCCGGGCTCGAGCGGCCTGCGCGCCCCCTGCAGGGCGCACGCGGCGTGCTCTGTGATCAGCGCGTCTATGAGACTCGCCTGATCACAGATCGGAGTAAGGGGTCGACCCCGTCCCCTTATCACGTGATCAGCTGTCAGCCAATGACAGCTGATCATGTGATGTAAACAGAGCCGGTAATCGGCTATTTTTTCTCGAGAAAAAAGAAATCCAATCACCAGCGGCTGTGACAGGGACATCAGTCCCGATCGTAGAGTCCCGATCTTCTGTGCCCACCTGTGCTACCTCCTAGTGCCCACCACCGCCACCTACCAGTGCCCACAGTACCACCTATAAATGTCATCAATCAGTGCCTCATCACCAGTGCTGCCTATCAATACCACCTACAAGGGCCCATCAGTGCCACCTACCAGTGCCCATCAGTGGCCATCAGTGCCACCTATCAGTGCTCATCAGTGCCACCCATCAGTGCCACTCATCAGTGCCACTCATCAGGGCCCATCAGTGCCATCTTATCAGTGCCTATCAGTGTTGCCTTATCTGTGCCTATCAGTGTCGTCTTATCTGTGCTTATCAGTGCAGCCCATCAGTGCCACTCATCAATGCCACCCATCAGGGCCCATCAGTGCCGTATTATCAGTGTCTATCAGTGTTGCCTTATCTGTGCCTATCAGTGTCGTCTTATCTGTGCTTATCAGTGCAGCCCATCAGTGCCACTCATCAATGCCACCCATCAGGGCCCATCAGTGCCGTATTATCAGTGTCTATCAGTGTTGCCTTACAACAGTTGGGGAGTCTGATGGTAATCTTAAGTAATGAGAGGTGAGCACATATGTGAGAGACAAGTGCCTTGGAGTCAATTTTTAATAAATCCGATCTGCGTGACATTTCCAATTTTGGTAACACCACAGGTGCTCCTTACACATGGAAACATTTCTTAAAGTGGAGTTCCACCCACTTTTACAACTCTTCAGCATCCCTCACTAAACTGCGCACTGTAAACAAATTGGATATTTTTTTTTTCTCAGCACCTACTGTATATCTGCTGTATTCACTTTTCACTTCCTCCTCCCTGGCCGAGGCCCATCGCATCATTTCCTGTTTGCAATGCCTTCTGGGAAGGGGCGGTAACTTCCTCTGACACTGCCGTTGCTATGGAAACCTGACCTGAAACCTATTACAATGCTTGTGCTGCACTGAGCATGTGCGAGATCTGCAATGATGAGATCCAGGAGGAAATACAGTCTGGCTTCAGATGCCCACACTTAAGATGGCCACGGCCTGCTGTAAGTTTATAAAATAACAAACTACTGCTATAAACTAACAAAACAGACCTTAGTTTACAGACTAACTTTACTAGAATACATTAGGCTTGTGTATTATAGGGGTATTTCTATTTAAAAATTATAATTTCGGCTGGAACACCACTTGGATAAAATCATCAGTGTTTGCGGAATTACCTTTCAGGGGAAAGTTCTTCCCTTCCAAGATAAGCTGATTTTAAAATGTCTAGCTGTAAGGAGATTTACAGTCTCTTGAAAAAGTATTCATACCCCTTGAAATGTTCCACATTTTACAAATTACATATTACAACCAAAAAACGTAACTGTATTTTATTGGGATTTTAGTGATAGACCAACACAAAGTGGCACATAATTCATAATTGTGAAGTGGAAGGAAATTGATAAATGGTTTTCAATTCTTTTTACAAATAATTATGTGAAAAGTGTGGGGTACATTTGTATGGCGCCCCCCGGAGTCAATACTTTGTAGAACCGCCTTTCACTGCAATTACAGCTGCAAGTCTTTTTGGGAATGTCTTTACCAGCTTTGCACATCTAGAGAGGGACATTTTTGCCCATTCTTCTTTACAGAATATCTAAAGCTCTGTCAGATTGGATGGAGAGCGTCTGTGAACAGCAATTTTCAAGTCCTGCCACAGATTCTTAATTGGATTTAGGTCTGGACTGTGACTGGGCCATTCTAACACATGAATATGCTTTGATATAAACCATTCCATTGTAGCTCTGGCTGTATGTTTAGGGTCGTTGTCCTGCTGGAAGGTGAACCTCCGCCCCAGTCTCAAGTCTTTTGCAGACTCTAACAGGTTTTCTTCTAAGATTGTCCTGTATTCGGCTCCATCCATCTTCCCATCAACTCTGACCAGCTTCCCTGTCCCTGCTGAAAAAAAGCATCCCCACAACATGATGCTTCCACCACCATGTTTCACGGTGGGAATGGTGTGTTCAGGGTGATGTGCAGTGTTAGTTTTCCTCCACACATAGCGTTTTGCTTTTAGGCCAAAAAGTTTAATTTTGGTCTAATCTGACCAGAGCACCTTCTTCCACATGTTTGCTGTGTCCCCCACATGGCTTCTCACAAATGGTAATTCTTATGGCTTTCTTTCAACAATGTCTTTCTTCTTGTCACTCTTCCATAAAGGGCAGATTTGTGGAGAACACGACTAATAGTTGTCCTGTGGACAGATTCTCCCACCTGAGCTGTGGATCTCTGCAGCTCCTCCAGAGTTACCATGGGCCTCTTGGCTCTTCTCTGATTAATGCTCTCCTTGCCCGGCCGGTCAGTTTAGGTGAACGGCCATGTCTTGGTAGATTTGCAGTTGTGCCATACTCTTTCCATTTTCTGATGATGGATTGAACAGAGCTCTGTGAGATGTTCAAAGCTTGGGATTTTTTTTTGTATAATCTAACCCTGCTTTATACTTCTCCACAACTTTATGCCTGACCTGTCTGGTGTGTTCCTTGGCCTCCATGATGCTGTTTGTTCACTATCATTCTCTAACAAACCTCTGAGGGTTTCACAGAACAGCTGTATTTATACTGAGATTACAATACACACAGGTGGACTCTATTTACTAATTAGGTGACTTCTGAAGGCAATTGGCTCCACTAGATTTTAGTTAGGGGTATCAGAGTAAAGGGGGCTGAATACAAATGTACCCCACACTTTTCACATATTTATTTGTAAAACATTTTAACCACTTCAATACCGGGCACTTATACACCTACCTGCCCAGACCAATTTTCAGCTTTCAGCACTGTCGCAGTTTGAATGACAATTGCGCGATCATCCATCACTGTACCCAAACTAAATTTTTATCATTTTGTTCCCACAAATAGAGCTTTCTTTTGGTGGTATTCGATCACCTCTGCGGTTTTTATTTTTTATTAAACAAATAAAAAAAGACTGAAAATTTAGAAAAAAATAAAAGTTTTGCTTTTGTTTCTGTTAAAAAAATTTGTAAATAAGTACGTTTTCTCTTTCACTGATGGTCACTGATAAGGCGGCACTGACAGGCACTGATACGGCGGCACCAATGAGCGGGCACTGACGATGGGCACTGATATGCGGCACTGATGGGCACTGGTAGGCGGCACTGATGGGTGGCACTGATATGCAGCACTGATGGGCCTTAATAGGCGGCATGGATGGACACTTATGGGTGGCACTGGTGGGCACTGATAGGCGACACTGATGGGCACTGAAAGGCAGCACTGCTGGGCACTGATGGGCACTGATAGGGTGGCACTGATAGGCGGCACTGATGGGCACTGATAGGCGGTACTGCTGGGCACTGATGGACACTGATGGGCACTGATACGTGGCACTGATGGGCACTGAAACGCGGCACTGATATGAGGCACTGATAGGCATCCCTGGTGGCACTGGCAGAGGGTAGGCATTGGAGAGGGCATTGATTGGCAGCTGCCTGGGCACAGATTGGCAGCTGCCTGGGCACATATTGGTATTTCCCTGGGGGTCTAGGAGGGCATACCTGGTGGTCCAGTGTGGTGGCCATCCTGGTGGTCCTGGGCGGCTTCCCTGGTGGTCCTGGGCGGGTTGGACACGGCTGATCACGTGGTAAAGAGTCTCCGTCAGAGACTCTTTACCTAGATCGGAGTTGCGGTGTGTCAGACAGACACAGCGCAACAACGATCGCCGCGATGCGCCCCCCGGGGGCGCGCAGCGGCTCAATATCCTGATCACCTCATATGACGCCCGATCAGAATATTGAAACCACTTTACCGCCGTCATTTTGCTATATGGCGGTAAGTGGTTAAAAACCATTTATCATTTTTCTTCCACTTCACAATTATGTGCCACTTTGTGTTGGTCTATCACATAAAATCCCAATAAAATACATTTACATTTTTAGTTGTAACATGACCAAATGTGGAAAATTTCAAGGGGTATGAATACTTTTTCAAGGCACCATAAATACCTATACCCATCTGTAACCACCACTACTGTAACGAACACTGAATAAGACAGATGACCAATTCACAAAGACCACAATGGTAAAGCCTAGGAAGACACCTGCTGTGGTCAGAAATTCATGGCCTCGAGCAAAAAGAGATGTTGTCTTGTCTATAGAAGGAAAATAGCAAATAGATCACACCCATATTGTTGTTTCATCACAGATCTTTCCTGTAGCTCTATTCATGAACAAAACTGGTTATTCATGGTACAGCAATGGGTGTGCCACTTACCCAACGTTGTGCAATCAAGAACCCTCATGTTGTGGCCCAGAGGCAGAGTATTGTGAATAGAGCTCCCAGTATCAGTATTTTTACATAAATAGAAAGTTGAATACAAGCTTTTTTCAATGTGTTATAGAGGTGTAAATAAATGTAAATTTTATTTCTGTAGTACCAGCATGTTCCACAGCCCATAAACTTCTAGAGGGAAAATCACAACATGAGCAAATAAGGACTAACACAACAATCATAGACTATGAAAAAGGTTGTGAGGGCCTTGTCCACAAGAGCTTACAGTCTAAATAGAATGAAGGTGATGAGACATGAGGAACGGTAATGGGCTAATCACATTTAGCAAACATCATGTTATAATAAAACTGCATGAACCCATAAGTGGTTGGGGGCAGAAGGTGGAGTTGGCAGGAGGAAGGATAATGATTAATAAAGAAAAGTAGGTACATCTGCTTGGTGTTACCAATGACAGTGTGATGTTCTAGAAAACAGTTGAACTGTTTCAACTTTTAAAATGAATTCCAATAAAATTGTTTTATGTTGAATACACCCTTGCCAGCGAGATTCTTGTTAAGGACCGGTTCACACTGCTGCGAATTCTATTACGAATTTGAGCCGTTGCGATCGCTCAAATTCGCAACTCATTTTAATAAAATCGTTTTCCATGAGTGCGGTTCACATCAATGCGTTGCGAATGTAAGCTTCGTAAAAATAAAAAGGGTCCTGTCCGAGTTTGATCCGTGTGCGATGCCAATTCAGCACCATAGACTGCAAAATTTGCAGTAGATTCGCAAGAACACATAAAGATTTTGCAATGCAAATTTGCAACGCAATCGGATCAAAATCGCGCTGAATTCGCACTGCAGCAGTGTGAACCGGCCCTAAGACATATAGACTGCAGCAGAGCCTGATTGGCTGTTAGTGGCTTCTTTTCTGCCACCAGTCTGAGTGATGCTGTGCAGGGGATAACAAGAGACAAATTCAGGGGCTGACATTACGTACATGCATAAGTCAATGTAATGTTGTTTTATTGAATGCATTGCTGCATTATTTGTTTTTTTTTCTGCTTGGAGTATCGCTTTAGAAGCCCATCTCAAGTCTAAATTTTAGTTGTCCAAAAAAGGCATTGCCAGTGTTAAAAACAATAGCTACACACGGGCCAAATATCAGGCGATATCAGCCAGTTCAATAGAAACCAGGCCCGTGTGTGCGGCAGCTGGTCCGACAGAAGCCGGCCAAATGTCCGAAATTCTGTCGCAGGGGCATGACTGAAAAAGGTCTGCCGATAGGCATCCGATCAGCACTCTCAGCCCATGGCTGAGCCGTCCCTCTGTCAGAACACAATAGTTCAGTGGGGGAGATCACTGCACTAATATTGGATTGTTAGTACCAGTGTCGGCTGGTTCCCCCCCCCCCCGCCGGGTCCGCACTTACCCCTTCCAGGTCTAGGCTTCCCCAGCTTCTCCTCTCGGCCAATCCGGTCTTAAGACCCGCCTCCTGTCCTGATTGGCCGGGAGGAGAAGCCGGAAGACAACAGCGAATATTGATTCGCTAATGTCACAAGTGGGTGGGCTTGGGGGCGCAGTGCTCTGCGCCCTGAGCCCAACCTTTTTGAAGCCAATCAGAGCCTCATGCCCTAATCATGTACGTCAAAAAAATAAGAAAAACTTGTTGAAATCCATGCGTCTTGCGCCCCGCATGAAGATTACGGGGGCAGTGCCCCTGCGCCCCTTATGGACCGGTTGGTTAGTATGGGATCTCCTCCCAAGGTCTTCAGTTTTTTTTTCGTTCAGCCCGCTGGGTTGCACAAAAAAAACTTCTAGTGTGTACCAGGCTTTAGGCTTCAATACTCGACTTCATTCCATGGCTATCCCCCGCAATACCTCTTCTTTGCCACAAGATGTCCCCAGTCTTCCACTCACCTGAAAGACTAAGCACATACTGTAAGTGCAGAGTGTCATGTCTCCGCCCCCAAGGAGAAATCACCATGATGCCCTTCTTTTTACTGAGTAGTCTCAGTATAGACCACCCAGCCTAGAGAAAATGTAATAAAGCATGAGCACCCTGAACTTCTACTGTGCCTGTACTAGTGCTCGAAGAAGTCTTTCTCAACCACTCTAACAAGGAGGAACCCTTGAAATAGCTTTCTGGTCTCAGGGTGCTAATAATTACTATATCTACTAACTCACGCTACATTAGTGTGAAGGCCATTGGGAAGAATGCTCCTCACATTTGTGGTCATTGAGAAAAAACCCACCTCCTACATATAGCTAAAAAGATCATTGGCATCAGTGGTTACTTATTATCTGAGAGGCAGAAACTGGTCCTTGCTCAAGGAACCCCTTGCAACGTCTGGATAAACCCTACTTAAGAAAGTTAGGCGTAAAGCATTAGCAGTCCCTTAAAGAGACCCTCTAGCCCTGGGACCCTGGTAGGTCCACCTATGGGGTGTCTATGCTCCCAGCAGGGACTACAAAGGTAGGAAAGGGACCAGCTGAGGCTCTCTAAGATCAAACATGCATGTGCACTATGGGCTGGGTGAGAGGATGCAGGAGGCCACCTGATAGTATTACAGTGGGCACACATGCACATGATGGTCTGGGCACGAGGATACAGGAGGCCAGCTCATAGTATTACAGTGGGCACACATGCACATTTATGGGCTGGGCGTGAGGGCACAGGAGGCCACCTGAAATTACTACAGTGGGCATATATGCACATTATGGGTTGGGCACAAGGAATTCATGGGACATGTAGTCCTGAAGCAGGAGGTCACATGATGCAGGAGGTTGGGGTAAGTACTGCAAGAAGAAAACTGTCTTTAGGTGGCCAAATATAAGGCTTTGGTCTAAAATTCTTATTGACAATTATTAATAGTAACATGGAGCTAAAGGGGAAAATGCTTTATACAGTGAGGGTTTAATACCCCTGTCAGACATCTGGTTGATTGGAACTACAAGTGCCAGCATGCCCTGTCTCCCAGGATAACAATCTTCTTTAAGCATATATAGTCCCATGTGGTACGATAGTCTTTGTACACTCTACCCTATGACACTTGACAGAGTTTATTTAACATGATGAAACAATATTGATGGGGGTGGGGGGGGGGGGGGGGTATCCTCTTCCAGTTCCTACTCACCAGTTTGATGTATTGGTGGAGCAGGACAGCGCCCCTAGCCAGGCAGCCAATAAGAAATGAGGAAAGGACACCTGCCTCTGACGGACAGCGTGGCGTACTATTACAAGGCATACAGTAAACAACCTATGTAAAGCTTGCATCACTTCTGACCTTGTTGGCTAATCTAGATTTAACCCTATAGGCAGCCATCACTGCGAGCTATAGGGTCTAGTACAAGTACAATACTGCCACTTTTAGGGCCCATTTACATATTATCAGGGCATTAATGGACATGTGTTAATGTGCATTATGTCTTTCATTAGTGTGCAATGCATAAAGACAGCCCATTGATAAAATAGGCTACTTATGCAATAAAATGTTGTGAAAATTGGACATGTCACAAAATATGTACAGCTGTGGCCAAAAGTTCTGAGAATATTAATTTTCACAAAGTCTGCTGCTATTGAGTTTTTAGATCTTTTTTTGTCAGATGTTACATATATAATGTACTATGTATGATATACTGAAGTGTAATTACAAGCATTCCATAGGTGTCAAAGGCTTTTATTGGCAATTACATTACGTTGAGTCAATATTTGCAGAGATTCTTTTTCAAGACCTCCATTCCCCCTGGCATGCTGTCAATCAACTTCTGGGCCACATCCTGACTGATGGCCGCCCATTCTTGCATAATCAATGCTTGGAGTTTGTCAGAACTTGTGGAGGTTTTTTTGTTCACCCGGCTCTTGAGCATTGGCCACAAGTTCTCAATGGGATTAAGGTTTGGGGAGTTTCCTGGCCATGGACCCAAAATTTCGATGTTCTGTTCTCCAAGCCACTTAAGTTATCACTTTTGCCTTATGGCAAGGTGCTCCATCATGCTGGAAAAGGCATTGCTCCTCACCAAACTGTTCTTGGATGGTTGGGAGAAGTTGCTCTAGGACAGTGATGGTGAACCTTGGCACCCCAGATGTTTTGGAACTACATTTCCCATGATGCTCATGCACTCTGCAGTGTAGTTGAGCATCATGGGAAATGTAGTTCCAAAACATCTGGGATGCCAAGGTTCCCCATCACTGCTCTAGGAGGATGTATTTGTACCATTCTTGTTAGGCAAAATTGTGAGTGAGCCCACTCCCTTGGCTAAGAAGCAACCCCATACATAAAGGGTTTTAGGATGCTTTACTGTAGATCTAGATGGACACATAGTGCCTTCTCTGTTCCCAGCCCCCCTCTGTAGAACCCAGGGTCCCAGGGAACGTTTTGTTGATTGCTGGGAGCTGCGGAATGAATCTGCCTGTGCCCAAAGGTACGTATAGAGTCCCCTTTCTGCCCCAGGCCCCCTGTTGAACCCCCTGTTGAACTGATGGGGTCTGGGCCCGGTACAGAGGGGCTGGATCTACCCCCTTATCGGCGGCCTTGTCTTCCATACATATGTGGACCCAACTATTCAGGTCCGACCGCAGGAGCCCTCTCTCTACTTGTATGCAAATATGGTACAGCAAACATGCATATAATGTAAAAGTTGCACCAAAAAATGATTTTTTTTTTCAATGCAAAGTACAGCCCAGAAACAATACTGCACATTTTTTTGTCCTACCTAAGACACACTGACGCTGATGCTAATTAAAAAAACAAAAAACTGCCCGAAATATACTGACCTGATCTTGATCTTTGACCCTGACTTGACCCAAACACTAACACTGGCACTGACCTATGTCAAACCTTGATCTAGGAGTTTTTTTTTCTTTATTTTTTTATTTTATTATTCATTTATTTACACACACTTTTTTTTTCCTCTCTGCAATGAAAGAGAAAGATACATTTACAGAGAAACACAGGGGCGGGCTTCACAGCGACTGATCACTGTGGTAGCCAACCAGAGGCTACCACAGCGATCAGGTGACCCGGAATCGGGAGTTCCGGGTCCCGATAGTTAGAACGGGGCCCGGAGCTCTCAGTGAGACCACGATCTCTGTACTGGGAGCACGCCATGCGGTGCGGTCCTAGCACAAAGGGAGATACGCATGTATGTGGCCCCATGGAAGAAAGCCTGGGGCACTGAGGCTGCATATTTGTGTTACATCAATGGAAAGGGGTTAAAAGAATATTTTTTCATTTTAGATTTTGTTTGCCTCTTAGTGCTGCTGATATCCTGCAGCCTCTTTGCAGCTGCTTCTTGTCTACATGCACTTCAGTGATGACTGCATGGCATTTCTGAGGGCGGGTTTCCTAATGGTGACAACAGTGGCCCATGCCTGTGTAATATGTGTTGCAACAGCCATTTGTAGTCTCCGTAAAAAGCCTCTGTGTCAGGGTGACAACGCAGGAGCACAACTGAAAGACAGAGAGTGAGCGTTGTCACCCAGAACGTTTTTTTTCTAGTATTTTAACCTCTTTGCGCTCCCGTCCTCCCGGTGCAGGGTGCGGGTGGCGCGCTCTGTGATCAGCAAGTCCAAGACTCGGTGGATCACACATCGGAGTAAGGGCCGATCCCGGCCCCTTACCACCTGATCAGCTGTCAGCCAATTACAGCTGATCACGTGATGTAAACAGGAGGCAGTAATCGGCCTTTTTTTTCCGTATGCTGACAGCGTGAGGAGAAAAAAAAAAAGGAGATTACCAGCTTGTGTAAATGGGACATCGGTCCCTCACACGGGCACCCACTGCTGCCTCATCAGTGCCCACCAGTGCCACCTACTAGTGCCCTAAGTACTGCTAAGCAGTGTCCACCAGTGCCAACTATCAGTGCCCACCAGTGCGACCTATCAGCCCATCAGTGCCCATCAGTGCCTCATCATCAGTGCCACCTATCAGTGCCCGTAAGTACTGCTAAGCAGTGTCCACCAGTGCCACCTATCAGTGCCACCTACCAGTGCCCGTAAGTACTGCTAAGCAGTGTCCACCAGTGCCAACTATCAGTGTCCACCAGTGCGACTTATCAGCCCATCAGTGCCCATCAGTGCCTCATCATCAGTGCCACCTATCAGTGCTGCCTATCAGTGTCACCTACCAGTGCCTATCAGTGCCCATCAGTGCCACCTATCAGTGCCCTTCATGCCGCCTATCAGTGCCCTTAAGTGACGCCTATCAATGCAGCCTCATGAGTGCCTCCTGATCGGTGCCCACCAGTGCCGCCTCGTCAGTGCCCATCAGTGCAGCCTCATCAGCGCACATCAATGAAGGAGAAAAATTGCCTGTTTGCAAAACTTTATAACAAACTATGAAAACAGTTTCTATTTTTTTTTCAAAATTTTTGGTCTTTTTTTTTGTTTGTTTAGCAAAAAATAAAAACCCCAGTGGTGATTAAACGCTTGCCGACCAGCCGCCGTCATTTTACTGCGGCAGGTCGGCACGATCCCGCCAACCGTCGTAGCTATACGTCAGTTCGCGGGATCGGGATAGCAGGATGACAACGCGCGCGCCCGCTGCACAGCGGGGAGTGCCGATGCTCGTGGCCGAAGGTCGCGATGACCGCCGGCCACGAGCGATCGCGGGCACGAGAGGCAGAACAGGGACGTGTGTATGTGTAAACACACAAATCCCTGTTCTGTTCTGTGAGGCGAGACAGATCGTGAGTTCCTAAATAGCTAGAAACCACGATCCGTCACTTCTTCTAGGTCAGTCCCCTCCCCCCTACAGTTAGAACACACACCTAGGGAACACAGTTAACCCCTTGATCACCCCCTAGTGTTAACCCCTTCCCTGCCAGTGACATTTTTACAGTAATCAGTGCATTTTTATAGCTCTGATTGCTGTATAATTGTCAATGGTCCCAAAAATGTGTCAAAAGTGTCCCATGTGCCCGCCATAATGTCGCAGTCCCGATAAAAATCGCAGATTGCCGCCATTTCTGGTAAAAAAAAAAAAATGCTATAAATCTATCCCCTATTTTGAAGACGCTATAACTTTTGCGCAAACCAAACAATATACGCTGATTGCGTTTTTTATAATATAATATATATAATTTAAAATATGTAGAAGAATACATATACAATACATAAGAAAAAATTAGCTTTTTAAAAAAAAAAATGGGGATATTTATTGTAGCAAAAAGTACAAAATGTCGTTATTTTTTTTTCAAAATTGTCGCTCTTTTTTTGTTTATAGCGCAAAAAAATAAAAACCGCAGCGGTGATCAAATACTACCAAAAGAAAGATCTATTTGTGGGGAAAAAAACGAACGTCAATTTTGTTTTTGGTGCAGCGTCGCACGATCACGCAATTGTCAGTTAAAGCGACGCAGTGCGGAATCGCAAAAAAAAAAAACGGCCCCGGTCATTCAGCAGCCAAACCTTCCGGGGCTGAAGTGGTTAAATACCACCAAAAGAAAGCTGGATTTGTGCGAAAAAAAAAAATGATAAAAGCGTCATTACGTGTTGCATGACCGCGTAATTGTCATTCAAAGAGTGACAGCGCTGATCGCTGAAGAAATTGGCCTGGGCAGGAGGGGGGTTTAAGTGCCCGGTAAAGCAAGTGGTTAATGAAAGCTGCAGATTTACAAAGATTGCAAAGAACTTTTGAAATGACAAAAGCTTACAGCCTATGAGATTTTAGCGATTGGGTTTCTATTGATTTGTATGAAGTGAATACACTCAGGTTCCACTTTTAATTGATATTTTATGAAATTGGAGTCATTTAACTTTGTCGTCTTAAAAGCATAGCTTATCCCCGGAGGGGTTCCGGTATATTTAGCTGCACCGACACGTTTCTCCTTGCGAAGAGCCTAATATTAGTCATGTGACCCGGGCCAGCTGTCTGCTGTGTGTATCAGCGGTGTCCTGTATGTGCGGAGTCCGTAAACAGGAACCGGTCTCATCCAGTCCTGTCCCATCCTCTGTTATCGGTATTATGGGAATGCCACGGTCACATCATGCAGCAAACCCGAAAAAGGCAGCAGACTGCTTGAGAACACGTTCCAGGAAAACATGAACAATTTTACACCCGTCCTGAGAAAATAAGGTTGCCAAAAACCTCCCTGTGAAAAGGCCACTGTGCCTGGCTGTCATGTCCCAGTCTTAGTCCGTAGGGTTCAATATTGGGTTGGCCCACCCTTTGCAGCTATAACAGCTTCAACTCTTCTGGGAAGGCCGTCCACAAGGTTTAGGAGTGTGTCTATGGGAATGTTTGACCATTCTTCCAGAAGAGCATTTGTCAGGTCAGGCACTGATGTTGGATGAGAAGGCCTGGCTCACAATCTCCACTCTAATTCATCCCAAAGGTGTTCTATCGGGTTGCGGTCAGGTGCAGACCAGTCAAGTTCCTCCACCCCAAACTCGCTCCTCCATGTCTTTATGGACCTTGCTTGGTGCTCTGGTGAGCAGTCATGTTGGAACAGGAAGGGGTCATCACCAAACTGTTCTCACAACGTTGGGAGCAGTGGCGGCCCGTCCATTAGGCTCGGCATGTGCCCGCCTCCTAATCTACATGCAGGGCGCCGGGTGCATGGATTTCAATGTGTTTTTTTGTTTTTTTGTTTCTTAACCACTTCCGGACTGCCCCCACGCCGATATACGTCCTTACTTTGAAGGAGGATATCGTTGTTATGGCTGCAGCTAGCTATCATACCCCGGTATCCTCTTGTTCGGCCGGCGGTCCGCTT
Organism: Lithobates septentrionalis; assembly: GCA_037952835.1. Lineage (NCBI taxonomy): Eukaryota > Metazoa > Chordata > Amphibia > Anura > Ranidae > Lithobates > Lithobates septentrionalis. Next base: position 377,102 of record JBBDGP010003123.1, on the reverse strand, counting down.
CAAAGATAAAAGTGGTCTCGGCGGCAGATTCGCAGGGCGGAAGCGACGTCAAAACGTCACTTCCGCCCATAGCTCTTAAAGGGCCAATTTTTTTTCTAAATGACAATTTTTTTTTTATTTTTTTTTATTGCATTTTAGTGTAAATATGAGATCTGAGGTCTTTTTGACCCCAGATCTCACATTAAAGAGGCCCTGTCCTGCTTTTTTCTATTACAAGGGATATTTACATTCCTTGTAATAGGAATAAAAGTAACACAATTTAAAAAAAAAAAAAAAAAAAAAAAAACAGTGTAAAAATAAATAAGAAAAAATATATTTATTTTTAAACGCGCCCCGTCCCGCCGAGCTCGCGTGCAGAAACGAACGCATACGTGAGTAGCGCCCGCATATGAAAACGGTGTTCAAACCACACATGTGAGGTATCACCGCGATCGGTAGAGTGAGAGCAATAATTTTAACCCTAGACCTCCTCTGTAACTCAAAACATGCGACCTGTAGAATTTTTTAAACGTTGCCTATGGAGACTTTTTAAGGGTAAAAGTTTGTCGCCATTCCACGAGCGGGCGCAATTTTGGAGCGTGACATGTTGGGTATCAATTTACTCGGTGTAACATTATCTTTCACAATCTAGGAAAAAATTGGGCTAACTTTACTGGTGTCTTATTTTTTTATTTCAAAAAAGTGTATTTTTTCCAAAAAAACTGCGCTTGTAAAACCGCTGCGCAAAAACGGTGTGACAGAAAGTATTGCAACGACCACCATTTTATTCTCTAGGGTGTTATAAAAAAATGTATAATGTTTGGGGGTTCTAAGTAATTTTCTAACAAAAAGAAACTGTTTTTAACGTGTAAACAACACATCTAAAAAAGAGTCTCGGTCCTTAAGTGGTTAAGCACATAATTAGAGCTTGAGGCTCTAATTGGCTTTAAAAAAAGGGTGGGCACAGAGCACTGCGCCCTGAGCCCAACCTGCTGTGTTACAATAGTGATATTTTCTTCCTGATTCTCCTCCCAGCCAATCGGGAAGCGAGTCCTAAGACCCGATTAGTCAAGAGGAGAAGCAATCGTATTGGCCGCCCAGGAGGAGGAGACGCAGGGTGAAGCCGCAGAGGAGGAAGCCCTGCCTACGACCTAGATGGGGTAAGTGCGGGTCTAGTCGGCTGACAAGCAGACGACACTGGTTAGGGGCATCAAAGTGAAATTGTCCAAAATGTCTTGGTGTGCTGACGCCTTTAAGAGTTCCCTTCACTGGAACTAAGGGGCCAAGCCCAACCCCTGAAAAACAACCCCACATCATAATCCCCCCTCCACCAAATGATTTGGAGGGATGGCCCAATACTTTTGGCAATATAGTGTATGTTATTTTATTCCCAGTAATGTCATCACTGTCTCTGTGCCTGAGGCGTCACTAGGGTTGGTGTCACCCCGTGTTGTAAAACATGGTGTTACCCCTGCTGCGGACATGATGCAAAAGATAGTCAGAGATTGTGGCTATAGCTGTACTCACAGTGAGAGTCTCCAGCAGTCAAAGATGGAAGGTGCGGGGGTCCGGTCTCAGGGTCTCCGTGTGGCCATGTTCACAGTGGTGTGGTGGGAGTCTCCAGCAGCCATGGATGGAAGGTGCAGAGGTCTGGTCTCTGGGTCTCCATGTCGTCATGCTCACAATGTTGTGGTGGGAGTCTCCAGTAGCCAAAGATTGAAGGTGCGGGGGTCCGGTCTCTGGGTCTCCATGTCGTCATGCTCACAGTGGGGTGGTGGGAGTCTCCAGTAGCCAAAGATTGAAGGTGCGGGGGTCCAGTCTCTGGGTCTCCATGCTGCCATGCTCACAATGGGGTGGTGGGAGTCTCCAGCAGCCATGGATGGAAGGTGCGGGGGTCCGGTCTCTGGGTCTCCATGTCGTCATGCTCACAGTGGGGTGGTGGGAGTCTCCAGTAGCCAAAGATTGAAGGTGTGGGGGTCCGGTCTCTGGGTCTCCATGTCATCATGCTCACAACGGGGTGGTGGGAGTCTCCAGCAGCCATGGATGTAAGGTACAGGGGTCCGGTCTCTGGGTCTCCATGTCGCCATGCTCACAGTGGGGTGGTGGGATTCTCCAGCAGCCATGGATGGAAGGTGCAGAGGTCTGGTCTCTGGGTCTCCATGTCGTCATGCTCACAGTGGGGTGGTGGGAGTCTCCAGTAGCCAAAGATTGAAGGTGCGGGGGTCCGGTCTCTGGGTCTCCATGTCATCATGCTCTCAGTGGTGTGGTGGGAGTTTCCAGCAGCCATGGATGGAAGGTGCGGGGGTCCGGTCTCTGGGTCTCCATGTCGTCATGCTCACAGTGGGGTGGTGGGAGTCTCCAGTAGCCAAAGATTGAAGGTGCGGGGGTCCGGTCTCTGGGTCTCCATGTCGTCATGCTCACAATGGGGTGGTGGGAGTCTCCAGTAGCCAAAGATTGAAGGTGCGGGGGTCCGGTCTCTGGGTCTCCATGCCGTCATGCTCACAATGGGGTGGTGGGATTATCCAGCAGCCATGGATGGAAGGTGCGGGGGTCCGGTCTCTGGGTCTCCATGTCGTCATGCTCACAATGGGGTGGTGGGAGTCTCCAGCAGACATGGATGGAAGGTGCGGGGGTCCGGTCTCAGGGTCTCCGTGTGGCCATGTTCACAGTGGGATGGTGGGAGTCTCCAGTAGCCAAAGATTGAAGGTGCGGGGGTCCAGTCTCTGGGTCTCCATGCTGCCATGCTCACAACGGGGTGGTGGGAGTCTCCAGCAGCCATGGATGTAAGGTACAGGGGTCCGGTCTCTGGGTCTCCATGTCGCCATGCTCACAGTGGGGTGGTGGGATTCTCCAGCAGCCATGGATGGAAGGTGCAGAGGTCTGGTCTCTGGGTCTCCATGTCGTCATGCTCACAGTGGGGTGGTGGGAGTCTCCAGTAGCCAAAGATTGAAGGTGCGGGGGTCCGGTCTCTGGGTCTCCATGTCATCATGCTCTCAGTGGTGTGGTGGGAGTTTCCAGCAGCCATGGATGGAAGGTGCGGGGGTCCGGTCTCTGGGTCTCCATGTCGTCATGCTCACAGTGGGGTGGTGGGAGTCTCCAGTAGCCAAAGATTGAAGGTGCGGGGGTCCGGTCTCTGGGTCTCCATGTCGTCATGCTCACAATGGGGTGGTGGGAGTCTCCAGTAGCCAAAGATTGAAGGTGCGGGGGTCCGGTCTCTGGGTCTCCATGCCGTCATGCTCACAATGGGGTGGTGGGATTATCCAGCAGCCATGGATGGAAGGTGCGGGGGTCCGGTCTCTGGGTCTCCATGTCGTCATGCTCACAATGGGGTGGTGGGAGTCTCCAGCAGACATGGATGGAAGGTGCGGGGGTCCGGTCTCAGGGTCTCCGTGTGGCCATGTTCACAGTGGGATGGTGGGAGTCTCCAGTAGCCAAAGATTGAAGGTGCGGGGGTCCGGTCTCTGGGTCTCCATGTCGTCATGCTCACAGTGGGGTGGTGGGAGTCTCCAGCAGCCATGGATGTAAGGTACAGGGGTCCGGTCTCTGGGTCTCCATGTCATCATGCTCACAATGGGGTGGTGGGAGTCTCCAGCAGCCATGGATGTAAGGTACAGGGGTCCGGTCTCTGGGTCTCCATGTGGTCATGCTCACAGTGGTGTGGTGGGAGTCTCCAGCAGCCATGGATGGAAGGTGCAGGGGTCTGGTCTTTGGGTCTCCATGTCGTCATGCTCACAGTGAGGTGGTGGGATTCTCCAGCAGCCATGGATGGAAGGTGCGGGGGTCCGGTCTCTGGGTCTCCATGTCGCCATTCTCACAATGGGGTGGTGGGAGTCTCCAGCAGCCATGGATGGAAGGTGCGGGGGTCCGGTCTCTGTGTCTCCATGTCGCCATTCTCACAATGGGGTGGTGGGAGTCTCCAGCAGCCATGGATGGAAGGTGCAGAGGTCTGGTCTCTGGGTCTCCATGTCGTCATGCTCACAGTGGGGTGGTGGGAGTCTCCAGTAGCCAAAGATTGAAGGTGCGGGGGTCCAGTCTCTGGGTCTCCATGCTGCCATGCTCACAGTGGGGTGGTGGGAGTCTCCAGCAGCCATGGATAAATGGTGCAGGGCAGGGGTCTATTTTTCAGGACTCTATGTCCGTGCTGCTCACAGTGGCATGGTGGTGAGATGGCAGGTCGGGATCTGGTCTCTGGGTCGGGACTCGGGAGGTGTTCCCACTGCCATGCTGCCATTTATTCAAACATGGCACCAGGCAGCACCATGCATCACTGATTCACTGCTCATGCACCCGCCTGGCCGAAAATAGCCGAGCGTGTCTGGGTCCAGACGGCTTTGGAACTGCGTATACGCAGTTCCAAAGTCGTCCCGCAACCATATTCCTTAGGGATGATTGGCAACCCTGGTGTCACCCCTTTGGCAGGTGTCACCCAGATGGGGTCTGCACCCCCATATTGACGTCACTGTACTGTGCTTCTCAATGCAATGCAAGCAGATTGTGGCTGGTGGTAGGAACTGTACATATCTACCTGAAATATCACCTCCCTACCCTCCCTGGTAGGTTAATTGGCTCCTGTCTAAATTGGCCCCAGTATGTGAATGTATAGCGCTGTATCACTTCACTACCAATAATAATAATAATAATAGTGATAACGCCTCTCAGAAGCCCTCAGTCTTGGTGCAAGCCAAGGTCATATGTAATGTACCTAATGATTTGGTTCGGAAGAGACAATTCTTGGTATCCTGTTCAGACAAGAAGCTATTTATATGGCCTGGCGGGTCCTCGGAGATGTCACGGATGACACGCTCCCACTTCTCTGCTTCCCATGACTCATGACACCCGTCCTGTGGGTGGTGAAGGACATTGTCCTAGCCTGAGCACAGGATTTATCTCTTCTCAGGGTTTCCAATCTGTGCCATTCCAATTGAATAGAGGACTTGGCCATACTCCTCATGCAGGAGCAGAGCCGATGCATCACTACATGGGGCATTTCCTGGTTCACAGCTCAGCTCATTTTGGCTGCATTCACACCTGAGCCCAGTGTCTTTGAGCGAATTTCCTGCGTTTTTTCGTGATTTTGGCGCGTTTCTATGCAGCGTTTTTGGACTTTGGTGTTTTTTTTTTTAATTAGCCAATAGAGAAAACTGTTATCTGTTGCGTCATTTGTTGCTAGGTATTTCAGCTTTTTTAGCTTTTCCATTAGCTTTTATTTCTTCTTTTATTAATTTTCATTTCTTATAATGTTTTTTCGTTAGGGTAAGGGGTTGGAGTTCAGTTTAGGTTAGGGTTAGGATTAGGAGTTGGGGTTAGGGTTATTTATTATTATTTTATTTATTTTTTTATGTTATGTTATTTATTATTATACAAATAATAATAATAATAATAAATGAATAAATAAATGTAAAAAAAATGCACAAATAAATAAAAATCATAAATAAAAAAAATAATTCAATAAATTAATACTAAGTAACAATAAATAAATAATTAGCCCTAAACTTTAACCCTTACCCCTTAAAAAAATAAACTAATAATAAATAACGAAACACCCTAACACAAAATGTATTATTATTATTATTATTATTATTATTAATAACAAATACGGTATATATATATATATTTTTCATTCGAGTCTGGGTGTTTATTGTTATATTATTATTATTATTAATAATATTAATAATAATAATAATAATAATAATAATAATAAATGTATATACTATTTTTTAAGGTTAGAAGTTAATTATTATTTATTAATGTATTAGTACATATTATTCATTTATTTTACTTATTTATGATGACTTTTAGTTATTTGTGTATTTATTTTACATTTATTTATTCATATCTTATTACCATTTTATTTTTTTTACTTTTTTTCGTGTGAGCAGAAAATCGCACAAAAATGCATGAATGGCGCGTTTTCCATTCATTTCTATGGGAATACAAACGCGCCAAAAATGCCCAAATCTGCCCGATTCGAGCGACAAAAAAAGCTCCAGAGCTTTTTTGAGCTTCAGACGTTTGGCTTCAGGCAACTTGGAGTGGAGATGTGAACCATCTCCATAGAGAATAATTGATTTTTTTTTTCTCCTCCAGCATTTTTGAGCTTTAAGCAGATAATCGCTCAGGTGTGACTTTTGTAATATTTGTTGCAGAGACTGAAAACCAAACTTCAGTGTGACCCCTGGACTTCAGCACTGTAATTTAAACAAGTTGTTATACTCTGGTCAGTTATGGAGACCTTATCTTTTTTTGCAATGGCTTTGTGAATTAGTACACCGGATTCACACTCAAGCAAGCTCAGCTTTTTATGGCTTACTTGATATACACTAAATAACCAAAAGTATTGGGACACCTGCCTTTACACGCACATAAACTTTAATGACATCCCAGTCTTAGTCCGTAGGGTTCAATATTGAGTTGGCCCACCCTTTGCAGCTATAACAGCTTCAACTCTTCTGGGAAGGCTGTCCACAAGGTTTAGGAGTGTGTCTATGGGAATGTTTGACCATTCTTCCAGAAGAGCATTTGTGAGGTCTGATTTGTGCAATGGTTCCAGTAATCCATGTCCTTGTCTGCTTGTCTTCAGCAAACTGTTTGTGGACTTTCTTGTGCATCATCTTTAGAAGAGGCTTCCTTCTGGGAAAACAGCCATGCAGACCAATTTGATGCAGTGTGCGGCGTATGGTCTGAGCACTGACAGGCTGACCCCCCACCCCTTCAACCTCTGCAGCAATGCTGGCAGCACTCATACATCTATTTCCCAAAGACAACCTCTGGATATGACGCTGAGCACGTGCACTCAACTTCTTTGGTCGACCATGGCGAGGCCTGTTCTGAGTGGAACCTGTCCTGTTAACCTCCCTGGCGGTATGATTATTTCAGATTTTAGGTGCTGAAAGCGGTACCATTATTTTGCACAGAAATTTGGCGTTTTATATTGTAGGCCTGTAATTCTTAGGAATAGTTCACTTAAATCTGTCCAAACCAGAGTCTAGTAGACATCCCGGGTATGATAAAGTTTGAAAAACGAAATAATAAAATTATTATATAATAAATAACTATAAATAATTATAACAAATAATAATATAATAATAATAAAAATTATTCAATAATGTAATCAAATCAAAAACACTGAAATTTGCTCAGTTGCAGAATTGTCGCTTTCATTACTTTTAGTGTTTGATGACGGATCTCCCCACAAATCACTATCGATCAATTCTGCGAGTGATTCTAATTTATTATCGCTGTTTTCTAGCTGATCTAAAGCCACTTTTGATGTAAAGGGACAGTTTTGGTTGCTATGGACAATCTCCAGTTTCCAGGCAGAAAGAACAGTATATATAACATAAAACTGCATGCAGGACACTGGGCAGACCACTAGGGACAAAGGGGATGTGTAATTATTTGATACAGCACTGTAATCTGTAAGATTACAGCAGTGGCGGAACAATAGGGGTCGCTGCAGTCGCACTTGCGACTGGGCCCTGCCATTCTGCCGCTGTGGGGGGGCCCAAGACCTGGCATTTCTCCCTACACCTCTGGCTTGCCGTTTGTAATGCAGTGGGGGGAGGTGAGAGGCAGCGATCGGCAGCTCTATTGTGCCTGTATGCGGTGGGATCTCCCTGCAGCTTGTAGTTGTCTCTTCCCCAGTGTCAGTGTAAACAGTGGAGAGAGGAGGGGAGGGGCCGTGCAGGTATCAGTTTCACTTTCAGGGAGAACTACAAGCCACATGGAGATTCCCTGCCTGTGGACACTATAGAGCTGTTGATCGCCGCCTCCCACCTCCACCAGCCAGGTACATGGGGAACCTCTTGAAGGAGGGGGGGGGGCAGCAGTCTGGGGACCCTGATGTAAGGGGGGGGGGGCTTTCTGGTTACATTAATGTAAGAAGGGGCTCTCTGGGGACCCTGATGTCTTGGGGGAGGGGGGGTCTCTCTGGGGACCCTGATGTAAGGGGGAGGCTCTCTGGGGGCCCTGATGTAAGGGGGGGGGATCCCTGGGGACCCTGATGTAAGGAGGGAGGCTCCCTGGGGACCCTAATGTAAGGGGGGTTCTCTGGGGACCCTGATGTAGGGGGGGGGGCTTTCAGGGGACATTATTGTAAGGAAGGGGCCCTCTGAGGACACTAATGTAAGGATGAGGCTCTCTGGGGGCCCTGATGTAAGGGTGGGCTCTCTGGGGGCCCTGATGTAAGGGGGAGACTCTCTGGGGGCCCTGATGTAAGGGGGAGGCTCTCTGGGGGCCCTGATGTAAGAGGGAGGCTCTCTGGGGGCCCTGATGTAAGGGGGAGACTCTCTGGGGGCCCTGATGTAAGGGGGAGACTCTCTGGGGGCCCTGATGTAAGGGGGAGGCTCTCTGGGGGCCCTGATGTAAGGGGGAGGCTCTCTGGGGGCCCTGATGTAAGGGGGAGGCTCTCTGGGGGCCCTGATGTAAGGGGGAGACTCTCTGGGGGGCCCTGATGTAAGGGGGAGGCTCTCTGGGGGCCCTGATGTAAGGGGGAGGCTCTCTGGGGGCCCTGATGTAAGGGGGAGACTCTCTGGGGGCCCTGATGTAAGGGGGAGGCTCTCTGGGGGCCCTGATGTAAGGGGGAGACTCTCTGGGGGCCCTGATGTAAGGGGGAGACTCTCTGGGGGCCCTGATGTAAGGGGGAGACTCTCTGGGGGCCCTGATGTAAGGGGGAGACTCTCTGGGGGCCCTGATGTAAGGGGGAGACTCTCTGGGGGCCCTGATGTAAGGGGGAGACTCTCTGGGGGCCCTGATGTAAGGGGGAGACTCTCTGGGGGCCCTGATGTAAGGGGGAGACTCTCTGGGGGCCCTGATGTAAGGGGGAGACTCTCTGGGGGCCCTGATGTAAGGGGGAGGCTCTCTGGGGGCCCTGATGTAAGGAGGGGCTCTCTGGGGGCCCTGATGTAAGGGGGAGACTCTCTGGGGGCCCTGATGTAAGGGGGAGACTCTCTGGGGGCCCTGATGTAAGGGGGAGGCTCTCTGGGGGCCCTGATGTAAGGGGGAGACTCTCTGGGGGCCCTGATGTAAGGGGGAGGCTCTCTGGGGGCCCTGATGTAAGGGGGAGGCTCTCTGGGGGCCCTGATGTAAGGGGGAGACTCTCTGGGGGCCCTGATGTAAGGGGGAGACTCTCTGGGGGCCCTGATGTAAGGGGGAGGCTCTCTGGGGGCCCTGATGTAAGGGGGAGGCTCTCTGGGGGCCCTGATGTAAGGGGGAGACTCTCTGGGGGCCCTGATGTAAGGGGGAGACTCTCTGGGGGCCCTGATGTAAGGGGGAGGCTCTCTGGGGGCCCTGATGTAAGGGGGAGGCTCTCTGGGGGCCCTGATGTAAGGGGGAGGCTCTCTGGGGGCCCTGATGTAAGGGGGAGACTCTCTGGGGGCCCTGTAAAGTGTATTATTCCTGCGCTACCATGTAGTCAGTATAGTGGTGTGGTGCTGCGCTAATTCTGGTATCTAAACAAATGCATGAGTGCAACCGTGCTACAATGTTGATGAGTCAGAGGCTAGTCGCCTAATGTGAACGTGGGGTGTGAATAATAATCAAACACCATTGTAAGAGAATAAAAATATAAATATACTCCGCCCAGTGTAAAAAGTGACTAAATTGGGTAAAAGTGTCCGGACTATAAAAATTGCAATAATAGCATTAACATAAACAGTTAAAAGGCATGCAGTGTATATATATATATATATAGCGCATATGTAGGCAAGTGGGTGACTAAAACATTAATAGCACAATATACAACTTCCAGAAAAATAAAAATAAAACAAAAAAGTGCAATGTTACACTGTATGTCCGAAGAGATCACAATGCCTGTGGTAATGCAAAAAAGTGTCCAGTGCAAACAATAAGTGCTCAAAAATTGTCTAAAGACATAAATACAGTCCAAAGAAAGGTGGCTTGTGTAACAGCAAAATCTCCAATGATTCACCAATCCTCAAAGTGCCAAACAGTGAGATGCAAAGCAGCAAACTGGATTCTAAAATCAGTCACTTTGATTAGGTGAAAAGTGTGAAGTGTATAGAGCAGTCCTCTTCATGCAGCAATCCTACACTGGTGGATAATGGCCCCTTACCTCATTATACTGAGGTTACAGCATAAGTCAGTCCCAGGGACAGGCACCTTCCACTGTCAGCAGTGTACGAGCTCGCCGCTCGTTTGGTTATATGCGCCCTCTGCCGTTATTACTGTGTGAGTACCTTCTTTTACCTTTGAATAAAGTTTAGATGTTTTAAAAATGACTACACTATATGGCATCCTTTTTCCCCTTTCGGCCGCCATGCCCCCTGTGGACCAGAGGCATATAGAGACATAGTCCGGGACCCAGGACCAACCTCCATAGGAGCTGCCATAAGCGGTGACTGACTTATGCTGTAACCTCAGTATAATGAGGTAAGGGGCCATTATCCACCAGTGTAGGATTGCTGCATGAAGAGGACTGCTCTATACATTTCACACTCCTCACCTATTCAAAGTGACTGATTTTAGAATCCAGTTTGCTGCTTTGCATCTCACTGTTTGGCACTTTGAGGATTGATGAATCATTGGAGATTTTGCTGTTACACAAGCCACCTTTCTTTGGACTGTATTTATGTCTTTAGACAATTTTTGAGCACTTATTGTTTGCACTGGACACTTTTTTGCATTACCACAGGCATTGTGATCTCTCCGGACGTACAGTGTAACATTGCACTTTTTTGTTTTATTTTTATTTTTCTGAAAGTTGTATATTGTGCTATAAATGTTTTAGTCACCCACTTGCCTACATATGCACTATATGTTTAGTCCAACACTGCATGCCTTTTAACTGCTTATGTTAATGCTATTATTACAATTTTTAAAGTCCGGACACTTTTACCCAATTTAGTCACTTTTTACACTGGGCGGAGTATATTTATATTTTTATTCTCTTACAATGGTGTTTGATTATTATTCACACCCCACGTTCACATTAGGCGACTAGCCTCTGACTCATCAACATTGTAGCACGGTTGCACTCATGCATTTGTTTAGTTACCAGTATTAGCGCAGCACCACACCCACTTGCTAGCTTACGTCTCTGGGGACCCTGATGTTAGGGGGGCTCTCTGGGGACCCTAAAGTAAGGAAAGGGGTCTCTGGGGACCCTGACAAAAGGAGGGGACTCTCTGGGGACCTTGATGTAGGGGGGCTCTCTGGGGACCCTAATGTAGGGGGGCTCTCTGGGGACCCTAATGTAGGGGGGCTCTCTGGGGACCCTAATGTAGGGGGGCTCTCTGGGGACCCTAATGTAGGGGGGCTCTCTGGGAACCCTGATGTAAGTGGGGCTCTCTGGGTACCCTGATGTAAGGGGGGGGATCCCTGGGGACCCTGATGTAAGGAGGGAGGCTCTCTGGGGACCCCAATATAGGGGGAGGCTCTCTAAGGACCCTGATGTAAGGGGAGACTCTCTGGGGACCCTGAAGTAAGGGGAGGCTCTCTAGGGACCCTAATGTAGGGGGGGCTCTCTGGCAACCCTGATGTATGGAGGGCTCCCTGGGGACCCTGATGTAAGAAGAGGCTCTCTGGGGACCCTGATGTAAGGGGAGGATCTCTGGGGACCCTGATGTAAGGGGAGGCTCTCTGGGGACCCTGATGTAAGGGGAGGCTCACTGGGGACCCTTATGCAAGGGTAAGCTTTCTAGGTACCCTTATGTAGGGGGAGGCTCTCTGGGGACCCTGATGTAAGGAGGGGCTCTCTGGGGACCTTGATGTTAAGGGGAGCTCTCTGGGGACCCTGATGTAATGAGGGGGGCTCTGAGGACCCTAATATAAGTAGGGAGGCTCTCTTGGGACCCTGATGTAAGGGGAGGCTCTCTAGGGACCCTAATGTAGGGGGGGGCTCTCTGGGGACCCTGATGTAAGGAGGGGTCCCTGGGGACCCTGATGTAAGGAGGGTTCTCTGGGGACCCTGATCTAAGGGGAGAATCTCTGGGGACCATAATGTAGGGGGAGGCTCTCTAAGGACCCTGATATAAGGGGAGGCTCTCTGGGGACCCTGATGTAAGGGGGGGGGATCTCTGGGGACCCTGATGTGAGGAGGGGCTCCCTGGGAACTCTGATGTAAGTGGGGCTCTCTGGGTACCCTGATGTAAGGGGGGGGGATCCCTGGGGACCCTTATGTAAGGAGGGAGGCTCTCTGGGGACCCTAATATAGGGGGAGGCTCTCTAAGGACCCTGATGTAAGGGGGGGCTCTCTGGGGACCCTAATATAGGGGGAGGCTCTCTAAGGACCCTGATGTAAGGGGGGGCTCTCTGGGGACCCTGATGTAGGTGGTGGATCCCTGGGGACCCTGATGTAAGTGGGGGATCTGCATTCAGATATGTAACGAGATATATATATATATATATATATATATATGTGTGTGTATGCCCGCAAAAGTGTATGACATTCCTTACTTAGCTGCTATGGGCTCTAGCCCGAGATCTTTTGTAGACCTAGCAATGCCACTGGTGGGGGCCCTTCATGGTTTCTTGCACCGGGGCCCTGAAGATTCTAGTTACGCCTCTGGATTACAGTATACTGTATCTGTACTGTGCGTTTCATTTTTTGAATTAGCCGCCGAACTCCGTCCCCGTGCGTCGCAACGCTCGCAGGGAACGGAGCTCGGCACTGTGAATCGAGCGAGACACAGCGGCTCGCCGATCACAGCGGAGAGACATCGCAGGATCCAGGGGACAATGTAAGTAAACTCTTCCTGGATCCTGCGATGCGATCCCGAGTCTGGCACGGGGATACCGCTTTTGGTATGAAAAATTCACCCCGAGCCAGACTCGGGAATACCGCCAGGGGGGTTAAACCCCTGTATGGTCTTGGCCATTGTGCTGCAGCTCAGTTTCAGGGTCTTGGCAATCTTCTTATAGCCTAGGCCATCTTTATGTAGAGCAACAATTCTTTTTTTCAGATCCTCAGTGAGTTCTTTGCCATGAGGTGCCATGTTGAACTTCCAGTGACCAGTATGAGAGAGTGAGAGTGATAACACCAAATTTAACACACCTGCTCCCCATTCACACCTGAGACCTTGTAACACTAACGAGTCACATGACACCGGGGAGGGAAAATGGCTAATTGGGTCCAATTTGGACATTTTCACTTAGGGGTGTACTCACTTTTGTTGTCAGCGGTTTAGACATTAATGGCTGTGTGTTGAGTTATTTTGAGGGGACAGCAAATTTACACTGTTATACAAGCTGTACACTCACTACTTTACATTGTAGCAAAGTGTCATTTCTTCAGTGTTGTCACATGAAAAGATAGAATAAAATATTTACAAAAATGTGAGGGGTGTACTGACTTTTGTGAGATACTGTACATATACATATATTGAAATGGGTGCAACTAACCCCTCTGTCTTTGACATGAATTATTAAGGCTTATTTGTTGGGTTTTTTTTTTTTTGCAGGCTATCTGGTAAGTGTGAAATTTGTTGTTGTTTGTAATGTACTAAGCCCCTTCCATGTGCACCTTACATAGCTCCCAAATGTCCCTGATTTGGAGGGACTGTCCCCCGATTTGGAGCAATGTCCCTCTTTCCTCCTCATTTGTCCCTCATTTTGGTCTGATCTGTATAGATGTATATAAAATGCATTTTTTTATCTATCAAAAAGTGTTTTTCAGCGCTAAACCTTTCATCTGATTTCTAAATTGCTGCATTTATAAATTCCAAAAGCCAATATAAAGGAACAGTAGTGGTAAAAAAAAAAACACTTGGATGGTTTTTCCGACGGAATTCCACTCAAGCTTGCCTTGCATACACACGGTCACATAAAAGTTCTCTGAACTTTCGACTATCAAGAACGTGGTGACGTACAACACTACGACGAGCCGAGAAAATGAAGTTCAATGCTTCTGAGCATGCATCGAATTGTTTCCGAGCATGCGTGGTTTTTTGCGCGCCGGAATTGCATACAGACGATCGCATTTTCAGATAGGAACTTTTATCCGATTAAAAATAGAGAACCTGCTCTCAATCTTTTGTTGGCTGGAATCCTGCCAGCAAAAAGTCAGATGGAGCATACACACGGTCGCATTTTCTGCCCAAAAGCTCATATCGGTCTTTTGCTGGCGGCATTTCTGATCTTGTGTACGGGGCATTACAAACAACAAACAATTTCCCAGCACACTTAACAGCTAGCCTGTGTTTCATCAGATTTGGCGACCCGTCAGAATGTGTAACGGAAGTGATGTTTCGTCGCCGCCATCTTGCTACACCCCCCGCACTCCTCCATAGTAAGCATACACTGAGAAGGGGGAAAGCGGACATCTTGTTACACGCACCGGAGTTTTGCATTTTATATATTTATTCATATATTTATTCATATATTTTTAACAGTAAGCTGAGGTTATATCGTGAAATACAGTACTTAGAACTCCGTATAAATGTTTGGATGTTGAATTTTATTTAAAAGCAGCGAAATTCTGTCAGATTAGCAAACCTGTGAGATCAGCAGGGTTGCCGCTGCTTTTAAAATTCAACATCTAACCAGTCAGACGGAGTTGTAAGTACTGTATTTCACTATATAAACTCAGTTTACTGTTAAAAATAAGTGTAAAATGCAAAACTCCAGTGGGCAGAGGCGGCTCTCTAATTAGGCAAATTAGGCGGTCGCCTTAGGCCTCGCACTCCCAGGGGCCTTGTGGCCGCCTAATTTGCCTGGCATGTGTGAGAGTTGGAGGGAATGTCCCCCAATTGGTGTCCCCAGGGCCGTCTCTCTGCCCGCTACTACTTTTACCCCTGCCAGGGGCAGACTGTTCACTTCAGTACTGCCGGAGGTGACATCCAAGGGTCAGTGGGTGGCTCCATGTACTCCCCTCCCCCGACTCCTCCCCTTCTGACGGGCCCTGTGGATCTCCTGCCATTTGCAGAGCCTGGATAATGCCAACAGTGGCCGAGCAGCTCTCACTCCACTCTCTCCACCCTCCGGGATGGACGTCTGTAATGGAGGACCTGCCACTGCCAGGCCAGGCGCCTGGCGATCATCGGGGAGACTGTCTGCCGCCGGAGCTTCCAGGTACAGAATGATGACGGTACTGCCCGATACTGACACATCCCGTGACGTCCCCCCTGACCGAGGGGGCTACGATAATCACTGCCAATGCTGCCAGGCGCCCTGTGCCTTACATCCCACCCCCTGTCATCCTTATCCCCCTGTACCCGTCTGCCAGGCTCCCACCACCCCACCCCCTGTCATCTTCATCCCCCTTCATCCGTCTGCCAGCTTCCCACCACCCCATCCCCCTGCACCCGTCTACCAGCCTCCCACCACCCCATCCCTGCCTTCTTCATCTTCCTGCACCCATCTGCCAGCCTCCCACCACCCCAGCCCCTGTCATCTTCATCCCCCTGCACCCATCTGCCAGCCTCCCACCATCCCACCCCCTGTCATCTTCATCCCCCCTGAACCCATCTGCCAGCCTCCCACCACCCCATCCCTGTCATCTTCATCCCACTGCACCCATCTGCCAGCCTCCCATCACCCCACCCCCTGTCATCTTCAACCCCCTGCACCGGTCTGCCAGCCTCCCACCACCCCATCCCCTGTCATCTTCATCCCCCCTGCACCCGTCTGCCAGCCTCCCACCACCCCACCCCCTGTCATCTTCATCCCCTGCACCCATCTGCCAGCCTCCCACCACCCCACCCCCTGTCATCTTCACCCCCCTGCACCCGTCTGCCAGCCCCCAACCACCTCATCCCTGTCATCTTCAACCCGCTGCACCCGTCTGCCAGCCTCCCACTACCCCATTCCTGTCATCTTTATCCCCCCTGCACCCGTCTGCCAGCCTACCACCACCCCACCCCTGTCATCTTCATCCCCCTGCACCCATCTGCCAGCCTCCCACCACCCCACCCCCTGTCATCTTCATCCCCCTGCACCCGTCTGCCAGCCTCCCACCACCCCATCCCTGTCATCTTCATTCCCCTGCACCCATCTGCCAGCCTCCCACCACCCCACCCCCTGTCATCTTCATCCCCCTGCACCCATCTGCCAGCCTCCCACCACCCTATCCCCTGTCATCTTCATCCCCCTGCACCCATCTGCCAGCCTCCCACCACCCCACCCCGTCATCTTCATCCCTTGCACCCATCTGCCAGCCTCCCACCACTCCACCCCCTGTCATCTTCATCCCCCCTGCACCCGTCTGCCAGCCTCCCACCACCCCACCCCCTGCCATCTTCATACGCCCTGCACCCACCTGTCAGCTTCCCACCACCCCATCCCCTGTCATCTTCACCCCCCTGCACCCGTAATTATAAGAGTAATTGGTTAGAGAAAATTCTAGAAACTGTGAATTCATCGTTTATAGGATTTAGGGCTCTTAATAAATGCAATTTATAGTTATTTTTTTATCGCTTTTAGTATTTTTCCCATTTTGGGCGTGAGTGGGGCCATATGACTAAGATTTGCCTAAGGCCTCACAAAGCCTAGAGCCGCCTCTGCCGGTGGGTGTAACAAGATGTCCGCTTTCCCCCTTCTCAGTGTGTCCTTATTATGGAGGAGTGCGGGGTGTAGAAAGATGGTGGCGGTGACAGAACGTCACTTCCGTTACACATTCTGACGGGTCGCCTAATCTGACAAAACACCTGCAAAAAAAAACAAATTAGCCCTGTCTAACAGTTCATGTCAAAGACAGGTTTTAGTTGCACACATTTACAAATATATGTGAAAGCCACAGTTCCTCGTCAAGGCTCCTCTGTGTACTGCGGTCCTAGCTCTCTAGTTTTAAGAGTCTCCAAGTTGGAGCATATATAGCAATGGATAAATTAAGGGCTGGTCTGCCTTGAGGGACATATTGGATGCCCAGCAAGAGCACAATTGCAGCTGAAAGCCTCACATGCGTCCCTACACACATTTCAGCCAACAAACTGTGCAGAGAAGTGGAAACCACCCCAATCTATAACTAGCCTTTACAATAAGGTCATACCTCCCAACTTTTTGAGATGGGAATGAGGGACACCTATCAGCAAAAGTATGCAGGCATAGGACACACCCCTGGCCACGTTCCCTTAAAGGAGAATTGTACAAAAAAAAAAAAGGTTGTTAAAACCCATCCAAGATTTTTCAGATGGAAATTCCACTCATGTGTACGGGGCATACGTTTCAATGTCTTCCCCTGTATTGCTTTAGACGCCATAGTACAGAATGAAGAAAAGTTGCTGAATATTTCTTTATTGATTTCTTTACAAACATCAAAATTCCATTTCAAGTTTTGATTAAAAAAAAAAACAGAAGAGTTGTGGAATGATTACGAATCATACATGAAGTACATTAAAGCATGGCTGAACACATCTCATGAAAACATTTGGATTGATTTACTAAATGCAAAAAAGACTGTGCACATTGCAAGTGCAGTTGTACCAGAGCTTAGTAAATGAGGGAAAAGCTCGTATAACTTCTCTCATCCAATCATGTGCAAACAAGAATGCTGTTTTTTTTTTTCTATTTCCCTTGCATGTGATTGGGTATATTTTGCACAGTGAAGCTTCAGCTCATTTACTAAGCTCCGGAGCAACTGCACGTCAAAGTGCACTGTCTATTCTCCTTTGGTAATTCAACCCCATTGCATCCGTATTTGGTCTTTATGTATCTTGTTTCTGGTTTCAATGTGCTTTTTCCCTTCCGTCATGAGAAGACGGGGCTTGTATCATTATATGTTGCCATTGTCCGTTTGTTGCCCATGTATTATCACGGTTGCCCATGTGATGACCACCTTCTGTCACAATTGCTGCCACACTTACCTATGTTTTATAGTATATTATAACTGAGTCCCCTGCAGGCCTGTCACTGATAGACTGCATTCCTAAAAATTGGCCTTTTCCACTTAGGAGTCTCAGACATAAGGGTGACAAAAAAATTTCAATGTGTATTTATGACCAACGTAATCTCACATGGATGGAGTTTGCCTCCACTGGGTTATAAGAAGTCTACATCTGATAAAAATGTATATAGTCGTGTTTTTCTAACAACTGATGAACGGTTGCCATATGCCCTTTGCCCACTTGTATCAATTATTTCCCTTATCCAGTCCGATGCACATGTCGCACATGACTTAACACCTGAAAAGTTAATATTTAATACTTAGAAATGCTTATAAAGAAATCAGTTACTTTGGCAGCAAAGGGTTGTTCACAACACAGGCCTGCATGGTATTGAAGGGAACATCAGTAAATGTTATAGAACATAGTATTCGTAGGCAGTGACAGCCACCTTAAATTTGTACCTAAAGACAATAATTTTGGATAGCATGTGGAAGAGTTGGAACCCCAGTTGGGTTTATATGACTGCCACAACCAGCTGTGGAGCTAGCCTGTGCACATTATACTCGTGTCTTACTCCACCACTTATTCTATCAGTCCTTCTCCAACTTTCATCAATACATTTTAAGCACCCTTTGACCCATGAAATGTGTTGGATATTTGTTTGGGGCAGATCTATTCTGATAAAACTTAGATTTGGTTTCCAGCTTTAGGTATGGTGTTCCATCCTGGTTTCTTCGGGTCCTATCAGGCACGTTCCTGCAGAACCTTCAGTATACTGTATGTGAACTGCCTGTCTATTGCTCAACACAGCGTAATGCCCCGTACACACATTAGGATTTTCCGGGAAAAATGTGTGATAGGACCTTGTTGTCGGAAATTCCGACCGTGTGTGGGCTCCATCACACATTTTCCATAGGAATTTCCGACACACAAAGTTTGTCGGAAATCAGGCTATAAAATTTTCCGACAACAAAATCCGTTGTCGGAAATTCCGATCGTGTGTACACAAATCCGACGCAAAAAGTGCCACGCATGCTCAGAATAAATTAAGAGATGAAAGCTATTGGCTATTGCCCGGTTTCTAGTCCCGACGTACGTGTTTTACGTCACCGCGTTCATTACAATAGGATTTTCCGAGAACTTTGTGCGACTGTGTGTATGCAAGACAAGTTTGAGCCAACATCCGTCGGAAAAAAAATCCATGGATTTTGTTGTCGGAATGTCCGATCAATGTCCGACCGTGTGTACGGGGCATAAGACCCCATGCCATCTTGTGTGGGAGGACTTTCTTTTGGAACCCAGCACCATGAGCCCTCCTCTTTAAGGTTTTAATTGTTAATTGTGTCCCCACTGGCAAGGTTCACCTTCTCTATTTACCCTGAAAACAATTCCCACCGGGGCACTAAGTGAGCGAAAATCCGAAATTTTGAGTTGTCACCAAACAGAAATGGAGGATTAATCTCCCAATAAGGACACCTGGTCAGATTTTCCTTATTTTATAAGAGATTTGCCTAGGTGCAAAGCTTCTCCGGGTTTAGTCTCCTTCAGCTACTACATGCTAAGGAGGATGGGAGGCCATACATAGGAACATGAACTTTGAATACATATCTGACACTTCAAGGCAAGGGGCAGTGTAAAAATTCACTCAATGTTTGTGCACCAGTGTAGCTTTTTTCTAAAATTTAGATTACAATTTTGCTTTTCTGGGCCAATTACCGGTACATACAATAAATACTTAGGGGCAAAATTATAAAGCAGTGAATTAACAAACATTCACTAGTGGTGAATCAACCATTTTAAAACACCTGTACCAGGAAGATGCACCTAAGGTTTTCAGACTCAGAAAAAATCTTTTCACCGTTTTCTGCATATGCCCTTAAAGGGTGATTTTTCTTCAACAAAGATTGTTTATGGTAAACCTGTTGGTACCTGAGTAGGCTCCAGAAGTACAATGCAGGAGCAAATCTTGCTTGGATATATCTTTACATGCCGTCTTCAGTGCTCTGGGTACCCCAAATCCTGGGGTGTTGTAATCAGAAAGCTTAGATATTTTCTTAAATCACACCCCTTCGGCCTCCTCTGTGTCCCTATTGGTTAATCACTATGATGGATGGGCCTTACTGCTCCATAAGAACTTTCAAGAAGTTAGAAGAGAATGGACCAGCAACCGACACTTACCGGAGAGTGTTAAAGTTTGCTCATTATAGGGCCCTGCCCCTGATATATGGAGTATCCAGAGTGCTGAAGACTCCATGAAAGCTTATGTCTTGGTACTACCCAAGGCCTACATTATAGCTCTGGTTCCTCATTATCTTCAGGTTTTCAAACTCAGCATTGAAACCAAAAGTTGCCTATGACACCTAATTGTCACATCTTCTACAATTTCCCTTGCCTATTCATCCTGAGATGTTTCTACCTACAGTTCCTTCTCCTTGTATTGTAAACAGAGAAGGAGAATTAAGACTTGTCCACATCTTGGTGGACCAAGCATGTTAGAAGAACCTTCAATGAGAGCCTTCCCTTTGCAGGAGTGTTGTCACCCATTGACCATGGGCCTTCGGATCCCAGATTATATGTAAACCTCTTCAGTCCTTGACTTAATGTTAATGAGGATCTTCCCAGGAGCCATGGGTCATCATCATGGCTCTTTTTAGCTGTTCATAGCTGACAAACATGACGATGTTCCAGGAGCCGAGTCTGAGGAAAGCTGGCATGAATCTACAGAGAAAGAGAGGGCCATATGGCAGTATCAGTATTTTTGGAAGGTATTAGGAGATGCACCCTCTCCTCCTGTCCTTTGGACCTTATGGGGAATGATCTGTGGCCAGTGGGTGTAGGTAATACCTTGGCGTCAGTTGTCAGTGGGAGTAATCAATATCCCAGGCTTGGGAGTCATTTGGAGTAAAAATGCCCCAGGGTCGGTGAGCAGTGTAAGTAAAAAAAGGCCTAGTGCCTGTGGTTGATGGGAGAAAAATCAGTGCCCCTCACTAGTGAGAGGAATAGTGCCCTATTATTGGAGTCAAAGGAAGGAATAGTGCCCCATCATTGGAGTCAGTGGGGGGAATAGTGCCCTATTATTGGTGTCAATGGAAGGAATAGTGCCCCATCATTGGGGTCAGTGGGGGGAATAGTGCCCTATTATTGGTGTCAATGGGAGGAATAGTGCCCCATCACTGGTATCAGTAGAAGGAATAGTGTTCCAAGAGCCATTAAAGTCAAGCAAAGGGCTGCATCATGGGCCACAGCTTTAGGACTGACCTAAACAGCTATTTTCAGAAACTTAAACTCTGGCTATGTCAGTTATGCAAATAGCAACATGTTGTCACCAAGATTTGTTTAGAAGTCAAAACTCTGGCTTCCCTCATTACTCTGCTCCCACTTCTCTAATGGACCCTCCGTGTGATGCACACCCCCACTAACCAATAGTGAGGTGCAGCAGGCAGGAGGAGGCAGGCCAGTTCTCTGACTTTGGACTTGAATTTGCTATTTGCATACCTGAGAGCCTTAGATCTGAGACAGCCCAGGGTGCCCTGAAAGTTCCATTATTTTGCTGACGTTAGACTTACCCCTTGTAAAATGCAGCACTGCCTTCTCTCACCACCATGGTGAACGCGCAGTTTATGGCATTCTTGTATTGACCAGCCGTAGAGTTCATGTAGCGCGTTTTCACGACATCCACAGGAGACGCCACCACCGTCGTGCAGAACCCCGCGCCAAACGCAGCCACAAAATGACACGGTAGGTTATCTGGAAGATACAAAATTTGGCCTTGTCTTAAAAAATTCATTCGGTTTGGGTCAAGTAGGATTATGTAACCCCACATTTTAAAGTATCTTATTTTATCTTTTCTGGTATCAATTATATATTTTTTCCTATTAACGATGGAGACAATTAGACTTTCTTTCCCTTTACAGAGTCCCATGATGATATATGATAGTTTTCACAAGACATTAGTTTGGGCTGTGGCCTAGTACCAAAGGATTCATAGGACATCATTCAATGGAGTGGCATATGATACATTTGTGGGTGTAGTCAGAATGGGAACTGTGTATAGGTGAAGGAGGTACGACTGTATGGAAAATTGTAAGCCTAACTCTCCACCAAACCAATTTTTTTTATTCTAGTAAGAAAGAGTTTAAATCCCTGTGAGGTTCTAACCTTTTATCGCTCTACCAAATATGTAGTATGGAGCATTTTAAGAGATTAAACATGGAAGCTTTCATGACCCATTGGGTTCCTTCCTTAGGCTTTATTATACAATGTTTGATGGTCTCCTAATTTAATCCCCCCAAATATCATATTTTGTATCCGGCACACAACATGCATTTGTGTGTAGCCCCTTTAAGACTATTCTTCCCACCTGGGCATTCTGGCACCTGTCCATTGGTATAATGGGTTATATAAAATGGATGAAGATCCCCCCAATGCATGGAAGACAGTAGACTGGTTCTTTTCTGTCTAGACTTCACCAGCTGGGACGAGGTACTCTGGTTCTATAAATATATACTGTATACACATATATATATATATATATATATATATATATATAGATATAGATATAGATATATATATATATATCTATATATATATATATAGATATATATATATATATATATATATATATATATATATCTATATCGATAGATAGATAGATATACACTATATATAGTATATATCATTATATATATATATATATATATATATATATATATATATATATATATATATATATACTGTATGTGTGCGTGTGTAGGAGAAAGGGCGACAACCCCTTTAATGCTATATCAGCCTAAATACTAGAAGGTCACCCGTCCACAACAAGGAAGAGAACTAATATATAAAAATTAACAGGGTGTTTATGGATGACCCAACAGTAATATACTATAGACCATATTAAATACTTTAAATATACAAAAGTACTATTTTTATTAACAAAGTCATCCATTAAAAACATTACATATCAATATAAAAATCAGAAAGTATAATAGCAAGAGTCCACTAGAAAATGTCAACACGTTTCACGGCTTTATGCCGCTTACTCGGGACTTCAGATTTCTTCGTAGAATAAATGCAGCATAAGACTGTGAAACGTGTTGACATTTTCTAGTGGGTGCTTGTCATTATATTATCTGATTTTTATATTGATATGTAAGGTTTTTAATTGTTGTCTTTGTTTATAAAATGTTTTTATTTTTTTATTTAAAGAATTCATTATGATCTCTAGTATAATACTGTTGGGTCATCCTTAAACGCCCTGTTTGTTTTTATATATTGGTTGCAATCTGGTTCTCTCCCCTTTGGGGGGAGAAATAGGATTACTCCCAAACTGGGGACTTATAGACTTGTAGCACCCCTAATCTAGAGGAATGTCAGAACACTGTTGTACATTTTTCTTGGGCATAGTTCTCTCTCTCTACTTTTTAAATATTTCCATAACCTGTTTAGGCATGCGCCATCATCACCCTGTATGACTAAATGTTCCTTCGGTAAAGTTGTTATCCTTTCAAAAGGAGCCTGGTACCATTCCGTACCAATGGTGGATTTACTCTTAAGCATGGGTTTGTGCTCAGGGATTAGTTTGGACTGTAGTAGGCAGATAGTGTGGGCTGGATAGAATGCCTGGGCTCCAGGTATTCCAGGTTGGGCCTGGTCCAAGGTGTTCAATAGGGACAATGTCCCCATAGGGAACCTTGGGCTGCCCATGAAAAATAACTAAAGTGTGCCACTGGGATCACCCAAGCCAAGTAGCATGTAGCTAACGATACACCACACCTTCTCCCGCTATACTACCTGAGCACTGACCGTTCACAGACAATTATTATGGGTGTAATACTGTCATGAAAACTTTTATTACCATTTAATGATCGGTTCATGGAATCTGCTGTTATCTGCTAGAAGAACATGTTCTGACCCTCAAACAGAACTTTGCACGATCTAGATAAGCCATGTTTTCTCTGCAACTGAAGAGACCCTTCATTAGCACAATACAAACTATTCCTGGGTGGTGCCATAGTGGTTGGTAAGCACCAGGGATAAGCAAAAATTTGAACTTATATTTCTCAGAAATTCTGGTAAAATTTGTGTGATTTCGGGGAAAACTTTGCCGTTTTGGTGAAATACGTTGGGAGTCAATGGGGGAAGCAAATTTAAGGTCGTTGTTAAAGCATATCCAAACCCAAAAACTATAGTTTGATGTGACAATGGCAGTCTTTAGGCAGTTTCCTTACTACAGGCTTTTTTTTTTAAATACTGTTGTCTGCTCAGGCTGCTCAATGCTGGACCTATTCTTGTGCCAAAACCCATCCCCTTATTAAACTTATTTTATAATTTTCTCTTACTAAAGGAAAAAAGAATGCAGTGAGAAAACAATGAAATGATAAAATCTAAATAATTGTGTATATATATACACTACCGTTCAAAAGTTTGGGGTCACATTGAAATGTCCTTATTTTTGAAGGAAAAGCACTGTACTTTTAAATGAAGCTAACTTTAAACTAGTCCTAACTTTAAACAAATATACTCTATACATTGCTAATGTGGTAAATGACTATTCTAACTGCAAATGTCTAGTTTTTGGTGCAATATCTACATAGGTGTATAGAGGCCCATTTCCAGCAACTATCACTCCAGTGTTCTAATGGTACAATGTGTTTGCTCATTGGCTCAGAAGGCTAATTGATGATTAGCAAACCCTTGTGCAATCATGTTCACACATCTAAAAACAGTCTAGCTCCTTCCAGAAGCTACAAAACTGACCTTCCTGTGAGCAGATTGAGTTTCTGGAGCATCACATTTGTGGGGTCAATTAAACGCTCAAAATGGCCAGAAAAAGAGAACTTTCATCTGAAACTCGACAGTCTATTCTTGTTCTTAGAAATGAAGGCTATTCCATGCGAGAAATTGCAAAGAAATTGAAGATTTCCTACAACGGTGTGTACTACTCCCTTCAGAGGACAGCACAAACAGGCTCTAACCAGAGTAGAAAAAGAAGTGGGAGGCCGCGTTGCACAACTAAGCAAGAAGATAAGCACATTAGAGTCTCTAGTTTGAGAAACAGACGCCTCACAGGACCCCAACTGGCATCTTCATTAAATAGTACCCGCAAAACACCAGTGTCAACATCTACAGTGAAGAGGCGGCTGCGGGATTTTGGGCTTCAGGGCAGAGTGGCAAAGAAAAAGCCATATCTGAGACTGGCCAATAAAAGAAAAAGATTAAGATGGGCAAAAGAACACAGACATTGGACAGAGGAAGACTGGAAAAAAGTGTTGTGGACGGATGAATCCAAGTTTGAGGTGTTTGGATCACAAAGAAGTAAGTTTGTGAGACGCAGAACAAATGAAAAGATGCTGGAAGAATGCCTGACGCCATCTGTTAAGCATGGTGGAGGTAATGTGATGGTCTGGGGTTGCTTTGGTGCTGGTAAGGTGGGAGCTTTGTACAGGGTAAAAGGGATTCTGAATAAGGAAGGCTATCACTCCATTTTGCAACGCCATGCCATACCCAGTGGACAGCGCTTGATTGGAGCCAATTTCATCCTACAACAGGACAATGACCCTAAACACACCTCCAAATTGTGCAAGAACTATTTACAGCAGAAGCAGGCAGCTGGTATTCTATCGGTAATGGAGTGGCCAGCACAGTCACCAGATCTGAACCCCATTGAGCTGTTGTGGGAGCAGCTTGACCGTATGGTACGCCAGAAGTGCCCATCCAACCAATCCAACTTGTGGGAGCTGCTTCTAGAAGCGTGGGGTGCAATTTCTCCAGCTTACCTCAATAAATTAACAGCTAGAATGCCAAAGGTGTGCAATGCTGTAATTGCTGCAAAAGGAGGATTCTTTGATGAAAGCAAAGTTTGATGTAAAAACAATGTTATTTCAAATACAAATCATTATTTCTAACCTTGTCAATGTCTTGACTCTATTTTCTATTCATTTCACAACGTATGGTGGTGAATAAGTGTGACTTTTCATGGAAAACACAAAATTGTTTGGGTGACCCCAAACTTTTGAACGGTAGTGTATATATATATATATATATGTAGGAAGGCCAGTATGGTGGCCTGAATTTATGGGAGGAGCCCGGGGGGTACTTAAGCAGCCCGCTCACCTGTGGTGCTTGTCGGTTTCCTGTGCGCGATATACGTCACTAGGCCGACTATTCGATATACCAGCGTCCGCAAGTTCTTGCCTCGCAAAATTCCGTATTCGATACCGTTCTCAAAACTTTCGAAGTCCGCGTTTTTCGTTCGTAGTTTGTACCACGCGGCTGGCTTGGCTGTCGCAGGTAAGGTCCCGTCGGACTTTTCGTTTTCATATCAGGTCACTAAACCGTAATTTCAAAAATTTTCGTTTCACTCGCTTTTCATAAACTGCAATGTATATCGCATTTTTCGTTTCATGTCATGTCACTAAACCGTACTTTCAAATTTCGTTACTCGCACTTCACTATTGTAATGTATATCGCTCGTACTTTCGATATGTTACCATTTCGACAGCACCGCGACGCAGACGTCGCTTCATTTCTAGCATGTCGGTGTTTAAAAATATGTATCAGTAAACAGCCATAGCAAATCGCAATTGCAAGTTATCGGATCAAGTCAGTTCGATACCAATCATTTCTCATTTCTGAAACATTCTAGAACTCATTTCTGACATTTCAAATCATTTCAAAACATTTCTCATTTCAGTCACCTACCGCGCTCCGATTCGAATCCAGTCGCATCAAAAAGATGCACCGATTCGTTCCGGTGTGCCCCAGTTATTTGGCCTCATTTCTATACATGCTCCAGAGTTACGTTATTGTCTGTCATTAATACCTCTGTCATGTTTTTTCACGTATCACGTTCCGTCACGAATCCAGTCGCATGCAAAAATGCACCGATTCATCTCGGCGTGCCCCAGGATTGGCCTCATTTCTATACATGCTCCAGAGTTTTGTTTGTCAGTCATTCATACCTCTGTCATGGTTATCATTTCATTTCCACCTATCACGTTCCGACATGAATCCAGTCGCATGGCAATGCACCGATTCGTCTCGGCGTGCCCCAGGATTGGCCTCATTTCTATACATGCTCCAGAGTTACGTTTTCAGTTATTCATACCTCTGTCATGGTTATCATTTCATTTCCACCTATCACGTTCCGACATGAATCCAGTCGCATGGCAATGCACCGATTCGTCTCGGCGTGCCCCAGGACTGGCCTCATTTCTATACATGCTCCAGAGTTACGTTTATCAGTAAATTCGTACCTTCTGTCATGGTTATCATTTCATTTCCACCTATCACGTTCCGACATGAATCCAGTCGCATGGCAATGCACCGATTCGTCTCGGCGTGCCCCAGGACTGGCCTCATTTCTATACATGCTCCAGAGTTACGTTTATCAGTAATTCGTACCTTCTGTCATGGTTATCATTTCATTTCCACGTATCACGTTCACACATGAATCCAGTCGCATGGAAATGCACCGATTCATTACGGCGTACCCCAGGGCTCGGCCTCATTTCTGATACATGCTTCAAAGTCCGGATCATAGCTAATCGCAGACATCGGGGGATGGATCCATGTCTCTGCCATACAGCTTACTACCATTTCACTCCCACAAACGCATCACCGTTCCAGAACCAGTCGCATCTGACATGCACCGATTCTTTACGGAATGCCTTGCTGGTTCCAAACAGCATTTCATACCATACCAGAGCTCGGTTGGTTGCCAGTCGCAAACACGGCACAACCAATTCAAGCCTCAGTCTAATAATCATTTCTCTCATTTCATTTCATATGATGCGCCGATTCGAATCCAGATGCATCAAACAGGCACCAGATCGTCCCGGGTGCACCAATGTTTTCACTTGCCTCATTTCAATACATGCTCCAGAGCCCGGTTCTCGGTCGAATCAAAGATGACGACCAGGCCAGACCTCTGTCATGAAGTCCATTTATAATCAAGGCAAACATTTCGAATCATTTCATTGTCATACAAATCGTTGCTTCAAAAAATCAGTTAGCAATCCCTTCACGAAGTGTCACCTTTTCGTTTTTCTCAGGTCAGTCAAAGTTCAGTAGGTCCACCCTGCACCAGGTTGGACGATATCCCCCCAGGTAAAAAAAAAAAAAAAAAAAAAAAAAAAAAAAAAAAAAAAAAAAAAAGGGGAATGGGAGAATAAGTCGGGTAAGTATGACTCAGCGGATCAAAGAAAAAACTTGAAATTCATCTCACCCCTAATAGGTTACAGTCAACCAGGAAATAAAAGCTCAAGAGAATCCTCACCAGAGCAACCATGTCTCAGTCCGGCAGCGAAGACCTCACGGCCCCTCTGTCACCTTCTCCGGTCTCAGAAAGCGGCAGCGTGCAATCCCTTAGGGGATGGACTATCCCCAAACTGACGGCAGAGCTCAGACGCAGAGGTGTCCCCTTCCCCGCCACAGCAAGGAAAGGCGAGCTTTTCAAACTCCTCTTTCCCCCACCAGCAGCAGGACCCAGTACCCAACAGGCATCCCTTCAGTCGATATCATCGGCCATTTCGCAGTTACACACGATGGTGTCATCTCTATCCACCTCAGTTGCAGACGTCCAAACCAGGGTTGCAATTCTCGAGGCCCGACCGGCCACGGCTGTCCCCGACCCAACGGCAACTCAAAGCTTGACACCTCTCCCTGCAGGTACCTCAGGCTCAAGCCACATTGTCTACCCCTCCCACCTGGTCCCAACCAGTATCAGGAAGCACATCTTGGACGGCAAGGACGTCAACCTGGCCTCTCTCCTCATTTCCGTACATGATTTGGCAGAAAATAAAGCCTACTCCTGGGGTGACATATCAGTGGTCCTTAAAGCCAAAGACCCCAGATTGAACCGCAAGCTAACAGTCTCAGAGTTTACCCTGGCCTTTGGCATGCTCAGAGATGTCCTGTGCTCAGCCACCCCTAGCAGGCGGGAAGAGTTAGATCTGTATCTCCATACTGTGGTAGACTTGGGCCACAAGTATGGAGGTTCTGCCTTTTACGATTACCATCGTTCCTTTTCAGCCAAGGCCGCGGCCAGACTCATACAGTTCCAGGTCACGACAGATTGGAGTCTCATGGACACAGAGCTCTTCTGCCGCCACTTTGCCGGCTTACGCTCACCTCTGTGTGCGATTTGCCAGTCTTCCACCCACACTGCCACCTGGTGCGCCAATACGGCAATCAGACGGCCTTTCGAGTTTCCCTCTACCTCAGGTTCAGTACAGGGTCAGCCGATCCCTGTACCAACGCCTCAGGTGGACAGACTCGGACGCCCAGTCCGAACCGTGGGAGGGGCAGCCATCTGTAATAACTTTAATCAGGGGTCCTGCAACTTCAGCCAGTGCCGTCTACTTCACCTCTGCACCATATGTCATAGAGCACACCCTAGGATTTTGTGTGAAGTCAAGCAACACAAGAAGGCGTGACTAAGCCGGATCAACCTCTTATGGTTAGGATGGTATCTCACTTCACATCCCACCCCTTCCCTGGCCACCTTCCTTATCCAAGGCTTCACAGCAGGCTTTCACACCGGCCTCATTTCACTACCCCACACTACTCACGAATGTGCCAATCTTCGTTCGGCAGCCATTGACGAACAAGCCATAGATCAGCTCTTGCAGGCAGAGGTGGATCGAGGTTACGTGATAGGCCCTTTCAGTTGCCCCCCTTTCAACACATGGAGAGTCAGCCCTATTGGGCTTGTCAAGGGCAAGTTTTCAAATAAATTGCGTTTGGTGTACGACTTGTCTGCGCCTCATTCTTCCCACATACCCAGTCTCAATTCCCTGATCCCCTCCGAGGAGTTTTCCCTAAAATATTCTTCCGTGGACATGGCAATACAAGCGATCATCAAAGCAGGCACAGGCGCCTGGCTCTCCAAAGCCGACATCTCGGATGCCTTCAAGCTCCTGCCCATCCACCCAGCCCTTTGGTGCTGGCATGGCATCAAGTGGAAGGAAGCATATTATTTTGCTACAAAGCTCACCTTCGGTTCGAAGAGTAGCCCGTGGCTCTTCGACACGTTCGCCCAGTCCCTCGGTTGGATACTATTACACAAGGGTCAATGCCATGAAGTCATCCATTATCTAGATGACTTCCTACTGATAGAACCACCCAGCAAGCCCCCAGGAGATCTCGACAAACTTAGGGTAATTTTTGGAAACCTCAATGTTCCTATTGCCGAGCACAAAGTCGATGGCCCAGCAAATAGCATCACTTTTCTCGGGGTCAGCTTGGATACTTGCGCAATGCAAGCCAGTCTCCCCCTCGACAAACTAACACGCATTAGGGCAGTTCTTCACGAGTTTACACACACCAAGGACTGTACCAAAAAACAGTTGCAGTCCCTCCTGGGTATGCTCAACTTCGCTATGCGAATTATTCCACAAGGCCGCACATTTGTATCACGCTTACTCAGATTTCTGTCGGAAACTCAAGACCCTGATCAGATTTTGAATTTAGACTCCGCAGCCATAGCGGACCTATCCATGTGGGAGGAATTCTTGTCCGCCTGGAATGGCATATCTCTATTCATACCTATAGTTTCGGTCCATTCACCCCAGGTGGTAACGGACGCCGCAGCCTCCACAGGTTTCGCGGCAATTTTTGGCCATCATTGGTTTTCAGGACCCTGGCCTCAACAGATACTATTGATACCCGGCTTTTCCCAAACATCTGCCCTCTTTGAGCTTTACCCCATAGTGGCAGCCGCACAACTCTGGGGCCACCACTGGACAGGACAAACTGTAGTCTTTAGCACCGACAACCAGGCCACGGCAGACATCATCAACAAAGGCAGGTCCAAGTCCCTAGCAGTCATGTCCTTCCTGCGCAGGTTGGTACAACTGTCTTTACAACATCAGTTCAATATACACTGTGCATTTATTCCCGGCAGATACAACTCAGCAGCTGACGCACTGTCACGTTTCAATTATTCCTCTTTTTTCAAACAGGTTCCCGATGCCGATCCAATGTCGGCCCCTATCCCTGTCTGGTCACAACTGACCCTGGACTAGTTCAACACTTACACGGAGCTACACAACTCATAAATCATTCCCTCTCCTACAACACACTTAAAGCCTACCAGACAGCTTGGAAGGCCTTTAACAAATTCCTCACGTCCTGCCGTAAAGGACCAACAGATATCAAGCAGGTACTGGCCTTCACTGCACACTGCCACACGCAGTTGGCCTTATCCTACAATACCATCCGGCTATACCTAGCCGGCATTCAACATTTTATGGCGCTTGAAGACCCCACGAAATCTTCACTATTCACATCTCACGCTATACGAGCCGTTTTAAGGGGAATTCAGAAACAACAACCAGTCATCAGCACTAAGCGCTTGCCCATTACGGGACCCATCTTTAGGGACATGTCAACGATTCTGGCTACCTCGCCATTCGGTCTGCTCCGCAGCACGGTCTTACAAGCAGCTATATATCTAGCGTACTATGGGTTCTTGCGCCCTGGCGAATTCACCTCTAACAAACCCACAGACCGAGTACTATGCAGACGACACTTACTTAGATACCAAGACCACTTCATCCTGCACCTCGAGGTCTCTAAAACCCAGCAAACGGGCTCAGGAGCGAACATTCACCTCTACAAAACCGACAACAGCTGGTGTCCAGTCGCCGTACTCAACCGGCTCCTGTCACTCCTGCCTGAACAACCAGACAGCAGTCCCCTTCTACCGTTCCCAGTTAAACCCTTAAACGCCTCTCAGTTTGTGGAACACATAAGAATACTTCTCCGCAATCTTCATCTTAACCCTAGTCAGTATTCCGGACACTCGTTTCGCATCGGAGCAGCCTCCGCGGCATCCCGCCACGGTGTTCCAGACCACATCATCAAAAGACTGGGCAGGTGGAAATCAGCCTGCTTCGCCCGGTATATCCCCAACCCACAAACAGAGATGGCACAGGCATTCTCCAAATTGGCTCAATAAATAATTGAAAATCAATAAAATCATAACCCTACCTGAATGTTTTTGCCCCCTTATTTTGGCATACCGGCCATTAGACCAAGGCACACTTTCAGGTCCATTTCATATGGTAAGTCCACACTTTCAGGTCTATTTCCGATGGTAAGTCCTATCTTTACTGTAAGTGGTATCCACGTACATACCGGACATAGGGCTCCAACCATAAGTAGGAAGGCCAGTATGGTGGCCTGAATTTATGGGAGGAGCCCGGGGGGTACTTAAGCAGCCCGCTCACCTGTGGTGCTTGTCGGTTTCCTGTGCGCGATACCCACCCTCCCATCCCCATTTCACAGCATTTCTCAAACTATTCATTTCATTCATTTCTCTTACAGAATAATCATTTCTTAAACCAGGGTATGCCCCCTTATTTTGGCATACCGGCCATTAGACCAAGGCACACTTTCAGGTCCATTTCATATGGTAAGTCCACACTTTCAGGTCTATTTCCGATGGTAAGTCCTATCTTTACTGTAAGTGGTATCCACGTACATACCGGACATAGGGCTCCAACCATAAATATATATATATATAAAACAATAATGTACATAATAAAATTATGTACCGCATGTAATTAAATAAAAAATAAATCATTTAATATAAAGTGACAGTACAAAAAAAATCATATACACAAAAAATCAAATCAAAAAAAGGAAAAAAACACAAATCAAAAGAACACTAGTTAAAAATAAAAAAGACTAAACCACCCAAAGCACACCCTCTAAAAAAAGAAAAAAACAATATTTTGCCTGTATGGGAGTCCTTCTCACCTGTCATCAGTTGATTGTTTAAAATGGCTTCCTTGATGAGGTCGTAGGTCACCAGCTCTGCGCAGTTGACAATGGCGTTCCGGGTGATATTAGGCATGGTCCCTACACAGGAAGGAACAAATGGATCAGCCATGTTTTTTGGTACATAAGAATAAAAATTTTAACCAAGTTTTTTTTTTTATTCTTCATATGTTTGTGTGTTTATGTGCTGTTTTTTTTTAAATTAATTTTATTGTTACTATTACTTTATTAATTGTATTATTTTATTTGCCTTTGGACGATGCAGTGCAGCCCAGTTTGCATGGGCATAGGTTTTACAAAGTGAAATGTGTGCTACAAATAAATTACCCAGTGGCTAAATTAGATGGGACCTAGTCCTTTCCCCTTCCCACTCAACCCCCATAAAACTCATAAATGGCAACAAACATACTTGCTTTGGCATTCCACAGTGGTTGGTCACATGACTAAAAGATGTCACTTTTTTTTTGGTGAAGAGAAAGATCGGAATTCAGAACGATTGGGTTGGTCATGTGACTGGACACTGTGGGGTTCCAGAGCAGCAGTTTCTCCAGCCACAGTAAGTATGTTTGGACTCTTGCTTCCATTTATGTGTTCAAAGCTAAAGTAAAGGCCAACAGCTAAATACACAATTGAAGAAAATATACACAAACCGTTTTTTTTATGTCTTAGGATATGTAACTGTGTTCAGCCAGTCTTGTGATCCATGTGTCCCTGTACAACTCTGGTCAGCAATCTCACTTATTTTCTGCTGTAGTTACAGCTTGGTCACACAGCCATATCCATTGGACAATGTAGGAGAAGCAGTGGACTAATGAGGTCCTTCCTCCTGTCAGCATGTTCAAACAGTTGACTGACAGCATGCTCACACTAGAGCTCTAATTGGCTAACCCAACCTTTCCAAATCTGGGTGGCTATCAAGACAAATCTGTCTTTTTTTTTTACATTTGGGATAGAGTAGGAAATGGTTAAAACCCATGTCAGATTTCTTTAGCCATCAGTGTCCCATTGAGGTGATTTCCCTTCACTTCCTGTCCTGAGCACACAACAGGAAGTGGAAGGAAACCTCTCCCAAAATGAGTGAAATCCTTTCTTAGACAGTTGTCACTGAAACAAGTCTTCCAATTGGAAGGCCCCCCCCCCCCCCCCTATTCCTGGTGACAACTCATAATTTTGCGTGTTCTCTCATTTTAGGTTCTAGTGAAAATGTTCACCAGAATAAATAGCAGGGAGATAAAAATAATAAATAGATAAACAGGAAAGAAAATGAATAGCAATCTCCTTATGGGAAGACAGATAGCAAAAAAAACATGACAGGGGTTCTAGCTATTCTACACTCCATATTTTTTTTTGAAATAGGCTTTTATATACATTTTAAATAATTTGACCCATGACAAGCACTTGAAGTGCTGCACACTCCCCAAAAAAAACAAAGTACACAGGGCATGTGTAGTACTTCCTGTCCTTCTGCCATGCTGCTGCCCTGCCTACTGCTCTCGCCCTTGCCAGCAATTCCCAGCTGTCAAAATGACAGCTGGGAGTTGCTGTGTAAATACAGCAGCTGTTAGGTTAGCTCCACACCTATAAAGGTGAGGGACTGCGTGTAAATTGCACGCATTCTTGCACCCGCAGTAAAAACATGCTGCTGTTTAGAAGATGTGCAAATCACACACATTGGAATCTGTGGCACATTTTCCCATGCATGGAAACACTTAGCAGTATGTGGTTTTCGTGTGGCTGCAGTTTCAGAAAAGGAGCGGGGACCTTTTCCCTGCATTTTCCACAGGTACAGCAGCCCATTCAAATGAATGGCCTGATGTACCCGGGCAAATGCAGCTGCAGAGAAACAGCATAAAAGTGAACCTAAGGTAATAGCTGCTGCTGTAAAAAAAATGGACATCTGACACAGTGTTTATAAACATCGTTCAGGTGAGAAATAGAGAGATACAAAGTAACATTATTACTTTTACATCTACTTTGTTTCATTCATCTGCATATCAAAAGGGATGCAATTCAATCTGCTGTTTAATCTTCCAGGGCACATATGTCAAACATGTGGCCGTTGCACACAGTTTTGCAGCCAGAACATAGAAGGGTAGTGGTGGTTGCACACTGTGCATAGAGCACCCCTAAACCCTGCACTCTGTACACTGTAGATAGTGCACTCTGCACTATGTACAGAGTGCACCCCTGAACTCTGCACTCTGTACGTATCACAACCCTAAATGCTGCACTCTGTACATAGAGCACCCCTGAACTCTGCACTCTGTGCTTAAGGCACCCCTGGAACTGCACTCTGTACATAGCACAACCCTGTACTGTGCACTTTGTACATAGCGCACCTCTGTACCCTGCACTCTGTATATAGCGCACCCCTTAACCCTGCTCTCTGTACATAGCGCACCCCTGTACCCTGCACTCTGTACATAGCGCACCCCTGTACCCTGCACTCTGTACATAGAGCACCCCTCTACCCTGCACTCTGTAGATAGAGAACCCCTGTATCCTGCACTCTGTGCATAGCGCACCCCTGTACCATGCACTCTGTACATAGCGCACCCTTGTACCCTGCACTCTGTATATAGCGCACCCTTGTACCCCGCATTCTGTGCATAGTGCACCCCTGTACCCTGCACTCTGCACATAGCGCATCCCTGTACCCTGAACTCTGTACATAGCGCACCCCCGTACCTTGCACTCTGTACATAGTGCACCCCTGAACCCTGCACTCTGTACATAGTGCACCCCTGAGTCCTGCACTCTGTACATAGCGCACCCCTGCACCCCGCACTCTGTACATGATGCACCCCTGTATCTTGCAATCTGCACATAGCACACCCCTGAACCCTGCACTCTGTACATAGCGCACCCCTGAACCCTGCACCCTGTACATAACGCACCCCAACTACAAATGGCCCCTTTGAGGGCAATCATACTGCTGATGTGGCCCGCAATGAATTTGAGTTTGACACCCCTCTTCTAGGGTGTTAGTTGAACTTGAAAAGTAAAGGAAATATTTTTTTTAAAAATACTATGTGTTCCCATTTAACCCCCTTATCAACCCTTCATTTAGCTTAATCAGTCCCTTATTCCCCTTCTCCCCTAAAACTATTATTTTCCTGTTGATTTTTTTTCTATTTTTCTACCTATCGGTATTTAAACTTTTATTTGATTTGTTTGTTAATTTGTTTAGTTTTGCATAAAAGTGAGAGTGAGTTGGTTAAAAGATATAAGCCATAATTTGGATTAACAAGTAAATTATTAGTACACTAATAACTGAATCTGGCCAGTTCTTTTCTTATTCTAACTTTTACTTTATATCTCATTTTACTATAGCTCAGATGTTTTTGTCTGTTGGCCGGTGTGTACTGCTACCTTTCCAGAGTCCTCGCAGCCCCTCCTCCTTAGCGATGGTCTTGTAGGCGTCCATCGTCCCGTTATAGCGCTTGCTACCATCTATGACTTTGATGTGCGCCTGGAACCTCACTTTAACCACATCTGTCGGCTGAGCGCAGGTGACCGCCAGTGCGCCTGTGGTGGATCCCGCCAGGAGTCGACAAGCCACACCAGAATCTGGTAGAAGAGATTGGATGATGTTCTGTTATATGCCATTCTTGTACTTGCCAACTGTTTAAGTGAGAATGAGATTTGACCCTTTAAAGTGCACCTATTGTCACCCCTCTCCACAACCCCCATAATCCTGCCCATCTGATCCACAAGAATCACAAAAGCTAACATTTTGGTATATATAACTTTTGCTATAGAAACAAGTTCTCTGGGGTCCCACCATAGGTGGTCCATGACCACCTTCTAGGCCAGATGTTTTCAACCAAGGTTTCTCAAGTGGTTGCTCGGGGCTCCTTGAGCATTTGGAGATTTCTGTTCCTCAGATAAGTAACCAATGACACCAATGATCTTTTTAGCTATCTCTAAGGGGGGGAATCTTCCCTTTTTCCCAGGACCAGACAGTTATTTTAATTTTTTTAGAATTTTTTTTTTATTGCAGTATTTCAAGTATGAAGTACATAATAGAGTCTATTGGGCATACCCAAGCTCGAATCTACAAACAACGAACAAAGCCAAAACAAAAACAACTAAAACCAACCGAAAAAAAACAACTTGGTACGCTCGAACCACCTATGCAGGTTGAAACATACATGTTTTTCCAAATTAATCTTCAGAGCCTAGCTCACTATAAGGATAAATACTCCTTCAGAACATGGATACCCAGAAAATTAACTGTCCAGTTAAGTTTAAAAACCTAATACGGTAATTAGTGAATCACCATGCAGGATATAAGCTAACCATTCTAGAGAATCCACGTTTGTAGACGGAGATTCCACCCATATGTCCCACATTTTCTGGAATTTCATATCAAAACCTCTAGTCAAGTAAGTGGCCTTATACAGTGGGAGGGCGGAGTTAATTAACGGTTTCCAAAGATTGACGGATGGTGCAGCAGAGGATTTCCACCGAAGTACAATGGTCTTGCGTGCATAATAGACTAATAATCCCAGGAGGGTTCTGACTGCTCGACTATGAGCCAGAGAGTCTACAAGACCCATCAGGCACACCTCCACCATCCGTGGGATCTGCATGGTGATGACAGTGAAAATAACCGTAGTGACCTCTTTCCAAAAAATTTCTATTTGGGGACAGGTCCAGAATACATAAATAAAACCCGCTGATGGATCAGCACACCTCCAGCAGGAAGCTGAGATAGATGGATATATTTTATGTAAACGCTTGGGCGTGTAATACACTCTATGCATAATCTTAAACTGTATTAATCTATCCCTTGCGGAAACCAATTGTGTGAAGGAGCATTCCCAATGCGTCTTCCCAATCCTCCGTATCCAGGGTAGGGAAGTCCTCCACCCATTTAGCCCTAAGAGTTTCAAGTCCCGTATGTATATTAGGCAACAACTCTTTATACAGTGCCTTGCAAAAGTATTCACCCCCTTGGCTTTTTACCTATTTTGTTACATTACAGCCTTTAGTTCAATGTTTTTTTTAATCTGAATTATGATGATGGATCAGAACACAATAGTCTAAGTTGGTGAAGTAAAATTAGAAAAATATATACATAAAACTATTTTTCAGAAATAAAGAACTGATAATTGGCATGTGCGTATATATTCACCCCCTTTGTTATGAAGCCCATAAAAAGCTCTGGTGCAACCAATTACCTTCAGAAGTCACATAATTAGTGAAATGATGTCCACCTGTGTGCAATCTAAGTGTCACATGATCTGTCATTACATATAAACACCTTTTTGAAAGGCCTCAGAGGCTGCAACACCTAAGCAAGAGGCACCACTAACCAAACACTGCCATGAAGACCAAGGAACTCTCCAAACAAGTAAGGGACAATGTTGCTGAGAAGTACAAGTCAGGGTTAGGTTATAAAAAAATCCAAATCTTTGATGATCCCTAGGAGCACCATCAAATCTATCATAACCAAATGGAAAGAACATGGCACAACAGCAAACCTGCTAAGAGACGGCCGCACACCAAAACTCATGGACCGGGCAAGGAGGGCATTAATCAGAGAGGAGCACAGAGACCTAAGGTAACCCTGGAGGAGCTGCAGAGTTCCACAGCAGAGACTGGAGTATCTGTACATAGGACGACAATAAGCCGTACGCTCCATAGAGTTGGGCTTTATGGCAGAGTGGCCAGAAGAAAGACATTACTTTCAGCAAAAAACAAAATGGCACGTTTTGAGTTTGTGAAAAGGCATGTGGGAGACTCCCAAAATGTATGGAGGAAGGTGCTCTGGTCTGATGAGACTAAAACTGAACTTTTTGGCCATCAAAGAAAATGCTATGTCTGTCGCAAACCCAACACATCACATCACCCAAAGAACACCATCACTGGGACTGGGAAACTGGTCAGAGTTGAGGGAAAGATGGATGGTAAATACATGGATATTCTTGAGTAAAACCTGTACCACTCTGTGTGTGATTTGAGACTAGGATGGAGGTTCACCTTCCAGCAGGACAATGACCCCAAACACACTGCTAAAGCAACACTTGAGTGGTTTAAGGGGAAACATGTAAATGTGTTGGAATGGCCTAGTCAAAGCCCAGACCTCAATCCAATAGAAAATCTGTGGTCAGACTTAAAGATTGCTGTTCACAAGCGCAAACCATACAACTTGAAGGAGCTGGAGCAGTTTTGCAAGGAGAAATGGGCAAAAATCCCAGTGGTAAGATGTGACAAGCTCATGGAGACTTATCCCAAGTGACTTGGAGCTGTGATAGCCACAAAAGGTGGCTCTACAAAGTATTGACTTTAGGGGGGTGGATAGTTATGCACATTGACTTTTGTTATTTTGTCCTATTTGTTGTTTGCTTCACAATCAATAAAAAAAAAAAAAAATCTTCAAAGTTGTGGGCATATTCTGTATATTAAATGATGCAAATCCTCAAACAATCCATGGTAATTCCAGGTTGTGAGGCAACAAAACACAAAAAATGCCAAGGGGGTGAATACTTTTGCAAGGCACTGTATATGTTGGACAGAGGCTTGGTCATAGATTTGTCTCTGAGTAAGTCTTCCAGAGTCGAAGTATTAAAAACCACTTGAGAATTTTCGAATTGAGTACTAAAAGCATGCCTGAGCTGCAAAAACCTAAACAAGTAATGCCGCGTACACACGACCGGACTTTCCATCAGAAAAGGTCCGACGGAATCATTTCATCAGATATTGCGATCGTGTGTGGGCTACATCGGATTTTTTC
The DNA here is from genome assembly GCA_037952835.1 of Lithobates septentrionalis. NCBI lineage: Eukaryota > Metazoa > Chordata > Amphibia > Anura > Ranidae > Lithobates > Lithobates septentrionalis. The sequence goes on along the minus strand of JBBDGP010003123.1, from coordinate 337,820 downwards.
TTTCGAAAATTCTGACGGACCTAGAAATAGAACATGTTTTAAATCTTTCCGACGGAATCAATTCCTATGGGGAAAACCGTTCGTCTGTATGCTATTCCGACGGACCAAAAATGACGCAAGGGCAGCTAATGGCTACTGGCTATTTAACTTCCTTTTTCTAGCCCCGTCGTACGTGTTGTACGTCACCGCGTTCTAAACGATCGGACTTTGGTGTGATCATGTGTACGCAAGTCCGTTTCAGCGGAACACCGTCGGAACTCCGTCAGAAAAAACGTTAGAGTTTATTCTGACGGAAAAAACAGTCGTATGTATGCGGCATAAGAGTTAGGCAGGTCGCATTTTTGTTTTAACCCATCAAAGGTCTGTAATTCCCCCCCCCCCCCCCCCCCCAGTACAAATCTGAGTCACATATTTGATACCCTTAAGTGGCCAAATACTAGGATCTGGTATTGACATAAACTCCGACAGTGACGGGTTAAACCAAAGGGGATTATGTGGTGAAATATGCCCAGAAGGCATGGGGTGCAGGGAAAGAGCCGCTGACCAAGTTCTCAGAACAGTCCTCATAGCCGGGTCAAAAGGTGAAAAGGTGCAGAGGGTCCACGATAAATTAAGTTCCACAACGTCTCATAGGAGCCCAGACAGGCTGCTTCCATAACCACCGCTGCATTGGACTCATCAGAGATCAACTAATTGTGTGCGTGCGACAACTGGGCCGCTAGGAAGTATTTATGCAGGTCTGGACAAGCCAAACCTCCCTCCTTCCAAGGTCTCTGCAAGACCATCAGCTTAAATCTCGGCTGGCCTGTGCCCCAGAGATAGGAAAGCAGGGTAGTATTTATTCCAGACAGTTATTTTTAAAGATTCCTCCATGATAAAAAGGTTGAGAAAGACTGGTCTAAGAATTTTTTGATTGCCGCCATTCAGAACTCATATCTTCCTTTTTAGCGGAGATCCTGCCTTGGCTGATGGTCGTGTGGCTGATGTGGGATCCCAAAGCAGTATTCTAGATGTTTAGGGGGGGTGAGATGTATAGGGTAACAGGGGTTGATCAATAAACAATAGATCTAGTTGAAATTAGGTTAGAAACACAATACTGTGAAGGAAGAGGGAAGGGACGGTAGATTTTGGCTCTGGTGAAGACAGTTTTAGTGTATTTTGGAAGTATAATACAACTCTACAATAGACCTCTGTGCTGTTTGCCTGTTATACTGATAACTAGGAGATTAGGATGTAGGGGAGTTAGGTGTGACAGACAAGCTAAGCTGTCATTCAGAACCTCCGCACACCATTGTGACACCCAACTCTAATCCAACAACCTACCAGTCTCAGACTGGCCATGGTAACATGCATATTTAAAATGGGCGGGGCTTAATGGTACATGGGAGTGGCTTGAAAATCTAATGTTGAGTTATTTGAATAAAGCCTTCATATTATACACTTAGACCTTCATAACTTAAAAAAGGGTCACGTTAACCTCCCCTACCCATCCTGTTTATTACACAAGGGATGGAGTAAGAAAGTAACTAAAAGTTCCTAAGAACAACGGGCCACATGTAAATGAAGCATGCTTAAAGTGGTTGTAAACCTCAGACATGAAATTTGAACAAAGCATATCCCTCTATAGCAGGGATATGCAATTAGCGGACCTCCAGATGTTGCAGAACTACAAGTCCCAAGAGGCATAGCAAGACTCTGACAGCCACAAGCATGACACCCAGAGGCAAAGGCATGATGGGACTTGTAGTTTTGCATCGGCTGGAGGTCCGCTATGTGCATATCCCTGCTCTATAGTGTGTATTTGTCTCAGTTAAGAGCACTAAGTGTCATTTCTGTCTGCTTCTTCATTCTGCTATCAGCATGTATCACTTGTGACAAATTTCTGTGTGCTGTGTGAAGGGGGTGTGTCCCGTCCCTCCAATCAGCTGTCAGAGCTTTCCTCACTGAGCTCTGCAGAGTGTAACTTCAGCTTCCCGTCCCCTTTTTTCTCACAGGCTGCATAAATTATGGACTTTGAATGGCTGTAGAGAAGAGAATGCTGCAAATATACAAGTACAACTTATGTAGGAGGACTTGTTTCATCTCTGTGTATCACCTGAGGCCAGTCACTTCACTGGGTATATGTAGGGCTTTACAACCACTTAACGGAATGCATCCCTGTGACCCATAGCAGCCTATTTTTTCATAGCTGTAATATGATTGGTCAACACACAGGCACACCCCTCTAGACAGCCTTTTTCTTAGGCAAGGCCTAGAATGTCCACCCAAAGGGCTGCTCATACTGTATGGCTTAAAGTAACCAATCATATTCTCTTTTTTTATTCTTCCAAACTACACTGGAAACGTAAAACAGAAAGCAGCTAATTATTTGCTGTGGGTTAGTGTTCTTTTCTCCATATGCATGCAAATATGAAGCCTGGTGACATTAGCATAGAAGTAGAGCTCACTTTCAGATTGGCGGCAGTAGAACTGCTTCACCGAGTCATACATCCCAATACGGATCGAAGCGAAGGTCATTTGTCGCTGCAGACCAGCCACCAGGCCATTGTAGAGGCTGGCGGGACCTTCCATTTTCACCATGGTGGTGATAGTGCCCATCACGCCCTTGTAGTGTGCCACGCGGACACTGGGCTCGGCTAAACATTCTCCTTGTATCTGCAGATGGGAAGACACGAGATTAGATGTTATATGGGCCCATGAGGTCAGGGGGTCTAAAAATAACTGCCTCTCCCCTTATTACCCAGCTGTGCACACATTGCATGCTTCAAGCCGAACATCTACAATATAAAGCACAGACTGCCTAGAAACGGATCCAATTCTTAAGCTGGACACTGATACCCAACCAGTTCAGTGATAGTGTGATCTCCAGCTTTTGGAATGTTTCCAAAATTTGCCCATATTGATGGCCCCTTGCTTCACTATAACAGAACATCCAGAACTGTGTTCTGATTACATGTACTGGTCAGGGGTCTCAAACTGGTGGCCCTCCAGCTGTTGTGGAACTACAAGTCCTATCATGCATCTGCCTGAGGGAGTCATGCTTGTAACTGTCAGCCTTGCAATGCCTCATGGGACTTGTAGTTTTGCAACAGCTGGAGGGCCGCCAGTTTGAGACCCCTACATTATACCATTGACCATCCAGTTTAGAAAGTCTACAGGCATTGCAAGCTTGTGATTATGGGTCATTAGACAGCTGGATCTGAGAACTAAGAGCATGCACAGATACACGTTTCTAGTTCGCACCTGAAATGTTAATGTGCTCATGGCAAGGAACATTGTGCTTAGGAATATTATTAGCCAGATTTCAGAAACCATCTGTTTAAGCTATTTTCTGTTTGGTCCATGACGCCCCCCCCCCCCCCCCCTTCTCTCAACCTCCTGGCTACTTGTGTAAAGTAAATCAATTTTGCCATGGATCCTGTGTTGTTGGTGGGTGTAGTCAAATGCAAAGAGTGGCATAAGAAGTCGGGGTAGTCATATGGGCAACATTGTTGTTGTTCATGGTTCCACCCAAACCCAACCCAAGTACAACTGCAATTCATTAAACTGCAGTGGCATTACTATAGGCAAGTCCACGCTAAAGTGATTATAGATGGAGCCTGGTGTAGAGTTGCCACCTCATCCCTTTAAACCCGAACACCTTTGAATTACACAGGTTCTGAGGCTAACTAAATGCAGATAAGGCACCAAGTGACTTGAATGACCACCTTAATCAGCCATAGAACCTGTGTAATTATGTGTTCGGGTTTAAGGGATGAGGTGGCAACCATAGCCTGGTGGCCTATGCCAGCAAACCCCCGGTTCCTTGTATGTCTTGGATACCCCCAAGAGTGAGACCTCCTTGCCGTAGTTTCTACTCCATTCTTGTCAACCTGGAGTTTTTGGTGTTTCTGCCCACCTTTGTGTGTTCGTATTCTCCATAATATAAAAATAAAAATTCTGGCAGGGATGAAGGGAGCACCTTGCCCCTCGGACTCAATGCAGAGATCTTATCATCTCACCAATAGAGTCCCCATGAGATAGAGTCTACCAAAGACTTTTAGGTAAACTGGTTTCAGAGAATAGAAAGAGCCCTCAGGAAATGTAGAGTCCCCATTGTCCCTGCCGGTGTCACCCTGACACCACAGGACCAGTTTATGGTGGAAGCCAATAAATCCACCAGTGTGTTTTTGGATTGTGGGAGGAAACCAGATCACCTGGAACAAACCAGTGCAAACCATGTTAGTGGGAACTCCCCCTCATGCCATACCTGCAGTCTGACTTTGGCGGTGTCTAGGGGGAAGGTGACCAGATCCGCTATACAGGCCGCTGTCCCAGCACCGAAAAACTTCACCATGAGGGTGGGGGGAACCTCAGAAGGTTTCAGTCCGACCATGTTTTATTGACTCACCGGTCAAGAAAGACGTCACTTCTTAACTGGTCACCTAAAAACATATAACGTAATAAAGGCCATATTAAAGAGGAGACAAGGCAAATCAAACGATGAACTAATGTTCTAGGAAATGTTACAGTACTAAAGTCAGATGGTGCAAGCAATTTTGCTTTATCTGAGTTTTTTTTATCATTAGAGCTCACATGTGTGCTTGTGGGTGTCACTGCAGTCTGCATACAAACATGGCTCAGCAATTGGTGTTATCAATTCACTGGTAGTATATTGATGCCAAACAGTGGACCAGCCTGCTGTACTATAGCGATACCTGAAGGTGCCCTAAACCTAAAGGAATAACCTTTACTTTTGTTAGGACTGTTCCTTTAAAGTAGAACTAGCGTTAGTGTAAACTTAACATGAAGAAATATACCTAAGTAATATGTAAGTTCCATGTATTTATAACCTCTTACAGAGATCACAGTACACCTCCTGACAATGCCTTCATCTCTTTTTCTCTTCAGAAGGAAGCAGCCATCTTTGCTCAGACATCATCCAGGGTCACCATCTACTTACTAATGTGGGGTGCTGGCTCAGGGAGGACACAGTCCTTGGGCCTATGTAGGTATTGGCTGTGTACTGAGTTCTTGGAGCCCAACAATCAGGATACCCATTTCTAATGCCCTGTACACACGGTCGATGGAAAATGTGTGATAGGACCTTGTTGTCGGAAATTCCGACCGTGTGTAGGCTCCATCACACTTTTTCCATCGGAATTTCCGACACACAAAGTTTGAGAGCAGGCTATAAAATTCCGATCGTGTGTACACAAATCCGACGCACAAGGTGCCACGCATACTCAGAATAAATTAAGAGATCAAAGCTTTTGGCTACTGCCCCATTTATAGTCCCGACATACGTGTTTTATGTCACCGCGTTCAGCACGATCGGATTTTCCGACAACTTTGTGTGACCGTGTGTATGCAAGACAAGTTTGAGCCAACATCCGTCGGAAAAAATCCATGGATTTTGTTGTCGGAATGCCCGATCAATGTCCGACCGTGTGTACAGGGCATAAGACCCGATTTGTTAATGTATCAATTTCTAGCATCCCCACTATCTGCTTGATTTCTGGGATCCCCCACTATCAGTGTATGGAAATCTGGGCCCCCCAATGTCAGTGTACCGAATTATGGGACCTCCACTAGATCTCTGGGACCCCCACTATCAGTATACCAATTTCTAGGACCCCAACTGTAATTGTATCAATTACTGGGACCCCCACTATCTGTATTCCGATTTCTAAGACTCTAGTGTACCAATATCTAGGAACCCCACTATCTGTGTACGAATTTCTGAGACTACATTATCAGTGTAATGTGTATAAAATGGTGCGCTTGTTCAATTAGCTATAACCCAGTAAATATTTGTAGCACCCTGATGTTTAGGCAGGGTTGCTCCTAAATTTACCTGGCAGGTGCAGTTACCTTGGCTCGTTGTTAGGGATCAATTGAGTTCACTCTAAGTCTGGAATTGCTGCACTTCTCTCTTTTGCTGCTAGGTGGCCGGGTACCTGGTGACATTAGATAAGACCAGGGCAAAGCAAGGACAGATTAGGAGTATATGGGGTATCTCAGCCAATGGGCAGGGTTTTTTTTTTTTTTTAATCCCTTGGCCTGCTGGGAGAACCTATACATTTAGGTGGGGTCAGGTGATCAGTGTTCTGTGCCACCTGGATGGCTGTCTGGGTGGATGTGTGTTGTACTGCCCAGGCTGCTAGGCCGGAGTTTGGGCCTATCCTGGGTACATCTGACTGCTAGACTTTCTGAGGGCCTATCTAGAAGCAAAAAAGCAGCGTAGGGTTGGGACTGCAGCTTGCAGTCCAACCAAAAGTGATGGTTCTGCCGGCAGGAGAACCTGTGGTGGTCAGAGGTAGAAGGGAAGCTGTTGCCACTAAGGGACCACCCACCTTGTTACCAGGGACCACAGTGAGTGGCTGAAGCAAGTACCAGAGCAGTATTCTCACCAACCGGGGATGGTGAAGAATCGGGAAACTTCAGCAGGTGTCAAGCCAGGTACCCAGCCAGCAGAGGTGATGCTTGCAGAGCAGCCTTGTGTGTCAAGCCAGGGACTGAGCAGGCCAGTGGGGTGACGCTTGAGAAGTATCTGGAGTGCCATACTAGGGACCCAGCAGAGAAGCGGGGGGGACACTTGAGGAAGATACTAGAGTGAAGATTGGAAGAGCTCAAGGGATTCAGTGGCAGTGAATCAGCAAGTCTAGAGAGAGACACTGGGAGCTCAGTGGGTTGAGAATCTACAAGAAGTGACTGTATAAGAGTACAGGAGTTCGTTACAACTTGTGTTAGGAACTGTTCTAAGACTTTTGGCATAGGACACAGCGTGTCTACACATGCAGATGTGGTGTCTTGCTGGATGCCTCTCCCTGCATGGCTGTCTACCTATAGAAGTCTCGGAGTCTGCCAATTAACATTGAAACTACCTAAGGGTGTCCTGGCTCTAAACCCTCTCTACCACAGTTCTGTTCAAGAGAAATAAAATCTCTTTGCATTCAAGAAGTGTCTGGCGCCCATGAATCGATCTTGCATTACACCAACTATGCCTTACAACTCTATACAGAAGCATGTCAGCAGCTCTTGGCCCTGGAGGTTCTCATTAGACTGAAGGAGGCTCTGGGATCTTGCTACATATTGAACAAAGATTAATAAACATAGGGAATTAAAAAAAATAAAAATAAAAAATTCAAGTGAAAAAGGAAAAAACCAAGTGAAATAAGTATATATAGTTGAGTAAATATAAAAAGTCCAAGTGCAAAAAACATATGAATGACTGCTCAGTCCATATCGTAGTTGAAGAGAGAAGATGTATCCAGTGAAGCAAAGGATCAAACAGCAACCACCGCCAACAATGAATAAATTGGCCGCTCACTTCCAGGAATGACCAAAAGGTCAGACAACTATAAAGATCTTAATGGATAGCTGCTAAGGTCCCCACTGTACAGGCTCCAATACGTCTGCATAAACACTCCAATAACGTGCCTCTTGAACGAACGTCACTCAGAGAGAGCAAAAACACCCATAGCGCAATATTACCAGTAAAATATAACAAAATGTATTCAATAACTGCTTACATACAGTTTGGTCACATCTGCAGTATCAGAAAGGATAGGAACACTATCGCCTTCATACTCCGTGGACACCGGAAATGACGTTACAAGGCTCCACCCGATGCGTTGCGTTGCTAGTCACTTGACGTCATCAGGGATAGGCCTGTGATGCAACGCATCGGTTGGAGCCTTGTGACGCAATTTCCGATGTCCACGGAGTACGGAAGTGTGGTGAGGAGGGGATTGTGTTCCTATCCTTACTGGTACTGCGGATGAGACCAAACTATATGTAAGCAGTTATTGAATACATTTTGTTATAGGACCCAACTGTCATTGTAATAACTACTTGAGCCTCCACAATCTGTGTACCAATTTCTGGGACCCTACTATTAAGTGTCCTGATTTCTGGGAGCCCCACCATTTGGGATAAACAGTTCAATCTCTGTATTTGCAGACGATACTAAGCTAAGCAGGGCAATAACTTCTCCGCAGGATGTGTAAACCTTGCAAAAAGACCTGAACAAATTAATGGGGTGGGCGACTACATGGCAAATGAGGTTCAATGTAGAAAAATGTAAAATAATGCATTTGGGTGGCAAAAATATGAATGCAATCTATACACTGGGGGGAGAACCTCTGGGGGAATCTAGGATGGAAAAGGACCTGGGGGTCCTAGTAGATGATAGGCTCAGCAATGCCAAGCTGCTGCTAACAAAGCAAACAGAATATTGGCATGCATTAAAAGGGGGATCAACGCCAGAGATAAAACGATAATTCTCCCGCTCTACAAGACTCTGGTCCGGCCGCACCTGAAGTATGCTGTCCAGTTCTGGGCACCAGTCCTCAGGAAGGATGTACTAGAAATGGAGCGAGTACAAAGAAGGCAACAAAGCTAATAAAGGGACTGGAGGATCTTAGTTATGAGGAAAGGTTGCGAGCGTTGAACTTATTCTCTCTGGAGAAGAGACGCTTGAGAGGGGATATGATTTCAATTTACAAATACTGTACTGGTGACCCCACAATAGGGATAAAACTTTTTCGCAGAAGAGAGTTTAATAAGACTCGGGGCCACTCTTTACAATTAGAAGAAAAGAGGTTTAACCTTAAACTACGTAGAGGGTTCTTTACTGTAAGAGCGGTAAGGATGTGGAATTCCCTTCCACAGGCGGTGGTCTCAGCGGGGAGCATTGATAGCTTCAAGAAACTATTAGATAATCACCTGAATGACCGCAACATACAGGGATATGTAAGGTAATACTGACACATAATCACACACATAGGTTGGACTTGATGGACGCGTGTCTTTTTTCCACCTCACCTACTATGTAACTATGTAACTATGTAACTGTCAGTGTATCGATTACTGGGACCCCAACTATTTGTGTACTGATTTTTGAGACCCCCATTATCTGTGTATTGATTTCTGGGATTCCCATTATCTGTGTATTGATTTCTGGGATTCCCATTATCTGTGTATTGATTTCTGGGATTCCCATTATCTGTGTATTGATTTCTGGGCCCCCAACAGTCAGTATTGCTTTGTTCTGAGACAAGATGAAGAATCCTGCTGAGCGATTATCATTTCTATAGAATTTTGAAACCCTCAAGGTTGTCCCGTGAGACCCCTGAACAGATATCTTCATAGTCTAGTTTCCTCATCTTATCTCAGTGACAGGTGAAGTGAGAGCAGGCAGGATTTGGGTGAAGGGTCAGACTTGTTGACTTGATGAATGCATGCCAAAAGCCGTGAAATGTGACCTCCATCAGGTATGCTGAACCACTGAGGAACGGGGTGAGGCACCACAAGCAAGAAATGAGATCCATTACCATTATCCTGCCAAGTCAGAGTTCGGAGTCATGTCCTGTCCTGACCCCGCCAACCACATGGGCACCACTGAAACGCTTAGCGTCACTCATTCTATTAAAGGGTCTTTAATGTCAGCATTCGGTGGATGCCAGAGAATAAAACTACATAGTTGGGACAAGGTCCATTAGCACCCAAGGTGAAAAGTGACCTTTCCCATGAGTTGGGAGCTACTACAGCAGAATCATTTGAAGGTCCTGGCCTTCTTGTGCCCCCCTCCTGCTGAAGCACCCAAGGTTGATCCCTCTTCTGACTATCTCTTTGCCCAGCCTGCACCCACTAGATTCCTATGTCTCTCAGAGAGAGTTGAAATATCTGCTCTTCTGTTCCTGGAGTTGAACAGCTGCCATGGCCCTAATAAAAGCACCCCACCCTCTACAGTTAATGCAGAACATGAATGGAGAACAGGAGCACCCCAAGGTGGACAGGAGCACCGAAAAACACAAGATGAACAGGAACAAGGCCTGGAAGGGAGTCCTTAAAGCTGATCTCCCAAAGAGATATAATGAGCCATCAGGCAAGTCGGCCCACTAAACTCTGTGAATGCATAAATGCCAACGGTCGTGGATTTGCCAAGGCAGTCTCACATCTTAGCCCTCAGTTCTGCAGATGCCGTGTCCCTGGCAATGTCCTGGGATCACAGCATAAACCTTATTTGTGTCAATGAAGACATCTGAGCCATGAGTGGGTGGGCTCTGCATATTTTCAGACAGGGTCTGGTTGGGACCAACCTATAAAGTGAGCGTGATTTTGGTATACCCACCGAAAAGGTGGGCGAACGATATGTGGACTTTGGGCAAGGTGAACAGTGTCCTTGTATCTGGCACCATAATATTTGTAAGTATGCCAATGGTATGTCTTCTTAAAAAAAAGAGACATTGGAATGGTGGTTTGAAGATAATCACTTCACACAGAGATTGGCATGAACGAAAGATGGCGCACAACCTCCAGAGTGCAGCAACTCCAGGGGACTATGTGATCGAAATCTAGGCCTGGCAGCACAATACAGGACAATGGCTTTATATACTGTGTAGTGCTGGACGTTATGTCATTCCTCGTGTAAATATCTGTCTAGAACACACGCAGACTCTACATGAACACGATTTGCCTTGTACACAAATTATTCATATCCAACACCTTTCTAATAATATCAACAAGCAGCCTCATGCAAAGCAGCCCCATCTGTCAAACACAGGTCTCCACTCCATAAGGCTTACAACCAATGGGCAGAGTGCAGTCATGCTCAGTGATGCCCACTTCCTGTCCTGGTGACCACACAGGAAGTGAAGGTAAATCTCCCCAACAGCGACACAGAAAGCAATTAAAACCCGATCGTACATTAGGATACATTACATTGTACATGTACATGATATAATAGACTCTATGACATGACCTATGCCTTTCACTCCCTTCATCTATTATTCTCAGCTATTTTAAAATGAAGTTTATTCTTCATATATTTTGCTTTCCTCGGTGCCTTCCTTTCCCTTCATGAACATTGTTATATAATATCACATTCCTTTCTGTATTTAGCTCGTTTAAATCCCACAGCAGGCAGACTTCAATCTCCCCGAGGCATAAACATCGTCAAACCTTCCGTGAGCACATAACAATGACTGATGAAAGGACGCACTGCTCTCATGTATGCTGGTTTGTAAGATCTTTGAATGTCATGATTTCTTTAGGAGGAATCTTGTATGACGAGTACATAGACATGCATTAGTTCACATAAATGATAAAGTTAGATGGGTTTTGAAGCTGCAATTCCCAATTAGCCTGAGGATCACCATACATGTTACAATCTGACCGTACAATCAACTTTAGATTTACCAAAATGATGTAATATGAGGACCTCCGAATGTATTCAATCAATCTGTATCCAATCAGGCAGGTCCTTCCACTATGTAGTGGAATGCAGAATACAGATCTCTCTTGGGCATCTATACCAAGGGGCCAGGGAATGCTGATCTCTCTGGGACATCTATACCAAGGGGCCGGGGAATGCAGATCTCCCTGGGGCATCTATACCAAGGGGCCGGGAAATACTGATCTCTCTGGGGCATCTATACCAAGGGGCCGGGGAATGCAGATCTCTCTGGGGCATCTATACCAAGGGGCCGGGAAATACTGATCTCTCTGGGGCATCTATACCAAGGGGCCGGGGAATGCAGATCTCTCTGGGGCATCTATACCAAGGGGCCGGGGAATGCAGATCTCTCTGAGTCATCTATACCAAGGGGCCAGGGGATGCAAATCCCCTCAGGGAACCTATACCAAAGCGCCGGGGAATACAGAGCTCCCCGGGGCATCTATACCAAAGGGCCAGGGAATGCAGATATCCCCAGGGAATCTATACCAAAAGGCCAGGGAATGCAGATATCCCTGGGGTATCTATACCAAGGGGCTGGGGAATGCTGATCTCCCCAGGGCATCTATACCAAGGGGCCGGGGAATACTGATCTCCCTGGGGCATCTATATCAAGGGGCCAGGGAATACAGATCTCTCCAGAGCATCTATACTAAAGGGCCGGGGAATAAAGATATCACCGGGGCATCTATACCAAGGGGCCGGGGAACACTGATCTCCCCAAAGCATTTATACCAAGGGGCCGGGGAATACAGATCTCCCCGGGGCATCAATACCAAGGGGCTGGGGAATACAGATCTCCCCGGGGAGATCTATACCAAGGGGCCGGGGAATACAGATCTCCCCAAGGCATCTATACCAAGGGGCTGGGGAATACAGATCTCCCCGGGGCATCTATACCAAGAGGCCGGGGAATACAGATTTCCCCGGGTCATCTATACCAAGAGGCCGGGGAATACAGATTTCCCCGGGTCATCTATACCAAGGGGCCGGGGAATACTGATCTACCCAGAGCATCTAAACCAAGGGGCCGGGGAATACTGATCTCACTGGGGCATCTATACCAAGGGGCCGGGAATACTAATCTCCCCAGAGCATCTATACCAAGGGGCCGGGGAATACTGACCTCCCCGCAGCATCTATACCAAGGGGCCGGGGAATACAGATCTAACCAGAGAGATCTATACCAAGGGGCCGGGGAATACAGATCTAACCAGAGAGATCTATACCAAGGGCCGGGGAATACTGATCTCCCCAGGGCATCTATACCAAGGGGCCGGGGAATACAGATCTCCCCAGAGAGATCTATACCAAGGGGCCGGGGAATGCAGTTATCCTAGGGAATCTATACCAAGGGGCAGGGAAATACAGATAACATAGCCGAAAGGCATTTATAGAGCAGTGAATGTGACTTTCATCAAACATTGTTTAGTGAATCTGCAGTGAATGTTTGGTGAATGTTTGATAAATACACCCCCAGGTGTTAGTACAAAGACTGACCTGTGGTGCTGATTCCTAGACCCCCCCTGTGTCCTCGCAGGTATAATTCCAAGACATGGGGCCCCATCCAATGCTAACGAACAGCGGCGGCCCCTCAGTATTTATACCCTGATCACAGCACCCTGATCTAGTTACAGAAAACACGGGTCATCTGACAGCCTGAGAACTCCTTCCACATGTCACTAGTGTACATTTCCCAAAGAGAGAGAGGCAGCAAGCGGAGAACAGGGCCACCGTCACTGTGACCCTGCTGGTGTAAAATGGGGTCACCTCTGACACCCTGAAGAGGGTGACACTAGGGGGAGTCCTCTATCACACAAAAGTCTTAAAGGACAAGCAAAACCTGGAACTTCCACTTCACTGAAATGTTGCCAAAATTAGGAACATTTGAGGAAATTCATTGCATTGGATTTCAGATCTTTTAATCATTGAGGCTCAACATAACATGTGGGTGTTACCTAGAGTGGTCTGCATGCAAATACAGCCTGCAGGGCTGCTGTTAGAAATCACGGGGGCCCCATCCCAGCCTACCTGACAGGACCCCCCTCCCACTACCAAAAGTGAAATTTATCAGCCCTTCTCTGCAGCCTCAGCTGCACAGGTATATGGATAGGAAGCACTTTGAGGTTTCCTGCAAACTGAAGTATAGTAAACAGTTTACCATGCATCATTGGTGAATGGACACACAGTGTTCATTCAGGAAATGACATATTTACCGACCCCTTCCCCCACTCTCCAGCCTGAAACATCCTCCTGTGTGTACACAGCTGCTGCCGATGGAAGAACAGGGAAGCCGGCAGTACTGTGGGGGTGCACACAGGGGGGGGCCAAGACAGTAATTGGAAGGGGCACATGTGCTAAAACCAATCCCCTGAAGTTCAGCCAGAGTGAGGGAGAGGGGGAGAAGCTGGCAGCGCTGCAGGGGGAGGCAGAAGAGGATCAGTGTCTGTTGTACAGCCGGCCCTCCTGCTCAGCAGGTACCTGTATGGTTGCCACCTCATCCCTTTAAACCCGAACACATATTGATTACACAGGTTCTGTGGCTGATTAAGGTGGTAATTAAACTCACTTGGTGCCTTATCTGCATTTAATTAACCTCAGAACCTGTCCAATTCACGTGTGTGCGGGTTTCAAGGGATGAGGTGGCAACTCTAGGTGCCAGGGCCCCCCCTTTTGAACGGATGGGGCCCCGGGCCCAGTACAGAAGGGCTGGCTGTACTGCCTTATCAGCGGCCCTGACGGCCTGCCTAGGAACACTCACTCTAGACCATATCTCCCAACTGTCCCGGATTTCGAGGGACTGTCCCTGATTTGCAGCAATGTCCCTCTGTCCCTCATTCCTCCTCATTTTGGTCTGATCTGTATAGTTGTATATAAAATGCACTTTTTATCTTTCAAAAAGTGTTTCCCAGCGCTAAACCTTTCATCCAATTTCTAAATGGCTGCTTTTGTAAATTTTAAAAGCCAATATAAAGGAATAGTAGGGGTAAAAAAGGCACTTGTGGATTTAATTAACCTATTTTTGGGGTTAATTCTCCTTTAAGGGGGTGTGACAGGGGGGCGTGTCCTATGCCTACATACATTTGCTAATAGGTGTCCCTCATTCCCATCTCAAAATGTTGGGAGGTATAAGTAACACCCACCCATCAAGGAATTTTGATATTCACATAACCCCTCCCAAGTGCCATCCCACTGCTTGCATCAGGACTGAAAGCTTGAGAGCATAGCTCCCAACTGTCCCTGATTTCGAGGGACTGTCCCTGATTTGGAGCAATGTCCCTCTGTCCCTCATTCCTCCTCATTTGTGCCTCATTTTAGTCTGATCTATAGAGATGTATATAAAATGCACTTTTTATCTATCAAAAAGTGTTTTCCAGCGCTAAACCTTTCATCTGATTTCTAAATTGCTGCATTTGTAACTTCCAAAAGCCAATATAAAGGAATAGTAGTGGTAAAAAAAAAGCACTTGTGAGTTTAACGAATCTTGTTTTTTTGTACAATTCTCCTTTAAGGGGGAGTGGCAAGGGGTGTGTCCTATGCCTGCATACTTTTGCTGATAGGTGTCCCTCATTCCCATCTCTAAAAGTTGGGAGGTATGCGAGCGTACTGAGGCAGGGTGCTGTGATGTTGTCAGGAAGCTATGTGCAATGTAGGGATGAGCCGAACACCCCCCGGTTCGGTTCGCACCAGAACCTGCGAACGGACCGAAAATTTGAACGAACGTTAGAACCCCATTGACGTCTATGGGACTCGAACGTTCAAAATCAAAAGTGCTTATTTTAAAGGCTAATTTGCATGGTATTGTCCTAAAAAGGGTTTGGGGACCCGGGTCCTACCCCAGGGGACATGTATCAATGCAAAAAGAACTTTTAAAAACGGCCGTTTTTTCGGGAGCAGTGATTTTAATGATGCTTAAAGTAAAAAAAAAAAAAGTGAAATATTCCTTTAAATATCGTACCTGGGGGGTGTCTATCGTATGCCTGTAATGTGGCGCGTGTTTCCCGTGTTTAGAACAGTCCCTGCACAAAATGTCATTTTTAAAGGAAAAAATCTCATTTAAAACTGTTTGCGGGTTTATTGTAATGTTGGGTCCTGGCAATATGGATGAAAATCAGTGAGACAAACGGCATGGGTACCCCCCAGTCCATTACCAGGCCCTTTGGGTCTTGTATGGATATTAAGGGGAACCCCGCACCCAAATTAAAATAAGGAAAGGTGTGGGGCCACCAGGCCCTATATACTCTGAACAGCAGTAACAAGACAGTGCGGTGCAAACAAGACAGGGACTGTAGGTTTGTTGTTAAGTAGAATCTGTTTGTAATTTTGAACGGGTACATTTTTAACGTGTTTAGCTCCAGCCAAAAAATCTTTTTTAAGCTTTTTGGAAAACATAGGGAAGGGTTATCACCCCTGTGACATTTGTTTTGCTGTCTTTCCTCCTCTTCAGAAGATTTCACCTCACTTTTTGTCCCAATGAAAAATGTTTTTTGAAAATTTGGGTTTTTTTGTGGAACAAGGATTGGAAAGCATCAGTGGAAAGGAGAAATGTTTTTCCCATATTAACTCTTACAGGAGAGAATTTCCCTTCCTAGGGGTAGATTTCATCTCACTTCCTGTTGTCTCCTTCCGTTTGCAAGTAGGAGTCGTTTGTAAGTTAGATGTTTGAAAGTAGGGGCCTGCCCTATATACTCAGCAGAAATTTGGGCCTTAGATGTTGTTGTGGCCACAACACTGTAAGCCCTCACAGGGCCCTGCTGTGAAATATTAGATCAAGAATTGTAATTACATGCCCCTGTTGAACAAGGGCAGAAAAATTGGGCCTTTGGTGGTGGTAGTGGTGGTGGTGCTGGTGGTGCTGGTGGTGCTACAACACTGTAAGTCCTCACTCGCTCTTGGTGGGTGCAGAAATGGGCCCTGCTGTGAAATATTAGATCAAGAATTGTAATTACATGCCCCTGTTGAACAAGGGCAGAAAAATTGGGCCTTTGGTGGTGGTGGTGCTGGTGCCACAACACTGTAAGTCCTCACTCGCTCTTGGTGGGTGCAAAAATGGGCCCTGCTGTGAAATATTAGTTTAAGAATTGTAATTACATGCCCCTGTTGAACAAGGGAAGAAAAATTGGGCCTTTGGTGGTGGTGGTGCTGGTGCCACAACACTGTAAGTCCTCACTCGCTCTTGGTGGGTGCAGAAATGGGCCCTGCTGTGAAATATTTGATCAAGAATTGTAATTACATGCCCCTGTTGAACAAGGGCTGAAAAATTGGGCCTTAGGCACTGGTGCTGGTGCCACAACACTGCAACCCCTCACAGATACTCTAGTTGGAACGCAGAAATTAGCCCTGCTGCAAAGTATTGCATCAAAAATTGTAATTACACGCCCCTGTTAGACAGGGGCTGAAAAATTGGGCCTTAGGCACTGGTGCTGGTGCCAGAACACTGCAACCCCTCACAGATACTCTAGTTGGAATGCAGAAATGAGCCCTGCTGCAAAGTATTGCATCAAAAATTGTAATTACATGACCCTGTTAAACAGGGGCTGAAAAATTGGGCCTTAGGCACTGGTGGTTGCGCCCAGAACCAAAAATGTTCTTACAAGCTATCATCGTGATGATTGAGGAGGAAGAGGATAATTACTCAGGGATAGTCACTCAGCATCAGCATAGGCAGTCTTTGAAGGGATCTGAGATTTCAAAAAAAATTATTCGGTTACATCAGCATAAGGTGCTTGGTAGCTGGTGGTGATCCAAGACTGATTCATTTTTATGAAGGTCAGTCGATCGACCAAGTCGGTGGACAGACGCACCCTGTGATCGGTTACAAAGCCTCCAGCAGCACTGAATGTGCGTTCCGAAAGAACGCTGGATGCAGGACAGGCCAGTAGCTCAATTGCATACTGTGCAAACTCTGGCCAGTGATCCATCCTCAAGACCCAGTAATCCAGAGGATTTTCGGTGGGAAAGGTGTCCAAGTCAGAACATGACCCTAGGTATTCCTGCACCATGTAAAACAGACGCTGGCGATGGTTGCTGGAACCGATCATACCTTGGGGCTGCGGACCAAAAAATTGTCTGAACGCATCGGTCAGACGGCCACCTTCTCCACCGCTCCTTCTTTGACTGACCGAAGCCTCAGCAACACGTTGTCCAGAAACAGGAGTTTGTAACCTCCCAGTCTCTGGGAACGCGTTGCACAGACCTTTCTGCAAGGCCTCCCGAAGATGTTTCATCCTCTGCTCCCTCTGCGATGGCAAGATAAGATCCGCAACCTTATCCTTGTAACGTGGATCAAGGAGGGTTGCCAGCCAGTATTGGTCCTTCTACTTGATACCACGAATACGAGGATCCTTACGCAGGCTTTGCAGGATCAGGGAGGCCATGCAGCGTAGGTTTGCTGAGGCATTCGGTCCGGAGTCCTCTGGGTCACTAAGGACGACATGGTCCGCAGCCACCTCCTCCCAGCCACATACAAGTCCATGTGTTTCTTGGGACTGATCCCTTAAAGACTGCTGCTGATGCTGAGTGCCAAGCTCCACCTCCATACTGACACAATCTTCCTCCTCCTCCTCCTCCTCCTCTTCCTGTGTGATCGGGGGGCACGCAGGAACACTGTCTGGATAAAGGGGGCCTTGAGAGCTAAGGAAGTCCTCCTCTTCCTGCCTCTGCTCTGCCTCAAGTGCCCTGTCCATTATTCCACGCAGCGTGTGCTCCAACAGGTGGACAGTGTCACTGATGCATGCACTGTCACTCCTCACCATCCTCGTGGCCTCCTCAAATGGTGACAGGACAGTGCATGCATCCCTGATCATGGCCCACTGGCGTGGGGAAAAAAAACAAGCTCCCCTGACCCTGTCCTGGTGCCATAGTCGCACAGGTACTCATTGATGGCCCTCTGCTGCGTGTGCAGCCGCTGCAGCATGGCCAACGTTGAGTTCCACTTGGTGGGCATTTCACAGATTAGGCGGTTCTTGGGCAGGTTAAACTCCTTTTGGAGGTCCGTCAGCCGAGCACTGGCATTATATGACCGGTGGAAATGCACGCAGACTTTCCTGGCCTGCCTCAGGACATCCTGTAAGCCCGGGTACCTGCCCAAGAACTGCTGCACCACCAAGTTAAGGACGTGAACAAAACAGGGCACATGGGTCATTTGTCCCTGTCGGAGGGCAGAGAGGAGGTTGGTGCCATTGGCGCAAACCACCATTCCTGCCTTAAGTTGGCGTGGCGTCAACCACCTCTGAACCTGCCCCTGCAGAGCTGACAGAACCTCTGCCCCAGTGAACTCCTGTCCCCCAAGCACACCAGCTCAAGCACCGCATGGCATCTTTTGGCCTGCGTACTTGCGTAGCCCCTTGAACGGCTATGGAGCACCGCTGGTTCCGAGGAGAAAGCACAGGAAGAGGCCATGGAGGAAGAAGAAGAGGAAGGGGTGGAGGAGAGAGGTGTGTCACAATCATTAGCATTTTGGAGGCGTGGTGGCGGAACAACCTCCAACACTACTGCACCTTGTCCTGCATCCTTCCCAGCTGCCAGCAGTCACCCAATGCGCCGTGAAACCTGCTGGACCATGAGTCAGCGGTAATATGCACCTTACCACTGACCGCCCTGTCCAGCGAGGCATGGACATTGCCTTCCACATGCCGGTAGAGAGCCGGAATCGCCTTCCGTGAGAAAAAGTGGCGTTTGGGTACCTGCCACTGAGGAACCGCACATTCCACAAACTCACGGAAGGGGGCAGAGTCTACCAACTGAAAAGGCAGCAGTTGAAGTGCTAGCAATTTTGCCAAGCTAGCATTCAACCGCTGGGCATGTGGATGGCTGGGAGCAACTTTCTTTCGGCGGTGCAGCAGCTGGGGCAGGGAAATTTGCCTGGTACAATCTGACGTCTGTGTACCAAAAGCAGATTGCCCACAAGTACTTGGCTGTGACACACCTAATTCTACACCTTCATTCCTCTCAGTGCAGGTCTCAGAGAGGACTGAAGGTATAGTGGGGTTGGAGATCTCAGCTGATGAGGAGCAAGGAGAGATCCTCTTTGTTCTTTGGTGTGGGTCTTTTAGATACGCTTGCCAACGAACTGCATGGCAGGTCAACATATGTCTGGTCAAGCATGTGGTACCCAAGCGGGAGATGTTTTGGCCACGCGAGATACGCTTGAGACATATGTTGCAAATAGCAGCGGTGCGATCTGATGCACTCGTCTCAAAAAAGGCCCACACCAAAGAACTTTTTGAATAACGCGCAGAGACTGCAGCGCCCTGCACATGTGGAGCTTTGGGGTGTGATGCAGTCAATGTGCTGCCCTTAGGCTGGCCCCTGGTGGGCATCCTGCCTCGTTGGTGATGTGCCGCCTCCTCCTCCACCTAATCTCTCCTATCAGGCACCCACGTTGTGTCAGTGACCTCATCATCCCCTCCCTCCTCATCACTGGAGCAAACCTGGCAGTATGCTGCAGCAGGGAGAGCATGACTGCCAGATTGCTGTCCTTCTTGGGCACCCCCTCTGTCCGTGCTCATGTTACTGCCTTCATCGAGCTCAGTATCATCATCAGAGCCTTCCAAACGCTGGACATCCTCCTGGAGCATGTACCCAACACTGTGGTCAAACAGTTCGAGGGACTCCTCAGGAGGACATGGTGGAGCTAGGGAAGGAGTCACTGATGACATTGAGCCGAGGGAAGAGGCCGCTGCTTTGCCAGACAAAGTACCCTGGGCATGGGTGAGAGAGGATGAGGAGGATGAGGACGGCTTGGTCATCCACTCGACCAAGTCTTCCGCATGTTGCGGCTCAACACGGCCAGCTGCCGAAAAAAAGGCCAAGCGTGTCCCACGGCCACGTGCTGATGAGGATGCACCGTCTCCACAACCAGCACTAGACACAGAGCCTGCTTGCCCTCTCTTATTGGCTTGTGACTGTCTGCCTCTCATTCTTGGCCTTCCAGACATACTAATGGCCTGTAGCTGCACTAAGCTGGGATATATATATATATATATATATATATATATATATATATATATATATATATATATATATGTACTGATACTGCAGCTAGCAAAATCAACTGCCTGCCTGTAGTATGAGAACACCACCAACCTTCTACAGGTAGCTTTAGCTGAACACTGTGCAGAGCTCGCAAAAAAATAACTTGTAGGTTTAGCTGAACACTATGAGCAGGACGCACCACACTAACTTGTAGTTTTAGCTGAACACTGTGCAGAGGTCTCACCCCACTAACTTGTAGTTTTAGCTGAACACTGTGAGCAGGACGCACTGCACTAACTTGTAGTTTTAGCTGAACACTGTGAGCAGGATGCACCGCACTAACTTGTAGCTTTAGATGAACACTGTGCAGAGGTCTCACAACACTAACTTGTAGTTTTAGCTGAACACTGTGAGCAGGACGCACTGCACTAACTTGTAGTTTTAGCTGAACACTGTGAGCAGGACGCACTGCACTAACTTGTAGCTTTAGATGAACACTGTGCAGAGGTCTCACAACACTAACTTGTAGTTTTAGCTGAACACTGTGAGCAGGACGCACTGCACTAACTTGTAGTTTTAGCTGAACACTGTGAGCAGGATGCACCGCACTAACTTGTAGTTTTAGCTGAACACTGTGAGCAGGACACACCCCACTAACTGTAAATAGTCTAGCTGCCTGACTGTGGTACTAATAGGATCAAAAGAACACCAGCAATTTTCTTCAGGTAGCTGTAAATACTGTAACAAGACAAGCCTGCCTGTCAGTAAGAAGATAACAGGAACAGATCTAGCTAAACTGAATACAGTGTATATATATATATATACAACACCTGGGATGCATATATATACACAATACACTGTAAGTGCAGCTAACTGACTGACTGTTCTGCCTAATCTATCTAACTCAAATCAAATGACAGTCTCTCTCTCTCTCTCAATGAACGCCGGAACACACACTACACAGGGCCGCCGTGCAGGCGGCCTTATATAGTGTGGGGCGTGTACTAAATCCCCTGAGCCATAATTGGCCAAAGCCTCCTTGGCTTTGGGCAATTACGGCTCTCTGTTCAGACGGCGCTGTGATTGGCCAAGCATGCGGGTCATAGTGCATGCTTGGCCAATCATCAGCCAGCAATGCACTGCGATGCCGCAGTGAATTATGGGCCGTGACGCGCCACACGAATTTGGCGCGAACGGCCCATATCATTCGCAATTCGGCGAATGGGCGAACAGACGATGTTCGAGTCGAACATGGGTTCGACTCGAACACGAAGCTCATCCCTAGTGCAATGCATTGCCGGCCCCTCCCACCAGCCATGAGCTGCCTGGTTTGCATAAAGAAGCACAGAGACCCAGTGAGGAAATCACTATGTCTAATATAAGGTATGCAATGAAAACAGAGAGTTTCCAGAAAATAATGTTGGGGGTCCCAGGGATATAGTTGTATATAAAATGCACTATTTATCTATCAAAAGGTGTTTTCCAGGGCTAAACCTTTCATCTGATTTCTAAATTCCAAAAGCTAATATAAAGGAATAGTAGTGGTAAAAAAAAGCACTTGTGGGTTGAACCAATCTGATATTTTTTGTACAATTCTCCTTTAGACCCCATTCACACAGGGGCAACACGACTTGCAGGTCGCCTCACCGAGGCGACCTGCACACGACTGCCCGGGCGACTTGCAAAACGACTTCTGTATAGAAGTCTATGCAAGTCGCCCCAAGTCGCCCCCGAAGTCGTACAGGAACCTTTTTCTAAGTCGGAGCGACTTGCGCTGCTCCCCTTAGAACGGTTCCATAGCACAGAACGGGAGGCGACTTGTCAGGCGACTAGGTCGCCTGACAAGTCGTCCCTGTGTGAATGGGGTCTTAAGGGGGCGTAGCAAGGGGTGTGTCCTATGCCTGCATACTTTTGCTGATAGGTGACCCTCATTCCTATCTCAGAAAGTTGGGAGGTATGTATAGTACAAAAAATAAAACAATTGCTGTGTGTCGCTAAAGTGTTTGGGTTTGGCTTGAAGAAAAAGTGGCAACCCTATCTACAATACTGGGTAGGATTGGGTTTTACATCTTTTGTTTTTTTAACATGTCCACAAGCACGATGGAATGGTGGATCTCAGTATCTACAGGAGAAAAGCAGGTCAGAATCTGACCATTTCTTGCACAGCCGCCCCTCTCTCAGCCAACCCGGACGTTTCCCTTTAAGATACCAGTGTGGTCTGGAAGGGGTTACCCAGGAATGGAAAGAGAAGTCTTTCCGGCTGCGTCAGCTGCTCTTCCCTCCCAGAATAGCGCTGCAAACTGGATGCGTATCTCGCTTTTCAAGTGCTGTGATTGGCTGGTTGGAGGGGCCTCAGCCAATGGGAGGCAGGGGGCTGGTGGAGGGCCCGCCTGCTGTAACATTATGTCCAGAGACATAACGAGTTGTTTACAGGAGGGGTGATGCCAGCTGTGAATGAGGCTCCTTCTTCCTGTACATGATATTCCCGGAGCGCGGCGTCCACTCCGAGAACGCTCCATCGTTCCCTGACCCAGCCAAAGCACATAACCACCTCTACACCCCGTCACCCAGACATAGGAAGACAGCATTTCTAAAGTCAATTACAATCTTACTATATCTGCAGATTCCGTAAAATAAACAACTGTTCTCCTGATCCATGTTCAGGCACTTCCTGTTATAGGGTGACAACGCTCTGTCCCCATCTCCCAATTGTACTCCCACGTTGTCATCCTGCACTTTTGGTGAGGAGATTACAAACAAAACTATTTCCTGGTGATCCCGCAATGAAGGTGCTTGTTCAGGCACTTCCTGTTACAGCATAGTCCCCAACTGTCCCTGATTTGGAGCAATGTCCCTCTGTCCCTCTTTCCTGCTCATTTGTCCCTCATTTTGGTCTGATCCATATAGATGTATATAAAATGCACTTTTTATCTATCAAAAAGTGTTTTCCAGCACTAAACCTTTCATCTGATTTCTAAATTGCTGCATTTGTAAATTCCAAAAGCCAATATAAAGGAATAGTAGTGGTAAAAAAAAAGCACTTTTTGGTTTAACCAATCTTGTTTTTTTGTACAATTCTCCTTTAAGGGGGTGTGGCAAGGGGTGTGTCCTATGCCTGCATACTTTTGCTGATACGTGTCCCTCATTCCCATCTCAAAAAGTTGGGAGGTATGTTAGAGGGTGACAACACTCAGCCCATTTCTCCCAATGTGCTTCTGCGTTGTCACCATGTCTCTGGTGGAGAGACTACAATCAAAATTATTCCCTGATAATCCTGAAATCAAGGTCCTTGTTCAGGCACTCTGCCCTGTCTACCAGTTGTGCTACCGTGTTGTCACCCTGCCGGTGGTGGAGAGGCTACAATCTAAACTTTTCACTGGAGATCCCACCATTGAGGTCCTTGTTCAGGCACTTCCTGTTACAGGGTGACAACGCTCTGCCCTGTCTCCCAGTTGTGCTACTGTGTTGTCACCCTGTCTCTGGTGGAGAGGCTACAATCAAAATTATTCCCTGGAGATCCTACCATTGAGGTCCTTGTTCAGGCACTTCCTGTTACAGAGTGACAACGCTCTGACTCCCAATATGCTCCTGCATTGTCCCCCTATCTCTGGTGGAGAGACTAAAATCCAAAATATTCCCTGGTGATCCTGCCATTGAGGTCCTTGTTCCGGCACTTCCAGTTACAGGGTGATGACACTCGGCCCCTGTCTCCCAATAGTGATCCTGCATTGTCCCCTATCTATGGTGGAGAGACTACAATCAGAATTATTCTCTGGTGATCCTGCCATGTAGATCCTTGTTCAGGCACTTCCTGTTACAGGGGGACAACGCTCCTTCCTGTCACCCAGTTGTGCTCCCGCATTGTCACCCTGCCAGTGGTGGAGAGATTACAATCAAAATTATTCCCTGGAGATCCCACCATTAAGGTATTTGTTCAGACACTTCCTGTTACAGGGTGACAATGCTCCGCCTCTGACTCCCAATATGCTCCAGAGTTGTCACCCTGTCTCTGGTGGAGAGAATACAATCCAAATTATTCCCTGGTGTTCCTGCCATGAAGATCCTTGCTCAGGTACTTCCTGTTATAGGGTGACAACGCTCTGCCCCTTTCTCCCAATAGTGCTCCCACATTGTCCCCCATATTTCTGGTGGAGAGACTACAATCCGAATTACTCCCTGTGGATCCCTCCGTGAAGGTCCTTGTTCAGGCACTTCCTGTTATAGGGTGACAACGGTCTGTCCCTGTCTCCCAATTGTGCTCCCACGTTGTCCCCCTATCTCTGGTGGAGAGACTGCAATCTGAATTATTCCCTGGTGATCCTGCCATGAAGATCCTTGTTCAGGTACTTCCTGTTATAGGGTGACAACGCTCTGCCCCTTTCTCCCAATAGTGCAACTGCGTTGTCCCCCTATTTCTGGTGGAGAGACTACAATCCCAATTACTCCCTGTGGATCCTGCCATGAAGGTCCTTGTTCAGGCACTTCCTGTTATAGGGTGACCACAATCTATCCCTGTCCCCTAAAAGTGCTTCAGTGTTGTCACCCTGCCAGTGGTGGGGAGACTACAATCAAAATTATTCCCTGGTGATCCCACCATTGAGGTCCTTGCTCAGGTACTTCCTGTTATAGGGTGACAACGGTCTGTCCCTGTCTCCCAATTGTGCTCCCACGTTGTCCCCCTATCTCTGGTGGAGAGACTGCAATCTGAATTATTCCCTGGTGATCCTGCCATGAAGATCCTTGTTCAGGTACTTCCTGTTATAGGGTGACAACGCTCTGCCCCTTTCTCCCAATAGTGCAACTGCGTTGTCCCCCTATTTCTGGTGGAGAGACTACAATCCCAATTACTCCCTGTGGATCCTGCCATGAAGGTCCTTGTTCAGGCACTTCCTGTTATAGGGTGACCACAATCTATCCCTGTCCCCTAAAAGTGCTTCAGTGTTGTCACCCTGCCAGTGGTGGGGAGACTACAATCAAAATTATTCCCTGGTGATCCCACCATTGAGGTCCTTGCTCAGGTACTTCCTGTTATAGGGTGACAACATTCTGTCCCTGTCTCCCAATTGTGCTCCCAAGTTGTCCTCCTTTCTCTGGTGGAGAGACTGCAATCTGAATTTTTCCCTGGTGATCCTGCCACGAAGGTCCTTGCTCAGGCACTTTCTGATATAGGGCGTACCTCCCAACTTTTTGATCTGGGAATGAGGGACACCTATCAGCAATAGTATGCAGGCATAGGACACACCCCTTGCCACGCCCCCTTAAAGGAGAATTGTACAAAAAAAACAAGATTGATTAAACACACAAGTGCTTTTTTTACCACTGCTATTCCTTTATATTGGCTTTTGTAATTTACAAATGCAGCAATTTAGAAATCAGATGAAAGGTTTAGCACTGGGAAATACTTTTTGAAATATAAAAAGTGCATTTTATACACAACTCTGAGGATCAGACCAAAATGAGGGACAGATGAGGAGGAAAGAGGGACAGAGGGACATTGCTCCAAATCAGGGACAGTTGGGAGCTATGTATAGGGTGACAACGCTCTGCCCCTTTCTCCCAATTGTGCTCCCGCGTTGTCACCCCGTCTCTGGTGGAGAGGCTACAATCAAAATGATTCCCTGGCAAACCTGCCATTGAGGATCTTGTTCAGGCACTTCCCGTTATAGGGTGACGACACCCGGTCCACGTCTCCCAATTGTGCTTCTGTGTTGTCACCCTGCCACTGGTGGAGAGACTACAATCTGAATTATTCCCTGGTGATCCCACCATGAAGGGCCTTGTTACATCACTTCCTGTTATAGGGTGACAACGCTCTGTCTGTGTTTCCATATGGTGCTCTTGTGTTGTCACCCTGCCTCGTGCTCCCCCTGGTGGAGGCTACAAGCAGCCATGCCAATACACATTTCTC
Organism: Lithobates septentrionalis; assembly: GCA_037952835.1. Lineage (NCBI taxonomy): Eukaryota > Metazoa > Chordata > Amphibia > Anura > Ranidae > Lithobates > Lithobates septentrionalis. The sequence goes on along the minus strand of JBBDGP010003123.1, from coordinate 311,715 downwards.
AGGTAAGATTGACTGTTGTCGCTGTCAGGAAGCCCGCAGGAAGTGAATGAAGAGGCTGGAGATGGAAGAAAGGATGAGGAAAAACAAGGAAAAAAAAAAAACACATGGCAACGGTTTATTATACACGAGGCTTTAGCAGTTACAATGAAATCTATTTTAAAGTTGGCCATACACTATGCAATCAGATTGTACAATCTTCACCAGAACCATTATGATGGCAAACTTGCACAATCCCTTTAAATCCCTTTGCTTGGTATCCCATTGGGCAGGCATTTACGGTGGCCATACACACTTCGATAAATGATCGATTTCCTTTCCCATCGATTTCTCCCAATAGGAATAATCGACCTGTAGACAACAACCTGTTTGATCGATTTGCCATGCGCAGGAAATGGATTTTCGATTGATAATTAAGGTACATTTGTAACTTACGGTGTCCATACACATTTTGATAAATGATCTATTTCTTTTCCAATCTTTCTCGAAGGGAATATTAATGATTCCCATGGATAGTCAGGGTACGTTCGTAGCTTACGATCCTGAATCATCGATCACATCTCTGTTTCCACCATGTAATGTCCTAATCTGATTGATCGAAATACAATTGTATTCAGGGAGAAATGTATTTTAGGGCTGCCAATGAATGCAAAACAATCGTTAATATTACGCCCTGACCAATCAACTTATTGAATTGAAGCCAAACGAAACGGGGGTCCAAATCGATCAGAAGAGAAGTTATGGCTATTCGATTGTTTGCAGATTTGATATTTCTGGAAAAAAAAAAATCAAAGCATGTATGGCCACCATTACACTACAGAGTTGATAGTACAGTGAGTGAAAAAAGTATTTGATCCCCAGCTGATTTTTGTACGTTCGCCCCACTGACAAAGAAATGATCAGCCTATAATTTTAATGGTCGGTTTATTTTAACAGTGAGAGACAGAATAAAGACAAAAATTGCCAGAAAAACGCATTTCAAAAAAGATATAAATTGATTTGCATTTTAATGAGTGAAATACCTATACTATAGAAGTACCTGAAATAAATTAATAAAAATAAAAGAGCACCTGTCACCGACAACGGGGGTGCCACACGAGGTACAGGCATTGTAGGGGACTAAACCTTTTCAAAGCATGTACATATCAGTCAAGAGGGGGGGGGGGGGGGGGGAAACGTCCGAAACGCGTTAATTCTTGATAAAATGATCATAGAAAATTCCAAAGCATTTTGGCAGCCAACAACATTCCCTCTTCGTCAGGGCTCAGTAATATTATCCACCAACCAGCGGCGGTCAGTCCATAATCTCTATGAGGAGTGCCAGACGCATGGCTTTCTATGGGTTTTTTTTTTTTTTCCAAGCACATGATTAGAACCTGAGGCTCTATTTGGCTTCAAAAAGGTTGTGACCTTAGCAAATGTTGATTCACTATTGTCTTCCAGCTTCTCCTCACAGCCAATCAGGACAGGAAGCAGGTCCTAAGAGCGGATTGGTCGGGAGAAGCGGCTGGATTGCCCGGGAGAAGTCGGGGAAGCCTCCTGTGACCTGGATGGGGTAAGTGCGGGGCTGGCAGAGGGTGGGGGATTTCTTTGCTGCCCCCCCCCCCCCAAAAGAATGGAGCACCAGTCGCCACGGCTAGCGGCGGCCTGTCCATTAGGGGCGCACGGGCACCACTCCCCCTATCCATACGTCTGGCCCCCTGATCTACATACAGGGCGCCGGATGCATGGATTCTAATGGGGGGGGATTTGAAGCACGTGATTAGAGCCAGAGGCTCTAATAGGCTTCAAAAAAAGGGTGGGCTCGGGGCGCAGAGCACCGTGCCCCCGATCCCACCTATTTTGTGACAATAGAGAATGAATATTCACTATCGCCACACTGATCTTCCTCCCGGACACTCAGGAAGCGGGTCTTGAGACCCGTCACCTGATTGGCTGCAAGGACAGGCGATCCTATTGGACGCCTAGGAGGAGCCACACGTCGGAAGAAGGGAAGAGGAGAAAGGAGCCGCTGCCCGCCGCTCATAGGAGTCCGCAACCCGCCTGCCACCTAGATGGGCTAAGTGCTGGGGGGGGGGGGGGGGGGTGCCGCAGACCGACCAACCAACCGGGGGTGTGTGGTTATTTGCCCTCCCCAAAAAAAAAAAATCCCACCAGCTGCCACTGCTTGCTGCCAACATGTTTTGGAGCCAATAACATTCCCCCATTCATCAGGGGCTCAGTCATATTTATCAACGCTCACTGGGAAGTGGGTGTAAGATCAGCCTTATGCTTACTGCTGCAATGCATTAAGCTTACTGCCAACGTGTTTCGGGGCCAACAACATTACCTCTTCATCAGGGCCCAGTGATATTTATCAACAGGCACAGGGAAGCAGATATCAAGATTAGTCTTAAGGTTTCTGCTGCAATGCATTAAGCTTACTGCCAACGCGTTTTGGGGGGCCAACAACATTCCCCCTTCATCAGGGCTCAGTGATATTTATGAACGGACACAAGGTTAGCAGATGTCAGATTTGTCTTCAGCTTAGTGTTGGAATACATGCTTTTTGTTTCTATTACAAGGGATGTTTACATTCCTTGTAATAGGAATAAAAGTGATCCAAATTTTTTATTTTTTAAAGGAACAGTGTAAAAAAAAAAAAAAAAAAAGGTAAAATAAATAAGAAAAAAAAAAATATTTATTTTAAAGCGCTCTGTCCCTCCGTGCTCACGCATATGTAAACCGCAATCAAACCCCACATGTGAGGTATCGCCATGATCGTTAGAGCGAGAGCAATAATTCTAGCCCTAGACCTCCTCTGTAACTCATAACTGGTAACCTGTAGAAATTTTTAAACGTCACCTATGGAGATTTTTAAGTATCAAAGTTTGTCGCCATTCCACGAGCGGGCAAAATTTTTAAGCATGACATGTTGGGTATCAATTTACTTGGCGTAACATTATCTTTCACAATATAAAAAAAGAAATTGGGCTAACTTTACCGTTTTCTTATTTTTTAATTAAAAAAAGTGTATTTGTTCCGAAAAAATTGCATTTGCAAGACCACTGCGTAAATACAGTGTGACAAAGTATTGCAACGACCGCCATTTTATTCTCTAGGGTGTCTGGAAAAAAAAAATATAATATTTGGGGGTTCTAAGTAATTTTTTAGCAAAAAAAAAATATTTCAACTTGTAAACACCAAGTGTAAAAAAAAAATAGGCCTGGTCCTTAAGTGGTTAAGGTGACAAACATTCATAGGGCAGCTCATAAAGAGAATGGTCTATGTGTGACATGCGTTATCACGTGCAGATCGCTCATCCAAAATTGTGAGCGGGAACGCTTGTTCCTGCTACGTGAAAGTGTGTATGCAGCATTACAATGACAAATTCTTCCTTTCTTTGCCTTTTTTTTTTTTTTAAATTTTAAGGAAAATGCTTAAATTATTTAAAGTATGTGTGGCCCCTTGCTGATATCAAGGGGCACATTTGAGGCCCCCTATTTTTTTAAAGTTGCAAAACGGCAATAGAAGTGGCAGGTTATATGGACTGTCCCAACCGTGGAATTGTCACTTCTGCTGGACAGCTTGGCCCGCATGTAACGGGGGGAAGAAATATAGAAATAAAATATTCACATACTGAAGACTTTTAATAATGTTTTTTCTAATAGATAGAATGTAGACGATCGTCCTGGGATTTCATTATCGGTTATCAGTGTTTTTGTTGAATACCATCCCTCCAGAAGTGTCTCCTCCACATCTTCTCACAACGTTTTCCCTGGAGAGTCACGGCTATTTATGAACACACAGGAGGCAGCTCTGTCATAAAATGTCAGCTCTGTGGCCCTTGACATCATCAAAGGGCCACACATAATGTAATTCAGTGAATATAATGCTACAGAGAGCTGTCGGAGACTGAAAACGGTCCCAGTTTCTGATCCAGAGCTGGCAGGATGGGCTCTGCTCTAGAAACCACTATGACAGCCAAAGTTCTGTAAATCTATTCTGCCTCCCAGATTTATCCCTAGAAAAAAAAACTGATAGTATTGCATTACTAATCCTCTGCATTAGTTTTCTCTTTCAGGCTTTTTTTCCTTTACTTTCACCTGGCAGTCCTGCCATTAACACATTTCCTGTCGTATGGTTACAATTGTCTTGAGCAGTGAGCAAGGGTAGGGAGTGTATTAGGACTACATAACACTGCCCTCTCATCTCCATAAGGGGGGGGGGGGTTGTAGTCCACCAAGAAAGCAGGGTACAATGCTAGCTGATAGCAGTCCATATTATGAGCTCAGATTTGGAAAGATTGAGTTTTAGGAAGTGGTATGACGTCTGTGCTGATATGTCAGTAATTTAGTAATGCATGAGGAGCAGTGAAATAGGTATGGCCATCATGAGAATAGAGATAGTATTGGAAGCCATGGGAGGTTATCAACTGACCAATGGAGGAGGTGTAGCTAGCGAACAGAAGAGGCCTGAGGACAGATCCTTGGAGGACCTCTATGGAAAGAGAAAGATGAGAAGGAGGTAGAGAATAAGAGTGTCCCAAGGACAGAACCTTGGGGGGGTCTGTGAAAAGGAGAGAAGGAGGTAAAGAATAGAAACGGCCCAAGAACAGAACCTTAGGGTTCTTCTATGGAAATAGGAAGACTCAGAGGAGATGAGGTAGAGAATAGAAGAGGCTCAGGGACAGAACCTTGTGGGACCCCTATGGAAAGAGGAAGAGGAGAGGAGGTAAGGAATAGAGGGGGCTCAAAGACAGAACCTTGGGGATTCCCTAAGAAAAGAGTAAGAGGAGACAAAGATATGGAGAATAGAAGAGGCCCGAGAACAGAACCTTGGGGGTTGCCTAGGGAAAGATGAAGAGGAGAGGAGATAGAGACTAGAAGGGGCCCAAGAACAGAACCCTGGACAACCCTTTATGGAAAGAGGAAGAGGAGAGAAAGAGGTAGAGAATAGAAGGGGCCCGAGAACAGAACCTTGGGGGTTGCCTAGGGAAAGATGAAGAGGAGAGGAGATAGAGACTAGAAGGGGCCCAAGAACAGAACCCTGGACAACCCCTATGGAAAGAGGAAGAGGAGAGAAAGAGGTAGAGAATAGAAGGGGCCCGAGAACAGAACCTTGGGGGTTGCCTAGGGAAAGATGAAGAGGAGAGGAGATAGAGACTAGAAGGGGCCCAAGAACAGAACCCTGGACAACCCCTTATGGAAAGAGGAAGAGGAGAGAAAGAGGTAGAGAATAGAAGGGCCCCGAGGACAGAACCTTGGGGGTTGCCTAGGGAAAGAGGAGGAGAGAAGGAGGTAGGGAATAGAAGGGGCCCGAGGACAGAACCTTGGGGGACCCTTATGGAAAGAGGAGGAGGGGACAAAGATATAGAGAATAGAAGGGGCCTGAGAACAGAACCTTGTAGGTAGGGAATAGAAGGAGTTCAAGGATCCAGAACCTTGGGGATTCCCTAAGAAAAGAGTAAGAGGAGACAAAGATATAGAGAATAGAAGGGGACCACGAACAGAACCTTGGGGGTTGCCTAGGGGAAGAGGAGAGGAGATAGAGAATAGAAGGGGCCCAAGGACAGAACTTTGGGGAACCCCTATGGAAAGAGGAAGAAGAGAGAAGGAGGTAGAGTATAGAAAGGGCTCAAGGACAGATCCTTGGGGATCCCCTAAGGAAAGATTAAGAGGAGAGAAAGAGGTAGAGAACAGAAGACATTTGCTTAAGTTATCCCCAAGAAGGGGTGACTTTAATCGTATCCTTTTTCAGAAGGAAAAGAGGTGGATCTATCGTTTGGGGTCCCTTGCCCCCCACGGACTCAACACAGGGTTAAATCTCCAGGTTTTTCTTGAGACCTGAATATTTCAATGTCTGTCTCTCCTTTTTCCTCTTTGCCCTATAGCTGAACCCCTCTTGGAAAGTCTGATGAAGTATCATCATTTAAAGTTTTAGGTCTTGATCAACTTCTCTCTCTCTCCCCTTATATACCAACAAACTATAAATTTGCCAACCACTGGGGTCCGTGATGGAGCAAATTGATAACTACCACTATCCTTGTCCCCTACTGGGTCTCTGTTTACGTCACTGTAGGTCTCATTGTCTTTTGTGTGTCTATGTGGTTAATGTGCCCGATCAGTGTCTGTATATATGTCGCTAACCTAAGGATGGACATAACGCCATTAAATGTTGGCGATTGTGGCGTGATATTAACGGGCAATTTGCGCTAACATGACACATGTAGGACACTGTATTGAATTTTTGACATCTTTAACTTTATATTGGGTGGGACAATACGATTGATACTCTATAGCCACAGTGACATGACTGTTTAAGGAATGGAAAGTAATAGATGGTGGCAAAATAACAACTGGGATAGCCGCTTAATATCAATGTGGATTGTTTTACATAGAAAGCTGGAATTTAAGTCACACGGGGTGGCGCTGTCGGGAAGTTTTCCCCAATAAAAGGAACCACCAGCCCCAATGAGTCCAGATGAAGCTACGCCTACTAATTTAGCGAAACGCGTTGAGGCCACGGCGGTCATGTGACGCCGGCCTACGCTGTGCTCCCGTTTGGATTGAACTATGGGATTGGAGATGGGATATGCGACGCCTGTGTAACCTCCCCCAGAACAAGACGTGTAGCGTGTTCTAAACAAACAAGCGGCTGAGACCAACTCGTCCATGAAGATGAGAGCTGCCCTAAGAGGTTTAAGCCACAGAGCTGACGGATCTGACACTAGATTGAGAAGGGGATCTAGTATCCAAGACAGCCAACAGAGTGGTAACGTACTGATACATCTCACTGTATGTTTGCCTTCACTGAATTACAAGATGACTTTTGAGCGATGAAAAGATTGCATGACTTGATTACTTAGTAGCAATACAATCACCATTATCCCCGCTTGGGAGTCTCAAACCAACACATTAAAGCCATTAAACTCACCTCTGGTTGTCTGTGGCCCACAAGCCGCTCTATGGATGTATTTTTTGATTACGGGACTTTGTATTTTATTCCCCACTCAGAGCCGATACTGGCAACAGGCTAATGCGCTCACTTTCATCATGATAAATTAATCATCTTTCAGAAGGACTTTTTTTTCTCGAGGGTCATGAAATCACGTATGAAGCCTTGTATCATTTTGGGGTTAAATACATTTGATCAATAACCTGAGGATTCGCTGTTGGCTAATTCAAGGACTATTCCTTCTGTATTGAGACTAGCGCAGGCCTTTAATATTAAGAATCATTCAGTCAGTGAGACCTAACCCATTAAATTCACACCTACCTCTTTTAATCTAGGGGAAGCTTATAGTATCATTGTATACAATTTATGACTTTTATTTCCCCCGGGGGCTATTCACAGGAAACTTGCATGATTTGGTGATTTTTCAACGTGGATATGGGTAAATATCCTTTCCAATTTTTCATGCGATTTTGCTGCTTGGCATTTTTTCTGTGCATATGTACTAGCTGGTGTCCGGACTGTCTGTGTATTTTTGTGTAGGGGGGGGGGGTTGTTTTTGTAGCGCTGTATATGTGTTGTCTTGTCTTTTAGTGTCTATATATACATCGATTTTCTTTCCGGGTTATCTCTCCTATGGACGGGACCCGGGAAGTATGATGTGTGAAGTTGTTTGCACTTTCTTACCAATTACACTTTGTTGAATTTGGGAGGCTTTGCCTCTATTGATTTTAGTGTATTTAATAAACTTTGTATTTTTAATGGAACCAATTTGATGTAGACTTCCTGTTGCAAAAGTAGCCACCTTTTGAATCCTGGGTTTCTTTCTATATGTTAGAGAACAGAAGGGACCCAGAGGACAGAACCTTGGGGGTTGCCTAGGGAAAGAGAAGAGGAGAGAAGGAGATAGGCAAAAGAAGGAGCCCGAGGATAGAACCTTGGGGAACCCCTATGGAAAGAGGAGGTAGAGAATAGAAGGTGCTCAAGGACAGAACCTTGGGGGACCCCTATGGAAAGAGGAGGTAGAGAATAGAAGGGGCTCAAGGACAGAACCTTGGGGGACCCCTATGGAAAGAGGAAGAGAAGAGGAGGAAGTAGAGAATAGAAGGGGCCAGAAGACAGAACTTTGAGGAGACCCCTATGGAAAGAGGAGACAGAGAATAGAAGGGGCTTGAGGACAGAACCTTGGGGATCCCCTAAGGAAAGAGTAGGAGGAGAGAAAAAGGTAGAGAATAGAAGGGGTTGAAGTAAGAACCTAGGGGTTTTCTAGGGAAAGAGGAATAGGAGAGGAGGTAGAGAATAGAAGGGGCCCAAGGACAAAGCTTTGGGGGGGCCCCTATGGAAAGAGGAAGGTAGGGAATAGAAAGGTACTCGAGGACAGAACCTTGGGGCAATCCTTTGATAAGAGGAAGATGAGAGGAAGATGCGGAGACACTGAAGGTGTGCTAAGATAGGTGGGATGAGGACCAGGAAAAAGTAGAGTCTTTGTAATTTTTGAGAAGGGCTGGGTGGTCAAGTGTATCAAAGGCAGCAGAAAAGTCTATGGGCCCGGAGTAGTAGACATTGGTTTTGGCAGGTAGTAATATGTTGGTAAGTTTTAGTAGGGCGGTTTCTGTGAAGTGTTGTAGGTGGAAGTCAGACTGTAAGTGGTGGAGAAGGTTGTTATCAGTGAGGTGGTGGCTCAGATGTTTGTAGACTAGATGTTCTAAGAGTTCAGAGGTTAAAGGGAGAAGGGAGATGGGGCCTGGGTTGTTCAGACTAGTTGGGTGCAGTGAGGTCTTTTTAAGTATAGGTGTTACCAGTGTATGTTGTGGTAGTGGTGGGGGTGTCAGTAGAGAGGAAGAGTTTGAAGATGAGAACTGGAGAATGTAGAACAGAAGAAGAGGATGAACAGAGGAGATGTGAGGGAATGGTGTCCAGAGGGAAACGGTGGGATCGGAGTCTGAGGAAAGTTTGGTAACCTCCTCTGTAGTAACAGCAACAAAGTATTGCATATGACGGTAGACATGGCACGTTATGTGGGGGAGATTTTTGGACAATAGAGATCTCATCACAAATTGTATCAATCTTGGTTTTTGAAGTGATTGTCAATCTTATGGGCAGAGAGTGAAATATTGGTTGGAGGAGGTAGGGGATGGAGACCCTGGACGATACGCAAAAAATGGGGAACCATCAACTCACTACTGTATATACACGCTGCACCATCCCATAGATGTGCATAACAGGTACAGCGTCCCTGAAGTGCAGGCTCACCAATTGGGGTGTGGTCTCCGTGACTTACAAGTCAGGTAAAAATAACACAGGGGGAAGAAGAGATAGGGCCTCTGGGATCATGAGATGGTCTACCAGATGTCGATGTACCTCGGCGGGGTACTTACCTGGCTGAGGTACATCGATCGTTATCGTGCGGTTGGGTGATAAAGAACAACTTTATGAGTTCCTCTCTGCTCTAAATGATAACGAGAGAAACATCATATTAACCCACACGGTAGACCAGAGAGCAATCTCCTTTTTTGATTTACAAATCTCAATAGTTGGTAATAAAATAACTACTTCCACTTTCAGAAAGCCCACTGCAGGGAATACGCTTTTACAGGCCTCTAGCCATCACCCTGACGTGGTGACGGGAATCCCTGTGGGTCCGTTCCGGCGGCTTCGGTGCTGCTCTCGTCCTGGGACGATGTCATATGACGGCGTCCCAGAACGGCCGCTCTTGCGCACCTGCGGGGGCGCGCAGCGCGGCGAGTTCGACCTAATGCGTCCTAGCAACCCTGATCTTTGTAAAGAGCCGCGGCTCTTTAATCATGTGATCAGCTGTGTCCAATCACAGCCGGTCACATGTAAACAAGGAGATGCTGGTAATCGGCGCTCCTCGCCTCACACTGACAGAATGTGTGGCGAAGAGAGCCGATCAGCGGCATCTCCTCAAAGAGGACATCTAGGTATGTAAACAGGGCACTGATTACAATAAAGCCCCCACCAGTGCCAGCAATGAGTGCCCACAAATGCCAGCAATCAGTGCCCATTAGTGATGCCAGCCAGTGCTGCCCATCAATGCCACCCCCTGAAGTGCCACCCATCAGTGCTGCCTATCAGTGCAGCATATTCATGCCTCCTCATCAGTGCCCATAAGTGCAGCATATTCATGCCTCCTCATCAGTGCCACCTAATCAGTGCCGCCTCATCAGTGCCCATCAGTGCCACTTCATCGGCGCACATCAGTGGAGAAAAATTACTTATTTACAAAATTTAATGACAGAAACGTGATCACGTAAAAAAACGATAAAAACAAGTGTAGGGAAGAGTAAGGCGAGCCTTACTCTTCCCTACACTTGTTTTTATCGTTTTTTACGTGATCACGCTTTTTATATTGTTTGTTGATTATTGGTGATATCCAATACAAAATACGTCATTTGATCTGCACTATTGGCGTTTTTATATCTTTTTGGGAACCACCCATACTCTGAAGACTTTCCTGTGGCTGTGATCCTTCCTTGGTCTTCTGAATCGGCTGTCGTGATCTGGATTACAGAAGAAAGATCCCCCTTGAGATCCGGGGTTTCTGGGACCAACCATCGTCCATCAAGGATCTCAGAGCCTGTTTGATTCTGTGTTACCGGCATCCGAATCCACTTCCTTTGGTAAGCGTATTTTATCTGTTTCCATTACACGGCCAAGTTACATAGTTACATAGTTACATAGTAGGTGAGGTTGAAAAAAGACACAAGTCCATCAAGTCCAACCTATGTGTGTGATTATGTGTCAGTATTACATTACATATCCCTGTATATTGCGGTCATTCAGGTGATTATCTAATAGTTTCTTGAAGCTATCAATGCTCCCCGCTGAGACCACCGCCTGTGGAAGGGAATTCCACATCCTTGCCGCTCTTACAGTAAAGAACCCTCTACGTAGTTTAAGGTTAAACCTCTTTTCTTCTAATTGTAATGAGTGGCCACGAGTCTTATTAAACTCTCTTCTGCGAAAAAGTTTTATCCCTATTGTGGGGTCACCAGTGCAGTATTTGTAAATTGAAATCATATCCCCTCTCAAGCGTCTCTTCTCCAGAGAGAATAAGTTCAGTGCTTGCAAGCTTTCCTCATAACTAAGATCCTCCAGACCCTTTATTAGCTTTGTTGCCCTTCTTTGTACTCGCTCCATTTCCAGTACGTCCCTCCTGAGGACTGGTGCCCAGAACTGGACAGCATACTCCAGGTGCCGGCGGACCAGAGTCTTGTAGAGCGGGAGAATTATCGTTTTATATCTGCAGTTGATCCCCCTTTTAATGCAGGCCAATATTCTGTTTGCTTTATTAGCAGCAGCTTGCTGGCATGCCATTGCTGAGCCTATCATCCACTAGGACCCCCAGGTCCTTTTCCATCCTAGATTCCCCCAGAGGTTCTCCCCCCAGTGTATAGATTGCATTCATATTTTTGCCACCCAAATGCATTATTTTACATTTTTCTACATTGAACCTCATTTGCCATGTAGTCGCCCACCCCATTAATTTGTTCAGGTCTTTTTGCAAGATTTCCACATCCTGCGGAGAAGTTATTGCCCTGCTTAGCTTAGTATCGTCTGCAAATACAGAGATTGAACTGTTTATCCCATCCTCCAGGTCGTTTATGAACAAATTAAATAGGATTGGTCCCAGCACAGAACCCCGGGGGACCCCACTACCCACCCCTGACCATTCCGAGTACTCCCCATTTATCACCACCCTCTGAACTCGCCCTTGTAGCCAGTTTTCAATCCATGTACTCACCCTATGGTCCATGCCAACGCACCTTATTTTGTACAGTAAACGTTTATGGGGAACTGTGTCAAATGCTTTTGCAAAATCCAGATACACCACGTCTACGGGCCTTCCTTTATCTAGATGGCAACTCACCTCCTCATAGAAGGTTAATAGATTGGTTTGGCAAGAACGATTCTTCATGAATCCATGCTGATTACTGCTAATGATATCATTCTTATTACTAAAATCTTGTATATAGTCCCTTATCATCCCCTCCAAGAGTTTACATACTATTGATGTTAGGCTAACTGGTCTATAATTCCCAGGGATGTTTTTTGGGCCCTTTTTAAATATTGGTGCTACATTGGCTTTTCTCCAATCAGCTGGTACCATTCCAGTCAATAGACTGTCTGTAAAAATTAGGAACAACGGTCTGGCAATCACCTGACTGAGTTCCCTAAGTACCCTCGGATGCAAGCCATCTGGTCCCGGTGATTTATTAATGTTAAGTTTCTCAAGTCTAATTTTAATTCCGTCCTCTGTTAACCATGTAGGTGCTTCCTGTGTTGTGTCATGAGGATAAACACTGCAGTTTTGGTTACTGAAGCCCCCCGATTCACTCGTGAAGACTGAGGAGAAGAATAAATTCAATACCTCTGCCATCTCCCCATCCTTTGTAACCAGATGTCCTTCCTCATTCTTTATGGGGCCAATATGGTCTGTCCTCCCTTTTTTACTGTTTACATACTTAAAGAATTTCTTGGGATTTCTTTTGCTCTCCTCCGCTATGTGTCTTTCATGTTCTATCTTAGCCATCCTAATTGCACCCTTACATTTCTTATTGCATTCTTTATAAATTCTGAATGCTGTGGATGATCCCTCAACCTTGTATTTTTTGAAGGCCTTCTCCTTTGCTTTTATATGCATTTTTACATTGGAGTTAAGCCATCCAGGATGTTTGTTTGCTCTTTTAAATTTATTACCCAATGGGATACATTGGCTAACGCCCTTATTTAATATGCTCTTAAAGCAAACCCATCTCTCCTCCGTATTCTTTGTTCCTAATATTTTATCCCAATTTATGTCTTTTAGCAAGGTTTGTAGTTTAGGGAAGTTGGCTCTTTTGAAATTCAGTGTCTTTGTGTTCCCTTCATGTCTCCTATTTGTGTGATTTATACTGAAACTAATTGACCTGTGATCGCTGTTACCTAAATTGCCCCGTATTTCCACATCTGTTATCAGGTCTGTATTGTTGGTAATCAGTAGATCTAGTAATGTTTTATTTCTAGTTGGTGCGTCTACCATCTGACCCATAAAATTGTCCTGCAAGACACTAAGGAACTGGCGAGCCTTAAATGAATGCGCGGTTCCCTCCGCCCAGTCTATGTCTGGATAATTAAAATCCCCCATTATGATAACACTTCCCATCCTTGCTGCTAATCCAATTTGTGATAGGAGATCCGTCTCCACTTCCTCCCTCAGGTTAGGGGGCCTATAGCATACTCCCAGTATTATTTTCCCCTTAGCTTCATCCCTTTGGAGCTCTACCCATAAAGATTCCACCTCCTCCCTAGCCCCCTCAGTGATGTCATCTCTCACATTCACTTGTACATTATTCTTGATATATAGGCATACCCCTCCCCCTTTTTTACCCTTTCTATCCTTGCGGTATAGGGTATACCCTTGAATGTTTGCTAGCCAATCATGAGAGCTGTTGAACCAGGTCTCTGAAATTCCCACAAAATCCAAATCCTCCTTGTACAACAGTATCTCTAGTTCACCCATCTTGTCCGCCAGGCTCCTGGCATTGGTGAACATGCCACATAGTTTAGACCGGTCGCATATTGTCCTCGTATTGGGTGTTTCAAGATTGCAACTTGGACTTTCTACTATACTCACCTTGTGTTTTTGTGCTTTGGTTAACCTACCACTAATGCCCCCAATACTACCCTCTGGAATATCTTCCGCGCTGGCTATCACTGTCTCTGGACCCTCCCCCCCATCGCCTAGTTTAAAAACCCCTCTAACTTTTTGGCCATCTTCATTCCCAGCAGATCTGCACCCTCCTCATTTAGGTGCAGTCCGTCCCTTCTATAGTACCGGTTACCGACTGAGAAGTCGGCCCAGTCCTCCAGGAACCCAAACGCCTCCTTACTACACCAGCTCTTCAGCCACTTGTTTACTTCCCTAATCTCCCTCTGCCTCTCTGGTGTGGCTCGATGTACCGGTAGTATTCCTGAGAACACTACCTTGGAGGTCCTTTTCCTCAATTTAGCTCCTAAGTCCCTAAAATCGTTCTTTAGGACACTCCATCTGCCTCTGACTTTGTCATTGGTGCCAACGTGCACCATGACAGCCGGGTCTTCCCCAGCCCCTCCCAGTAATCTGTCCACAAGATCCGTGATGTGCCGAACCCGAGCGCCCGGTAGACAACATACTGTTCGGCGCTTCAGGTCTTGGTTACAGATTGCCCTCTCTGTCCTTCTAAGAATTGAGTCCCCTACCACCAGAATCTGTCTTTCCTTTCCCTTTGCTGCCCCCCCACTCTCACTGGAGGAGTTCTTCCCCTGGCAGCTAGGAGAGTCCCTCATCTCCAGCAGTGCTGGTCCCTGACTGGTTACACCAATGTCACTCAATGGAGCGTACTTATTGGGATGCTCCAGTCCTGGATCGGCCTCCCTGGCACTTCCCCCTCTCTCTCTCTCAAGTGTATTGCAACAACATGACAAATAAAAAATAAAGTGATCAATCCCCAAATAAATAGGATAACTAGTGGAAAAATATATATAAAAAAGTCCAGTGAAGTGAATATGAATAAAACACTCCTTTTGTGCAGATAAGAAACACCAATGATAGTGAACCTCCACCATACAAAATGCACGCTTACCAGAAGGCAAGCAATATCAAGCCTGTAATCTAGATCGATATTCGGACATCAGACCAGCACCACCAGCAAATCACTTGATGAAGGTAAGGATGAGCCGCAAGATCAAGGCTCGGTGGAAGGACCAACGATCCAGGTTACGGGAGGATGAAAAGAAACTCACCATAGTGTAAATCCATAAAACAGCAATTTTATTTTAAGTAAAAAATATGCACTTACAACACAGTAGAAGGTCAAAAACTCGTACAAAATGCCGGCCAGCTAGCAGACACCCGTCCACATACACGCTACACCACGATGACGTCAGCACGTCTGCCTCCCGCTATGATGAAACGTACATCGGGAGGCAAAAAATATATATACCTTATATACTTGTGTATAAGTCAAATTTTTCAGCCCCTTTTTTGGGGCTGAAAGTGCCCCCTTCGACTTATACACGAGTCACCGCCGTCTGCCTACATGATCTACAGGCAGACGGCGGCCAGCATGTGCTACATAGCACTCGGCAGCGGCTCTCACTGTTCAAAAGCCGCGCCTCCTCGTCGGTCATAGGCAGTCAGTTTACAGCCTATCAAGGACATTCTCTCATCCTCGTCCGTGGTATGAGGATGAGAGTATGTCCATGATAGGCTGACCACTGACTGCTGGGAAATGGAGTTTTTTGGACGAGGAGGAGGCGCGGCTTTTGAACAGTGAATGGCCGCCGAATACTACACGCTGATTGGTGCAGAGCGGCGCACGGAGGATGCACAGGACACAGGTAGGATGCACACACACACACACAGACACATGCACACAGGTACATGTACACATACACAGGTACATATACACATGCACATATACACAGGTACATGACACAGGTACATATACACATGCACATATACACAGGTACATGACACAGGTACATATACACATGACACATGCACATATACACATGACACATATGCACAGGACACATATGCACAGGACACAGGGAGGCATGCAGCTGCAGATGGGCAATGTTGACCCTCTTTTTCCACTTGCAGTATCTGCTGCATTTCTCACCCTCGTCTTATACTCGGGTCAATACGTTTTTCCCATTTCTTTGTGGTAATTTAGGGCCTCGACTTATACTCGGAACGACTTATACTCGAGTATATACGGGTATATATTTTTGATCGATTTATCCTTTTTCACTTCACTGGACTTTATTTACATATTTTTAGTTGTTGCAATAAACTTACCTGAGTACTTGTATCAATTTTTTAGCGCAGCTTCCTACCCTTCCTATGTCACTATGTAATTTTTAGGTTTAGCGCTGTATTTTCTTTTGTTTTTTACCATTTGACACAGTTCCCCAAACACGGCTCATGTGTAAGGTAAAGTCTACAGGCTTGGAAAGATCAGTTTGTAAATGGATAGAAAACTGGCTAAAAGATCGAATTCAGAGAGTAGTGGTTAATGACTCTTACTCTGAATGGTCTAAGGTAGGGGTTCTCAACCCTGTCCTCAAGTACCCCCAACAGGCCATGTTTGAAGGTTTTCCTTTATCGTGCACAGGTGCTTTAAATCAATGGCTCAATGGCTTGATATTTTGGACAGCTATTTTATCTAAGAGAAATTGGCAAAACATGGCCTGTTCAGTGGCGTCTCCAGCTTTCAAATTTAGGGGGGGCACATGGGGGGACGGGGACAAAAATAGGGGGGCAATATAAAATGCAAATATATATATATATATATATATATATATATATATATATATATATATAGATAGATAGATAGATAGATAGATAGATAGATAGATAGATATATCTATCTATCCTGGGGCCCTTTACCCCTTTACTACGATCCCACAACGGCCCTTTCACATGTTCTGCAGTGAGCTCCCTTCCTACTGTATTGGCCCCCCCCCCCCCCCCCCCCCCCAGGGTGACAGAGAACAAGAGATATATGTCACCAACATACCAAGAAAATATAAGGATCCAAAGCAGTGGGAGAACTATCAGGGTTGCAAAGGTTGTCTTGCCACCGGGCCCTGGTGTTCTGCCACTGTGGGGTTCCCCAGCCTCCTCTTGCTGTCCTGCCCCTGCCCTCAGTCTGTTTTTTCAGTAACTGAGAGTCCTGGTGGAGTCCTTCTTGCAACTCGCTCTTCTCCCTGCCAATGAGGATGCAGGGGAAGGAGCAGATCGGGCAGCCGTGGTTGTGTGAGCGCTCGCATTATGCAGTGTCAGCGAGCAGAGGGAGGGGGGAGGAATCACCCACTGGGGACCTTCTCCCTCTCAATAGAGACTGTGTTACCCCAGCGGTGGCCCGAGTAAGATGCGGCACATCCGATATGAATACAAACAAAAAAAAATATATATATATAATATAATAATTTTTTTTTTGGGGGGGCACATGGTGGGGCCCAGCATAATGTTGGGGGGGTCAGGGCCCCCTCTGGCCCCCCCTAGGGTCGCCATTAGGCCTGTTGGGGGTACTTGAGGACAGGGTTGAGAACCACTGGTCTAAGGTTATCAGTGGTGTACCGCAAGGTTCAGTGCTGGGACCCTTACTGTTTAATATCTTTATAAATGATATTGGATAAGGGATAAAAAGTACCATTTCTGTCTTTGCAGATGACACCAAGCAATGCAGTGGAATAACGTCCTTACAGGATGTCTCCAATTTACAAGCTGACCTCAATGCTCTGTCTAATTGGGTGACTATGTAGCAGATGAGGTTTAATGTCGATAAATGTAAAGTTATGCACTTGGGGGCTAAGAATATGCATTATACATACTAGGGGGGGGGGGGGTACAACTGGGGGAATCAATGGTGGAGAAGGATCTGGGGGTTTTGGTAGATCAATAATAACATGCAATGCCAAGCTACGGTTTCCAAAACGAGCAATTTCCTTCCTTGTATTAAGAGAGGTATGGACTCCAGAGAGAGAGATATATTTTTTCCCTGTACAAATCATTAGTAAGAACTCATCTGCAACATGCAGTTCAGTTTTGGGCACCAGTTCTCAAAAAGGATATCGGGGAACTGGAGAAAGTGCAGAGAAGGGCAACCAAACTGATAAGAGGCATGGGGGAGCTCAGTTATGAGGAAAGATTAAAGGAACTGAATTTATTCATTCTTGATCAACATATGATCAACATGTGCAAATACATAAGGGGTTCATATAGTGAACTTACTGTCGAGTTATTCACTTTAAGGTCATCACAGAGGACAAGGAGGCACTCTTTTTGTAGAGGAAAAGAGATTTCATCTCCAAATACGGAAAGGTTTCTTCACAGTAAGAGCTGTGAAAATGTGGTATAGACTCCCAGGTTCTGGTCAGCTCAGTAGATTGCTTTAAGAAAGGCCTGGATTCTTTCCTAAATGTACATAATATAATTGGACACATTTATAGGTAGATTGGGGGGGGGGGGGGGGATCAGGAAGGAATTTTTTCCCCTGCAGTAGTGAATTGGAGCATGCTCTGCTGGGGTTCTTCCCCTTCCTCTGGATCAACTGTGGGTATAGGATTGTGTATAAAGGATTATATTATTATTATTTTTTTTTTTTGAACTAGATGGACTTGTGTCTTTTTTCAACCTGACTAACTAAGAAGTAATGGCATCACAAACGCGTCCCATGTTTTGTAGCGATTTGAAGTCGCAGATGTGAATGGAGCGTTATGAAGAGTCATGTCTCTGACATGATTTTGGGATGATCTGATGTTGGATGTCGCTCAGCAGAGTTTATTGCCCGGTCGCTCCCTGTGCCGGGCCGCCCGTCTCCCTCCATATGGAACCTATTGCATTCCAGAGCTGCGGCACATGTGGGTTCCATGAAATGCGGAGGGGCGGCAGTGACTCAGCAAGTGTATTAGTAACTATGACCGGGCTGCTCAGCTAATCGGACGCCACGCAGAAGGAGGTGTGCCCCCTCCCCCTCCGATGGGGGCCAGATGGTGTATTTAGGGCCCGCTTACAAAAAAAAAAAAAACATGTTTACAAATGACCTCGGTCACAAGGCGTTATTGCGGCCGTAGACGTCTAAGGGTCAGTTCTTAAGCATTGCATCTAGTGCGATAATATAGAATTTAATATACAATAAACATAATATAAGATATAATATCAGTGAGTTTTATCATAAACCAAAACTGCAACTCCACCCCGAAACTTTATTACTGGTTAGCGCCAACAGAAAATCCACTTTTATTAGTAGATCTACTTTTATAAGTGGATGTGGAATTACCCCTCACAGATCAAAGTAATTTCCCCCCCGACAATGCATTAATCTTCTTTTCTCTCCAGAAGGATTTTTATTCAGGCATTATCTAGAGCAGTGATGGTGAACCTTGGCACCCCAGATGTTTTGGAACTACATTTCCCATGATGCTCAACTACACTGCAGAGTGCATGAGGATCATGGGAAATGTAGTTCCAAAACATCTGGGGTGCCAAGGTTCACCATCACTGATCTAGGGTCACCATCTACTTCCAGGATTTAGATGGCAGCTCAGAGATGACACAATCATGTAATCAGCCCCTTTAAAACAGCCTCTCAAATTGTGACTTACCACAAAGTTACAATGTTGCCCTCTGATCATTCAGATAGAGAGGAGAGAGACTACACACTATACAATTTTCTTTAGATTTTTTTTTTCCTTTACATTTACCAAAACCATATAATATGGGGTCAAGCCTAAACACTTTCAGTTTGTATCCTATCAGGCAGGCCCTTGTACAACATAGTTGAAGGTAAATCTAAAGGAAATCTAATAACAAAAGTTGTATAGTGTGTAAGGACATCATTTCTGACTAAAGCCCGAGGACGGCAATTGAATAATAAAAAGGAAGAGCTTACGGGAAAAATTATTTCGGAAGTAGAGCCAGCAACCGCCAATTAACAGCTAACCGTAAAGTGATCCTGATGTCATGCAGCCATCCTCCCTTTCTACGTCATTGGGAGTCATCTGTCTCTTCTTACTTATTTGAGGCATTAAGGTGCAGGAATTGGGGCCAATTTGAGGTGCAAAGGTGTAGGAATTGGGGTAATCTGTGGTGTGATCTGAGATGCAGGAATTGGGGTAATCTGTGGTGTGAAGGTGCAGGAATGAGGGTGATCTGAGGTGTGAAGGTGCAGAAATGAGGGTGATCTAAAATGTGAAGGTGTTGGGATTGGAGTGATCTGAGGTGTGAAGGTGCAGAAATTGGGGTGATCTGAGGTTTGAAGGGTAAGGAACTGGGGTGATCTGGGGTATGAAGGTGAAGGAATTGGGGTAATCTGAGGTTTTAAGGGTAAGGAATTGGGGTGATCTGGGGTATGAAGGTGAAGAAATTGGGGTAATCTGAGGTGTGAAGATGCAGGAATTGGAGTGATCTGAGGTATGAAGGTGCGGAATTGGGGTGATCTGAGGTATGAAGGTGCGGAATTGGGGTGATCTGAGGTATGAAGGTGCGGAATTGGGGTGATCTGAGGTATGAAGGTGCGGAATTGGGGTGATCTGAGATGTGAAGGTGTTGGGATTGGAATGATCTGAGGGGTGAAGGTGATGGGATTGGGATGATCTAAGATGGGAAGGTGTTGGGATTGGGGTAAGCTGAGGTGCGAAGGTATTGGGATATGGGGGATCTGAAATGTGAAAATACAGGAATTGGGGTGATCTGAGGTGTAAAGGTGCAAGAGTTGGGGTGATCAGAGGTAAGAAGGTGCAAAATTGTGGAGATCTGAGATGCGAAGGTGTTGGGATTGGAGTGATAAGAGGTGTGAAGGTGCAGAAATTAGGGTGATCTGCGGTGTGAAGATGCAGGGATTTGGGGTGATCTGAGGTGTGAAGTTGCAGGGATTTGGGGTGATCTGAGGTGTGAAGATGCAGGGATTTGGGGTGATCTGAGGTGTGAAGATGCAGGGATTTGGGGTGATCTGCGGTGTGAAGTTGCAGGGATTTGGGGTGATCTGAGGTGTGAAGATGCAGGGATTTGGGTGATCTGCGGTGTGAAGTTGCAGGGATTTGGGGTGATCTGAGGTGTGAAGTTGCAGGGATTTGGGGTGATCTGAGGTGTGAAGATGCAGGGATTTGGGGTGATCTGAGGTGTGAAGATGCAGGGATTTGGGGTGATCTGCGGTGTGAAGTTGCAGGGATTTGGGGTGATCTGCGGTGTGAAGTTGCAGGGATTTGGGGTGATCTGAGGTGTGAAGTTGCAGGGATTTGGGGTGATCTGAGGTGTGAAGTTGCAGGGATTTGGGGTGATCTGAGGTGTGAAGTTGCAGGGATTTGGGGTGATCTGAGGTGTGAAGATGCAGGGATTTGGGGTGATCTGCGGTGTGAAGATGCAGGGATTTGGGGTGATCTGAGGTGTGAAGATGCAGGGATTTGGGGTGATCTGAGGTATAAAGGTAAAGGAATGATGGGGGGGGGGGGGGATATCTGAAGAAGACTACAGAGCTCTATTATTCTTAGACATGTCAATTGTTTATGCATTTCATAATCTATTGAAAACTAAAAAATTAAAAAGTCTGCATTTACTATACTAAGAAATATGCCAAAGCCTTCTGGTCAGGTCATAGACCTGAATGAAAAAAAACCCCCCAAAACAAACAAAACCAGTTTCTAAAGCTGGGTGGCCGGTGTTTCTGACCTTAAGGTGGTCGCTTTACGTCTGTGAGAAGACCAGAATGTCAAGGTATTGCAGGCTGAGGTCCTGGATTCGGTGCTCCTCTCCTGCAGTGACGGATGTGAACAGTTTACTGTAAAGTGATGTAAATATTGTTTTTGAGTCTTTCCAGGAGGTCCCCCCCCCCCCGAGCCTGCTTTGTAAAACATATTTTGATGGCGTGACAGTGACACAATGGTTGAGTTATCTTGAAAAACAGAAAACTATCATAACAAGAGACTATCCTGACTGCTGAGAATGTCGGCTGCCCTTAGGCAAGCTCGGGCCCTTGTGAAAACTTCACCTTGTACCTTTCTCATCACAACCCCGGGGCTGTTCCTCAATTACACAGCAACAAGCACACATACACACCTAGTGGCAATTTTACTTTTGAAAAACAATACAGTTAAAACGAGGTCTCCTCCATTTCATATAACCCAGGTTTATTTAAGGATTGAGCAGGTTTTTTACTGTGCTCCTGGGTGAAACTTCACTCTTCCCTTCTCTGCCGGCAGCCTTCTCCTTTATAGGAGTAGGTTAAGGTTAGAGCTATATGGGTAATGTTCAGCTCTTGCTAGGTATGGCAATGTTTACATAGCTAGAACCAATGTAACTATGCATGTACCATACGTGCGAGATCCCTCTAAAATAGGGGTATCCAAACAAAGGGCCAGTTTACTGTCCATCAGTCTTTAGGGTAGTCGGACTCTAGACAGTGGGAGTAGGTAATGCCTCAGGCTTGGTGGTGAGTAAAAAAATTACAAAGCAGCCCTATGGTTAGGTGGAGGAGGAATAGTGCCCCCATCATTGGTGTCAGTGGGAGGAATAGTGCCCCATTGTTGGTGTCAGTGGGGAGAATAGTGTCCCATTGTTGGTGTCAGCGGAAGGAATAGTGTCCAATCATTGGTGTCAGTGGAAGGAATTGTGCCCCATCATTGCTGTCAGTGGGAGGAATAGTGTCCCATTGGTATCAGTGGGAGGAATAGTGACCCATTGTTAGTGTCAGTGGGAAGAATGGTGTCCCATCATTGGTGTCAGTGAGAGGAATAGTGTCCCATCATTGGTCTTAGTGAGAGGAATAGTGTCCCATCATTGGTCTTAGTGAGAGGAATAGTGTCCCATCATTGGTCTTAGTGAGAGGAATAGTGTCCCATCATTGGTCTTAGTGGGAGGAATAGTGTCCCATCATTGGTGTCAGTGGGAAGAATAATACTCCATTGTTGGTATCAGTGGATGGAATAGTGTCCCAAGGGCTGGATAAAGGCAAGCAAAGGGCCACAGTTTAGAGACCATTGCTCTAGAAGCTGGAAATCTCTGTAGAAGATACTTCTACTTCAGTGATCTCCACTAGCTGCCAGGTCGGTACAGTGGAGAGCGTGACGTCATCGCCTCACCTCACCTCTCCACCTTGTCCAATCAGAGAAGCTTTTACATTCATGGAGAAAATGCACAGCATTTTCTGATGGGAACCAGTGCCAAGCAGCCAACTTCTGTGTTCAGACTGCAGCAGGGCAGCCACTCGCCATGGGAACCGGAAGCAAGTAGAGATCACTGGAGAAGCTGTGTAGTAGCAGTGTCTGGTCCAGTGGTTTCCAGCTTCGGGAAGGATCCCATAGCTATGGTATAATCATAGTTATATTGTTCAAGCGGGACCAATGTAACTCTGCAAAAATTGCCATAACTGGATTCTCCTCTAAAGCTGAACTCTGGGATAAGTAAACATTATCCAATCACAACAGACATGTTCTCAACTTGTATCTTGGTGTGCTTTGCAGATGTGTACACAAGGTTGTAATACTTTGGCCTACAGAGTAACTGCTTTGTACCCTCATCTGCACTTCCACTTTCAGACAGGTCACAGCTGTGTGTATAGGAGGAAGGGGCGATGCTGAATCTGTAGATTTCGTGATGTGCCGGAGAAAACCAGAATTCTGTCATCACAGCAATTTCCCCAACGGGAGACCAAATTGACTCAGGAGCCTGCATTCACTAGATCTGGTCTCCCCAGGAGCCTGCATTCACTATATCTGGTCTTCCCAGGCCCCTGCGTTCACTATATCTGGTCTCCCCAGGAGCCTGCATTCACTATATCTGGTCTCCCCAGGAGCCTGCATTCACTATATCTGGTCTCCCCAGGAGCCTGCATTCACTATATCTGGTCTCCCCAGGAGCCTGCATTCACTATATCTGGTCTCCCTAGGAGCCTGCGTTCACTATATCTGGTCTCCCTAGGAGCCTGCGTTCACTATATCTGGTCTCCCTAGGAGCCTGCGTTCACTATATCGGGTCTCCCCAGGCCCCTGCGTTCACTATATCTGGTCTCCCCAGGAGCCTGCGTTCACTATATCTGGTCTCCCCAGGAGCCTGCGTTCACTATATCTGGTCTTCCCAGGCCCCTGCTTTCACTATATCTGGTCTTCCTAGGACCCTGCAGTCACTATATCTGGTCTCCCTAGGAGCCTGCTTTCACTATATCTGGTCTCCCCAGGAGCCTGCATTCACTATATCTGGTCTTCCCAGGACCCTGCATTCACTATATCTGATCTCCCCAGGAGCCTGCATTCACTATATCTGGTCTCCCCAGGAGCCTGCATTCACTATATCTGGTCTCCCCAGGCCCCTGCGTTCACTATATCTGGTCTCCCCAGGCCCCTGCGTTCACTATATCTGGTCTCCCCAGGCCCCTGCGTTCACTATATCTGGTCTTCCTAGGACCCTTCAGTCACTATATCTGGTCTCCCTAGGAGCCTGCAGTCACTATATCTGGTCTCCCCAGGAGCCTGCGTTCACTATATCTGGTCTCCCCAGGACCCTGCAGTCACTATATCTGGTCTCCCCAGGCCCCAGCATTCACTATATCTGGTCTCCTCAGGACCCTGCATTCACTATATCTGGTCTCCCTAGGAGCCTGCAGTCACTATATCTGGTCTCCCTAGGAGCCTGTGTTCACTATATCTGGTCTCCCCAGGCCAATGCGTTCACTATATCTGGTCTCCCCAGGAGCCTGCAGTCACTATATCTGGTCTCCCCAGGACCCTGCAGCCACTATATCTGGTCTACTTAGGACCCTGCAGTCACTATATCTGGTCTCCCCAGGCCCCTGCAGTCACCATTTCTGGTCTCCTCAGGACCCTGCATTCACTATATCTGGTCTCCCTAGGAGCCTGCAGTCACTATATCTGGTCTCTCTAGGAGCCTGCAGTCACTATATCTGGTCTCTCTAGGAGCCTGCGTTCACTATAACTGGTCTCCCTAGGAGCCTGCGTTCACTATAACTGGTCTCCCTAGGAGCCTGCGTTCACTATATCTGGTCTCCCTAGGAGCCTGCGTTCACTATATCTGGTCTCCCTAGGAGCCTGCGTTCACTATATCTGGTCTCCCTAGGAGCCTGCGTTCACTATATCTGGTCTCCCTAGGAGCCTGCGTTCACTATATCTGGTCTCCCTAGGAGCCTGCGTTCACTATATCTGGTCTCCCTAGGAGCCTGCGTTCACTATATCTGGTCTCCCTAGGAGCCTGCGTTCACTATATCGGGTCTCCCCAGGCCCCTGCGTTCACTATATCTGGTCTCCCCAGGACCCTGCATTCACTATATCTGGTCTTCCCAGGAGCCTGCAGTCACTATATCTGGTCTCCCCAGGCCCCTGCAGTCTCTATATCTGGTCTCCTCAGGACCCTGTATTCACTATAGCTTGTCTCCCCAGGAGCCTGCATTCACTATATCTGGTCTCCCTAGGAGCCTGCGTTCACTATAACTGGTCTCCCTAGGAGCCTGCGTTCACTATAACTGGTCTCCCTAGGAGCCTGCGTTCACTATAACTGGTCTCCCTAGGAGCCTGCGTTCACTATAACTGGTCTCCCTAGGAGCCTGCGTTCACTATATCTGGTCTCCCTAGGAGCCTGCGTTCACTATATCTGGTCTCCCTAGGAGCCTGCGTTCACTATAACTGGTCTCCCTAGGAGCCTGCGTTCACTATAACTGGTCTCCCTAGGAGCCTGCGTTCACTATATCTGGTCTCCCTAGGAGCCTGCGTTCACTATATCTGGTCTCCCTAGGAGCCTGCGTTCACTATATCTGGTCTCCCTAGGAGCCTGCGTTCACTATATCTGGTCTCCCTAGGAGCCTGCGTTCACTATATCTGGTCTCCCTAGGAGCCTGCGTTCACTATATCTGGTGTCCCTAGGAGCCTGCGTTCACTATATCGGGTCTCCCCAGGCCCCTGCGTTCACTATATCTGGTCTCCCCAGGACCCTGCATTCACTATATCTGGTCTTCCCAGGAGCCTGCAGTCACTATATCTGGTCTTCCCAGGAGCCTGCAGTCACTATATCTGGTCTCCCCAGGCCCCTGCAGTCTCTATATCTGGTCTCCTCAGGACCCTGTATTCACTATAGCTTGTCTCCCCAGGAGCCTGCATTCACTATATCTGGTCTCCCACAGTTCACAGAGCATGGAAATGCAATTATTTTTGTAAATAAAAAAAAAAAAACTGCTAAATTCCTTTTCTCATGAGCAGTATAATGAAGTCTTGTGACTTCCATAAGTGTCTGGTGAAAGCTTGTATAGGGAGATTTTTATTCTGCTCCTATGAGGCTGCATGAGCCCTGGACCGACAGTCTGGACAGTGCCAATTGGCCCTGTGCTCATCACATGCACTCTCCCAAGAAAAGAAGAATCTCGCTAGCGATACACACCAAACTGAGCATGTGCAGAGTGCCTCCAAAGGCTCTGTACTATCAGGAGACAGATTGGGGACAGTGGAAAAAAGGGAGGATCAGAGAAGACAGGATCAAACTGCCTTTTTACACGGTGCAGAGGATTAACCCATTAGTTTCCACAGTGAGTAAAAAAAAGCCTACTTTACTGCATATACATACTGATTTTACTGTTGTGGGTTTAGTAACACTTTAAGTGCACACACTGGAGATGTTATCAATGCTTAGATTCCTTGTGTTATTTTCTCAGATGAGATCTGATTGGTCCAGATTAGTGACAACTCCCATTTTTTGTTTTAAATAAAAGACACCCCCCCTCTATCATTTGTAGAGTTAAAGGAAAAGTCCTCTTATACTGTCTGCATTGTTGATGTTTTTCATGCTCATACAGTACAGCCAGAATGTGAACAAATTCTTCCGGGAAAGCTTACAGCTAGAAGTACACAATTTTCCCATGAGGTCGGCTGGACGTGAGCAATTAGCAGGTGCCACATCCATTAATAGTGGAGCTGCAGAGCACAGTGTCCTAACTGGGCGACATGTTACTGGGATAAAGGTCAGCTCTGGTCTTGGCAGCCATGGTCATGGCGTAACATGTATCTGGCACACTGATCTCTAGACGCTATGTCCACTGGTCGCTGATGTTATTTAATAACAAGCTGCATAGGAAGTAACCAAGGCACCTAAATCATCATCAACCACATACTAGTTAGAAAGTGAAAACAATAAAGCCAGCAAAGCGGTTTAGTCATCCCATTTTATGGCCATTCTTACTTTTTAAGCGGCAGAGTGGATTGCTGTGTCAAACCCCCCCCCCCAAAAAAAAAACCCATCATAAAGGGCCAATGCATAAAAAGTTGAAACTTTGATTCGGATCGTCCTGCACTGTAAGGTAAAAATGGGGGGTTGGTCTCAAAATTGGAACCCCATCACGGGAAGGTAAAGATAAAAGTAGGTAGTATACTAGGGTTTTGTGGGGGAAAAAAAAAAAAAAAAAAAAAAAGGGGGGGGGGGGGGGTTGGTTGTGTGCAGTAACAGTTCCTGAGGCTGTTCTCCACTAGGGGAAGGAAATAGACTATCTCGGTACCAATAAACAATTTAAACATTGTATTTTATTAAACATATAAATAAAGACTAGACATGATTTAAAAACATTAATACATAAAAAGAAAGAATATCTATACAGTGTATAATACTTGTAGACTGAAATCAGAGTTTGGAGGTCCTCAGGATGTATGCTCCTCGAATAAAATATAATTCTTTTTTATTACAACGTTTAAATTGTTTATTGGTACCAAGATAGTCCATTTCCTTCCTCTAGTGGAGAACAGCCTCAGGAAACCCCCCCCCCCTTTTTTCTGTACGGTAAGGTGATTGGATTTCAGAAACTTGTTGGAGGCTTCTTTTCATCGAGCTTGGGGTGGGTGTCACACAAGGTCCCCAAGGAACGTCCATAAGGACCCCTGGTGCCTAACTTGCAGCCCATTGGTATATAATGTGTGGCCCTCGGTTCTCAGCAGTCCTTAATGGGAACATAGATTAGGGTAATAGCATTGATCTCTACTAGTCTCATGTAACATGTTCCCAACGTCGTATTGTCTTCTGCAGCGTATCCCCAGCCAAAAATGTATGCTTGTCCACACTCTCTGACACTCATTTCCTCTATTAGATCTGCAGTCCCTGGTCGTCCTCTCAAGCATTAGATAGATATATTGAACTCCATGTGCGGCCCCTTGAGCGCATAAGTTGACGAACACGGCCATAGTGTATTTGAAGAATGAGAGCACCACATTATTGATCAAGATATGAAGGGAGACGTCCAACATGTTTCAGGTTCTCAAAACTCCCCCTTCATCAGGGCTTTCTGCAGATGGTGGATTCAAAGATGTACTGAACTAAAACCTCAGAAGACACCGAGAGAGGAGCAGACTGGGCACAAGCACAGCAGCAACTGAGAAAACTAGAGAAGGCAAGAGGTCTTAAAGGGTTAGGTCACCTCTTCAGAAAAAACAATGAGCTAACACTGTACACCCTCCGCACCCCTCCTTGTCCCTGCTGTACTTACCACCATGAGTGATTAGCTATCAGTGCCCATGCAGCTGGTGTAGCTGAAATCCTCGTTATTCTCCCCCTTCTTTCTGCAGGGCTTCCAGGATGGATCAGAGAGATTCACTGCGACAGCGCCGACCGATCTGAAACGCTCTGATCTGTCCCAGAAGCCCAGCAGAAAAAAGGGGGAGACAAGTGGGGGATTTCAAATCCCCAGACCAATACACTGGCTGCATGGGCACGGTCAGCTCGTCACTCACGGAGGTAAGTACAGTGGGGACTGGGAGGGGGCCGGATAGTGTACAGTGTTAGTTCACCTTTTCTTAAAAAAGGTGAACTTACACTTTAACCACTTCCGGACCGCCGCACGCCGATATGCTTCCTTACTTTGAAGGGGGATATCGTTGCTATGGCATCAGCTAGCTGCCATCGCCACGGTATCCTCTTGTTCGGCCGGGGGTCCGCTTCAAGATAAAAGTGGTCTCTGCGGCGGATTCGCCGCAAGATCACTTTTATCGGCGGCGGGAGAGGGCCCCCCTCTCCCGCCGCACTCCGGTGCCCTCCGCCGCTTACCTGAGCCTGCGGCAGTGGCGGAGGCGATCGGATGCTGTCACTAGCTGGGCATGGAGACAAGTGAGGGGAAGATGGCCCCCACCCGTCTCCATGACATTGCAGGGAGGAAGAGATGTCAAAAAGTCACTTCCGCCCATAGCTCTTAAATGGCCATTTTTTTTTTTTTTTTAAATGACAATTTTTTATTTTTATTTTTTTTTTAAATTGCATTTTAGTGTTAATATAAGATCTGGGGTCTTTTTGACCCCAGATCTCATATTTAAGCGGTCCTGTCATGTTTTTTTTTTCTATTACAAGAGATGTGAGGTATCGCCGCGATCGGTAGAGCAAGAGAAATAATTCTCACCCTAGACCTCCTATAACTCAAAACATGCAACCTGTAGAATTTTTTAAAAGTCGCCTATGGAGATTAAGGGTAAAAGTTTGTCGCCATTCCACGAGCGGTCGCAATTTTGAATCGTGACATGTTGGGTATCAATTTACTCGGCGTAACATTATCTTTCACAATATAAAAAAAAATTGGGCTAACTTTTCTGTTGTCTTACTTTTAATTCAAAAAAGTGTATTTTTTCCAAAAAAAAGTGCGCTTGTAAGATCGCTGCGAAAATACGGTGTGACAGAAAGTATTGCAACGACCGCCATTTTATTCTCTAGGGTGTTAGAACCCCCAAACATTATACATTTTTTTTCTAAGTAATTTTCTAGCAAAAAAAAGTTTTTAACTTGTAAACAACACATCTCAAAAAGATACTCGGTCCTTAAGTGGTTAACCACTTCCAGCCCAAGGACGTCATTGATTTTGAGTGATATCTGAATGATGGGTGCAATTACAGGCATCAGATATCATCTTTTACAGACGGTGATTCTGTGCACCGTAAGAGCAATCATAGCGGCAGTTCAGTCGCTATATCGTTCTTACAGGAGGCCGCCCTCCGTGCTCGCCCGTGCGATAAGAGACCCGGAGAAAGAATCCGCCGCCACCGGACGTTGATCATAGAGATTTCTGGTGACCAGATGGTCCCCAGTCGTCTCTATAACCCTCGGAGGACCGGGCACGACGTTATGACGTTACGTCCACCGGAAGTAAACAAAGCTGAGAACTCGGCTGGAAAGAAAGAGATCGTTCATTTTTTTTAAATCTCAATCTTTCCAGCCTCAAGGAGAGATGTGGGGTCTTATAGACCCCACATCTCTCCATAAGGAGGACCTGTCACACACCATTCCTATTACAATGAATAATTAATAGGAATACAAGTGATCAAAATTTTTTTTAAGAGAAAGTGTAAAAATAAAAAAATGTAAGTAAAAAAAAAAAACAAAAACAATTTTTTTTAAAGCGTCGCCATCCCCGTGTGCTCGCGCACAGAAGAGAACGCATACGTAAGTCGCGCCCACATATGTAAACGGCGTTCAAATCACACGTGTGAGGTTTTGCCGCGTGCGTTAGAGTGAGAGCAACAATCCTAGCCCTAGACTTCCTCTGTAACTGTAAACTGGTAACCTGTAAAAAATGTTTAAAGCGTCGCCTATGGAGATTTTTAGGTACCAAAGTTTGGCGCCATTCCACAAGTGTGCGAAATTTTAAAGCGTGACATGTTGGGTATCTATTTACTTGGCGTAACATCATTTTTCACATTATACAAGAAAAAAATTGGGCTAACTTTACTGTTTTGTTATTTTTTAATTCAAGAAACAGTTCCCCCCCCTCCCCCAAAAATGCGTTTGAAAAATTGTTGTGCATATACCGTGTGACAAATGTTGCAACGACCGCCATTTTATTCCCTAGGGTCTCTGCTAAAAAAAAAAAACGTATATAATGTTTGGGGGTTCTGAGTAATTTTCTAGCAAAAAAAAAATAAAAATATGATGATTTTTACATGTAGGAGAGGAGTGCCAGAATAGGCCCGGTATGGAAGTGGTTAAGCAAAAATGAAAATACGGGAAATGGTAAAAAATGATCCATCAAGATTCTTTGTGTAATTGGTCAGATCTAGTAGCACTTTCCTTCTCCTATTAAAATGTAGCCATTTCAAAATGTAAACCCTAAGGCTAAGTTTACATTTGCGACAGGCCTCTCCACCCCTTTGAAAAGCAATTTGCAGTAAATCACTTTTCAGAGGTGTTTACAGATGCGGAGGAGGAGATAGGTCACCCCCTTAGTGCCGGTTTTAGCCCTGTGAAAGCCACACCAATGCACTTGAATGGGTCTCATTTGGCAGGGGGTATCATTTTTGCCATGGAGCAAAATAATCATGGCTTTAGCATGTGTACAACCCTGTCCAGTTGCCTTTGCAGCATAAGGAAGGGGGGCGTTAAAAATGTACGTCAACTGCCTATTTTTATTGGCTCCGAACCACAAGTGTAAACGAGCCCGGACTGGATGATGTTTAGTGTGGTCTGTGCACGGTGTACAATAGACTATTGCCCTCTGTAATTTTTAATTTTCTTTTCATAAGATACAATTTTCACCTTTTTTTAACCCGCTTGGTAAATCTCGGTGTTGCTGATCTCCTCCGGACTCTTTTCATCCACTTTCTGTTTCCATGCATTCACTCCAGTGTCAGCCGCAAATCATTGCCCTGGACCAGCTTCCTGATCATGTCAATGGGTTTACTATGGTCCTCAGATGCCGGCACCAACCATCGTGGTCCAAAATAGGAAAAATATCTAACAGTACAAAAGATTAAAAACCTGGTTGATGCGTTTCAGCCTTACCCAAGCGTAATCAACTTCAAAAAAATAAAAAATAATAAATAAATAAATAAATTAAAAAAAAAAGCTATTTTCTTGCTTATTCAAAGATTTATGATCCCTATCTACCAACATCTAAAACTATTTCAATTGAAAAGAAAAAGAAACAAAAAGAAAAAAAGAGAAGCAAAAAAAAAAAAAAAAAACTATTATTGTACACAAAAACATTTTATTACAGTATTTTCTCAAAATAAATTATACATAGTTTGGCATAAAATAGTGCAGAAATATATAAAATAATTTAGCTAGAAAATTCCATAAATATTTATCATACAGATATTAAGAACACATATTATACAATGTCACACAGTGCAAGTCCAATCAAATCATAAAAAGCCAGCTCATTGAACATAGCCGTACAAAGGCCATGTGCTACATGACCAATCAGGCTGCATTCACACCTCAGCGGTTTGAATCGCTGGCAGATTTGCCCCGATCCTGCCCGCGATTCCAAAGCGCCGAGATGTGAATGACAAATCATGGAATGCACATTTGAGATCCCATTCACTTGAACGGCACCTAAAACCGAGGTGCAGTTCTGCCACGATTGTCACGTGATAAAATTGCACTGCAACACTCTTCGCGTGAAGCATATCGCCCAAAAGTAGCTCCTGAACCTATTTATTTTGGGCGACTACTGTAGCTTCACGCGATGCGGGTCACCGCGACAGCAGCGTGATTTATACCCGCGACAGAACCGGATCGCGATTTTAGGTGCCATGAATGTGCGTCCTGCGATTTGTCAATCAAACATTGGCGCTTTGAAATCACGGACAGAATCGCGGCAAATCTACCCGCGATTCAAAACGCTGTGCCTTGCGCTGCATTCACACCTCAGCGTTTTGTTCTCAGGCAGAAAGTAGCGAGATTTTTACCACGATTTTGTACAGGTCAAGAGGTCACTAATGTAAAAAGCAGAAAAAACGCCTGTATTCTGCCTAAAAAAAAAAAAAAAAGAAGCTCGTGTACTTTTTTGAGCTTCAGGCGTTTTGCTTCAGATGACAAGGTGCCATTAAAATGAATGGGATTTTGCTTGTTGGGCGTTTTTTGGACTGAAAATACTGAGGTGTGAATGCAACCTAAGGCCCCATTCACACCTGAGCGTAGCGTTTTCAGGCAGAAAGTGGCGCGATTTTTGCCGCGATTTTGTACAGGTCAAAAGGTCACCAATGTAAAAAAAAAAAAAGAAGTGGAAAAACGCCCAAATCTGCCTAAAAAAAAAAAAAAGTTCCAGAACTCATTTGAGCTTCAGGCGTTTTGGAGCTTCTGGCTTCAGGTGTTTTGAGGTGGAGATGTGAACCATCTCCATAGAGAAGAATTGATTTTT
Source organism: Lithobates septentrionalis (assembly GCA_037952835.1). NCBI lineage: Eukaryota > Metazoa > Chordata > Amphibia > Anura > Ranidae > Lithobates > Lithobates septentrionalis. Next base: position 279,136 of record JBBDGP010003123.1, on the reverse strand, counting down.
TTTTCCCTCCAGTGTTTTACAAAGGTACAAAAACGCTCAGGTGTGAAAGGGGCCTTAGAGTGCTAAGGTCAGACCAGTAGAGGATGCATCTGACACTGGGGGGACCCCACTTTGTACAAGGCTCCTTTGCTATACTGAAGAGGTCTGAAACAAGGTCAAGATCTACAAATAGTTGTATAGTGGGGGTGGAGAAGGGTATAAGGAAAGTAACCCGGTCTGTTCGAAGTAGGAGACTCAGCAATGTTGTGTTGTCAGATCACGTGACCTGAACGTGGCACCAAGTCATGTGCCTCTGCCACTGCACGAGGTCACATGGCCCAAACAAGGCACCGGGTCACATGGTCTGCATCAGGTTGCCACTCATCTCAGCATAGCATTCACTCAATCCAACAGAAGAACCAACAGCTGACGTTGGGGTCCCCAGTGCACAGGGGGATGTGATGTAGGTCACATGACCTAGGCCTAAAGACCGCCGTTATCTCCTTGTCGTGGTGGACCGGTTAGCTTATGCTCCTGCTAATAACTTTACCCACATGAGGTCTGCTTCAGAGGGAGCCTGAGAGGACAGAAATATGGGGAACAGCCAGTGTTGACTTTTTTTTAAAAGGCGCAGGATCCAAATACTGGCTCTCTACTTAGTGAGGTCACCGATTTCAGACAAGCATGCATCCAGAGAAGCCGATTTTCCATTCTACATATGGCATCGGGTCGGTGACTCACCGGTGTAGTAAAGGCAGGAGTAGGATGGTAGACGATTTACCGTAGATCTTTGTTTTGGGTAGATGTTGGCCAGAGGTAGGCAACCTCGGCCCTCCAGCTGTGGTGAAACTACAAATCCCATCATGCCTCTGCCTCTAGGAGTCATGCCTGTGATTGTCAGGGTCTTGCAATGTCTCATGGGACTTGTAGTTTCAAAACAGCTGGAAGGCCGAGGTTGCCCACCCCTGATGTAGGCAATGTGACTCAACCCAGCGCACCCCACTGCTTTCAGATATCGGCCAGGGACTCCGGCAGATTTTCTCCATGGAAATTATGGTTTCTGCTTTCCAGTTTGACCACTTTGAGACTAAGCAACAGTCTCGCTCCTCTTGGTGCGTTTTTTTTTAAATTCCTGATTCATTATCCTGGCACTTCCAATTCCAACACAGCCTGCCTAACTCTTCCGAAATTGTTAGTTGCTGACTCTTAATTCAATACTTTGTCACTGACAAGGACGTATAACCGTCTCAATCTTTCCCAAACTGTATACTTGTTCTGGTTGTGTCAGCATAACAGCCAGGTTCCTAGCATTCTCAGATCGCACTAAGGCCTCCCAACTTTTCTCTTATGACAGGTTTACATAATGATCCAGTGTGGGGTGTCATCGCAGAGAACAGGCACTCTACTTCTTAGAGAATTGTGAAGCAAATATCCTTGCGATACGCTTGGACTCTTTCTCTGGCAATTCCTCTGGATTCATTTTGGGTGTTTGGCGCGTTCGCCGACGATAAGGGATTCCTTTAGCGATTTGAGTCTCACCATCACTCTGAAAAACAGAAAAACAAATTCACATTTATGGTTTTATATTATTGAGATGTTTGCACGAGACTTTGCCTTACAGCTGAACTCCAGGCACACAGCTAAATACATAGATAAATACAGTTATATATATATATATATATATATATATACACACATACATACACATATACATACATATATATATATATATATAGATATATATATATATATAACACACAGGCACAATTTTTATACTTATGGCTCTGTATGCCACCAGAATAAAATTAAAAAGAAAATCCAAATGAATCCAAATGAATTTGAATTACAGACTTCAGCTTTAATTCAAGGGGTTGAACATAAATATCAAGTAACAATTTTAGGACCTGCAACCATTATTATACACAGCCCCCCCCCCCCCCCCCCCCATTTTCAGGAGCTCAAATGTAATTGGACAAATATAATCATAAATAAAATGTTCATTTTTAAAACTTTGTTGAGAATCCTTTACTGGCAATGACTGCCTGAAGTCTGGGACCCATGGACATTACCAAGGATTGGGTTTCCTCCTTTCTGATGCTTTGCCAGGCTTTAACTGCAGCTGTCTTCAGTTGTTCTTTGTTTGTGGGTCTTTCTGCCTTCAGTTTAGCCTTCAGCTAGTGAAACACATGCTCAATAGGGTTGAGATCGGGTGACTGACTCGGCCATTGCAGAATATTCCACTTCTTTTCCTTCAAAAGCTCCTGGGTTGCTTTTGCAGTGTGTTTTGGATGATTGTCCATCTGTACTGTCAAGTGCCGTCCAATCAACTTTGCTGCATTTGGCTGAATCTGGGCTGACAGTATATATCTAAACACTGCAGAATTCATCCCTCTGGCTTCTGTCACATCATCAATAAACACTAATGGCCCAATGCCACTGGAAGCCATGCATGCCCATGCCATCACACTGCAAGCTCCACCATGTGACCACAGATGACGTTGTGTGCTTTGGATCATGAGCTGTTCCAAGCCTCCTGCACGCTTTTTTTCTTCTCGTCATTCTTTTACAGATTAATCTTAGTTTCAAACGTCCAAAGAATGCTTTTCCAGAAATGGTCTGGCTTTTTTCGATTTTTTTTTTGGCAAAATCTAATCTGGCTTTTCTATTCTTCAGGCTTATGAATGGTTTGTGGTGAACCCTCTGTATTTGCTCTTGTGAAGTCTTCTCTTGATTGTAGACTTTGACAATGATACGCCCACTTCCTGGAGAGTGTCCTTCACTGGTCTGGATGTTGTGAATGGGTTTTTCTTTACCATAGAGAAGATCCTGCGATCATCCACCACTGTTGTTTTCCGTGGACGCCCAAGCCTTTTGATGTTGCTGAACTCACCGGTGCGTTCTTCTTTCCTCAGAATCTACCAAATTGTTGATTTGGCCACACCCAATGTTGCTGCTATCTCTCTGATGGATTTGTTTAATTTTTGAAGCCTTACAATGGCCTGTTTCACTTGCATGGACAGCCCCTTTGAACACATGTTGTAGGTTCACAGCCATAGATTCAAAATGCAAATAGCACAGAATTAACTCCAGACTTTTTACCTGCTTAATTGATGAAGAAATAACGAAGTAGTAGCCCACACAAGGCCACAAAACAGCTTTTGATTCAATTGTCAAATTACTTCTGGTCCCTTGAAAGGGGGGTGGCTATTCTTAAGAGCTGTAATTCCTAAACCCTTCGAATTTGGATGTACATACCCTCAAATTAAACCTGACAGTGTGCACTTTTTGCCCATACCCATTATATAACTATAGCTTGAATATGTTTTGGTAAATACCTGAAAAAAATCTAAAATTGTGCCTGTGTCCAAATGCATATGGACCTAACTGTATACAAATATGGGGGGTAGCACAGATAGTCTAATGCAGAGCAACCCTTCAGGTTTGTGGGAAACCCTGCTAAAACAAATGGGGGGGGGGTGTCAGTAAGTAGAATGTTCCTTACATTGGTGGTCAGTGAGAAGAATGCTCCTTACATTGGTCATCAGTGGGAAGAATGTCCCTTACACTGGTGATCAGTGGGAAGAATGTCCCTTACATTGGTGATCGGTGGGAAGAATGTTCCTTACATTGGTAATCGGTGGGAAGAATTCTCTTTACATTGGTGGTCGGTGGGAAGAATGTCCCTTACATTGGAGATCGGTGGGAAGAATTCTCCTTACATTGGTGATCGGTGGGAAGAATGTTCCTTATATTTGTGATCAGTGGGAAGAATGTCATTATATTGGTGATTAGTGGGAAGAATTCTCCTTACATTGGTGATCGGTGGGAAGAATGTTCCTTATATTTGTGATCGGTGGGAAGAATGCCCCTTACATTGGTGATCAGTGGGAAGAATGCTCCTTACATTGGTGATCGGTGGGAAGAATGTTCCTTATATTTGTGATCGGTGGGAAGAATGCCCCTTACATTGGTGATCAGTGGGAAGAATGCTCCTTACATTGGTAATCGGTGGGAAGAATTCTCTTTACATTGGTGGTCGGTGGGAAGAATGCCCCTTACATTGGGGATCGGTGGGAAGAATGCCCCTTACATTGGTGATCAGTGGGAAGAATGTCCCTTACATTGGTGATCAGTGGGAAGAATGCCCCTTACATTGGGGATCGGTGGGAAGAATGTTCCTTACATTGGTGATCGGTGGGAAGAATGTTGCTTACATTGGTAATCGGTGGGAAGAATTCTCTTTACATTGGTGGTCGGTGGGAAGAATGTCCCTTACATTGGAGATCGGTGGGAAGAATTCTCCTTACATTGGTGATCGGTGGGAAGAATGTTCCTTATATTTGTGATCGGTGGGAAGAATGCCCCTTACATTGGTGATCAGTGAGAAGAATGTTCCTTATATTTGTGATCAGTGGGAAGAATGTCATATTGGTGATTAGTGGGAAGAATGTTCCTTATATTTGTGATCAGTGGGAAGAATGTCATTATATTGGTGATTAGTGGGAAGAATTCTCCTTACATTGGTGATCGGTGGGAAGAATGTTCCTTATATTTGTGATCGGTGGGAAGAATGCCCCTTACATTGGTGATCAGTGGGAAGAATGTTCCTTATATTGGTGATCAGTGGGAAGAATGTTCCTTATATTGGTGATCAGTGGGAAGAATGCTCCTTACATTGGTGATCAGTGAGAAGAATGCTCCTTACATTGGTGATCAGTGAGAAGAATGTTCCTTACATTGGTGATCAGTGGGAAGAATGTTCCTTACATTGGTGATTAGTGGGAAGAATGTTCCTTATATTGGTGATCGGTGGGAAGAATGCCCCTTACATTGGTGATCAGTGAGAAGAATGTTCCTTACATTGGTGATCAGTGAGAAGAATGCTCCTTACATTGGTGATCGGTGGGAAGAATGTTCCTTACATTGGTGATCGGTGGGAAGAATTCTCCTTACATTGGTGATCGGTGGGAAGAATGTTCCTTATATTTGTGATCAGTGGGAAGAATGTCATTATATTGGTGATTAGTGGGAAGAATTCTCCTTACATTGGTGATCGGTGGGAAGAATTCTCCTTACATTAATGATCGGAGGGAAGAATGTCATTATATTGGTGATTAGTGGGAAGAATTCTCCTTACATTGGTGATCGGTGGGAAGAATTCTCCTTACATTGGTGATCGGTGGGAAGAATTCTCCTTACATTGGTGATCGGTGGGAAGAATTCTCCTTACATTGGTGATCGGTGGGAAGAATGCTCCTTACACATAACAAACATGAACAGTTCAAGAATAGGAAAGCAGTTTCACTGCTACCTGGAGAGGAGACACAGCAATAGCTGGAGGCACAGGCTGACCTTTCCTCCAGTTACAGCTGTGAGAAGGGAGAGGACTAGAACACATGGGATCTCGCCCTACAAATCTATAATACCATCAGCTGTATTTAGAATATTGCATTAGGAGGGCGATTTTTTTAGTCATGGTATCTTCAGCTCTTCTCAGCCCTTATTTCGGAAAACCTTACAAATTACAGACGTTACAGTGGTTCACCCTCCTCTGTGCTGTCAACCTCCTACGTTTGTTGGAAGTGAAGCTCCCCCCCCATCCACTTTACACCCCAAAGCCCCTGAACCTGAACTTCCCCTCGCCTGCTCTGAACGTTGCACCTGCAACCCCCCTCGATGCTCAAATCACCCCAACCTTGCCAGTTCTGGAATGGGGACACTTTTGCTACTGTACTATGATCACATGGATGTGCCAATGGCTAGAACGGATGCCACTTAAGGTAAGCTGCTAGCAGGCTTCAGCAGGCTTTCAATAAGTTTCAAGAAGTGCAGAAGCCTGCTAGCAGCTTGTTTAAAATGGCAATCAACACTCCAGATAGGATCTGCGTTCAACATTTACAAATTGGGGCTGAATGGTAACTAAAGCTTCAACAAAGCTTGCTGAACGCTCTGCACACATGCTTAGTCAAAGCTTGCTGTACACACTGCTCTTATACAGGCCGATGGCCATAGGAAACAGGCCTTTGAAAAGTAGGTGAAGGGGTTAGTGGCTTAGTACAGAGGGCCAGATTAATTTATACCAGTTCCTCTGTAAGAATGGGGTATGGGGGGTTGCCTGCAACCCCTCCCCCCCATGCTAAAATCACCCCACCTTGCCAGTTCTGGAATGGGGACACTTTTGCTACTGTACTATGATCACATGGATGTTCCAATGGCTAGAACTGATTGCCACATTAAACAAGCTGCTTGCAGGCTTCAGCAGGTTTTCAACAAGCTTCAAGAAGTGCAGAAGGCTGCTAGCAGCTTGTTTAAGGTGGCAATCAACAGATAGGATCAGTGTTCCAACATTTCCAAATTGGAGCTGAATGATACCTAAAGCTTCTTCAAATGCTTGCTATTCACACTGCTCTTATACAAGCTGATGGCCGTGTGAAACGGGCCTTCGGAAAGTATTTGAGTGTGTACCGTGTACTCCAGCCGGGTTTTCTTTGTGGTACCAGCTGAGTACCATTTTTAAAATGATTAGTTCACCTGTCACCTAATGATGACACATTAGAGTAGTATATAGGTGTTTGTGGTGAGTAGTTCCAATAGGTAATGACTAAGCGCTAATGTTTGAGCAAAGCGCGTCTACCTCGTTGTCCCCTGCTCCATCTGTCAACCACTTGTCATATGAAGCTTTAATAAAAAGGATTATAGAAAGTGCAACCGTCCAGAATCATTTCTTCAAGTGAAGGGGTTATTGGCTTAGTACAGAGGGCCAGATGAATGTATACCAGTTCCTCTGTAAGAAGGGGAGATAATGTGGTGGTTGTGGTGGTGGTGGTGGGGGGGGGAGGTAACTGTTTTAAGGTCCAGTACAGACGTCTGAAAGTTATTACATTAGTTCCTCTGTAAGAGGGGTAGATGAAAACGTTAAAAGCTTGGTAACGATTGTCAGATATCCTACCAGTCTTTAGGCAGAGATGACAAAGGGTTAAAACAACCCTGTACAGAGGACCAGACAATACCATACCAGTTCTTTTGTAGGAAGAGGTGATGGAAGGGTTAATAGTCCTAGTCCAGTACATATTGCCCAATAGTATACCAGTTCCGCTATAGGGCCCTGTTCAGGAGGACCAGATGATATCATACCAGTTCTTCTAAAAGAAGTGATGAAAGGGATAATTAGGCCTGTAAAGATTGCCAGATTAGATAATTCCAGTCTCTCTGTAGGTAAAGCAGGGGTATTCAAATGTATGTAGGAACAGTTAATGATGGGAGAAGGGCTTGGTACAGATTGCTGGATATCATAGCAGTCCCTCTATAGGTAATAAAGGGGTTAAAGGCTGGGTACAGAATGCTGGATATCATACCAGTCCCTCTATAGCTAATGAAGGGGTTAAAGCAGTGGTCATCAACCCTGTCCTCAGGACCCACTAACAGGCCAGATTTTAAGTATTACCTTGGGGAGATGCAGACTTGAATACTGCAATCACTGAGCAGCAAATGATATCACCTGTGATGTATTTCAGTTATCTTGCAAACCTGGCCTGTTAGTGGGTCCCGAGGACAGGAGTGGAGAACCACTGCTCTATAGGTAATGAAGGGGTTAAAGGCTCGGTACAGGTTGGTGGATAGCATACCAGTCCCTCTATAGGTAATGAAAGGGTTAAAGCCTCAGTACAGGTTGGTGGATATCATACCCGTCCCTCTATAGGTAATGAAGGGGTTAAAGCCTCAGTACAGGTTGGTGGATATCATACCCGTCCCTCTATAGGTAATGAAGGGGTTAAAGCCTCAGTACAGGTTGGTGGATATCATACCCGTCCCTCTATAGGTAATGAAGGGGTTAAAGCCTCAGTACAGGTTGGTGGATATCATACCCGTCCCTCTATAGGTAATGAAAGGGTTAAAGCCTCAGTACAGGTTGGTGGATAGCATACCAGTCCTACAGGTAAGGAGAGGGTTAACGGGTCAGTACAGGTTGGTGGATATTATACCAGTCCCTCTATAGGTAATGAAGGGGTTAAAGCCTCAGTACAGATTTGCTGGATGATATCATACCCATCCCTATGTAAGTAATGAAGGGGTTAAAGCCTCAGTACAGGTTGGTGGATATCATACCCGTGCCTCTATAGGTAATGAAGGGGTTAAAGCCTCAGTACAGGTTGGTGGATGACAGTCCCTATGTAAGTAATGAAGGAGTTAAAGGGTCAGTACAGGTTGGTGGATGATATCATACCCGTCCCTCTGTAGGAGAAGGTGATGAAGGGGTTAAGAGCTGTCACAGCTGGCACAGCCGGAGTTGAGTAATACGTTTGGGGCGCCAAGGCTGCCACCCACCTGAGTTCCCAGAGGCACATTTTCCAATGTCAGACAGAACCGGCAGCTTCCGGATGATCAGCTCCCTGACCTGTGTACACCCTGATGGGAGACCCACCGTCATGTCATGGCCATATTATACACACGTCAGGACACAGTGTATAGGAACGTATACACAATATATTATAGAGGGGAAAAGTCTATCAAGCAGCAATAAATCATTTATACCCAACAAAACAGATCAGGTGGATGGCAATAACTTGTGCACTAAACTGCCCCCCAACCCAGCACTAAAGAGAACCTGGAGGCAGCGCATAATGGCTCAGTACATACTTTAGGAAGATTTAAAATTACACACACACACACACACACACACACACACACACACACACACACACACAATATATATATATATATATATACCCCGTATATAAATAATTTTTTTTTTGTCAGTTATATATGAAATGTTGCAAATCGACACCATGGGATCCAAAAGCAGAGTAGATATCATTATCCGCTATAAAACTGCACTGTTTCTCCACACTGCGGCCTGAATTTTACAGCCCATTCATAAAATGCAGTCTATGGTGTAAAGCCTGCAGACTATTAGTTGCTTGTGTCTGCTTAATGCGTATGATTGGAGCAGAGGTTGGTGACAGGTCATGTGACTGGGTTCTTCTCTCACCTTTTTTATTCTCCCAATCCCATTCATTTCAAAGCCTGATGCACACTTGAGCTCAATTTCCGGTTTTACAGGCCTGTTACTTTTTTTTCCTGCCTCTAAACGCCCCTCCATGTTAGTCTATGTGTTCATGTACATCAGAGGAGTTTACAGGAGTATAGAGGGAGGGAAAAAACATCACTTGTGCATTCAAGAAAGGAGATTTTTGGCTGAAAAAACCACCAAACTGTGCCTAAGCGTTAGGCGTGTTTAGTACTTGAGCGTTTATTGATTTCAGTGGCCAGAATAAATTAATGGTGACCAATGATGGAATGGGTCAGTGTATGGCGTAGATGACGGAATCGGTTAGTCAACGGCGTGGATGAAGGAATCGGTTAGTGAACGGCATGGATGACAGAATCGGTTATTGTACGGAATGGATGAAGGAATCAGTTAGTGAACGGCATGGATGAAGGAATCGGTTATTGTACGGCGTGGATGAAGGAATCGGTTATTGTACGGCGTGGATGAAGGAATCGGTTATTGTACGGCGTGGATGAAGGAATCGGTTATTGTACGGCGTGGATGAAGGAATCGGTTATTGTACGGCGTGGATGAAGGAATCGGTTAGTGAACGGCATGGATGAAGGAATCGGTTAGTAAATGGCGTGGATGACAGAATCGGTTATTGTACGGCATGGATGAAGGAATCGGTTAGTAAATGGCGTGGATGACAGAATCGGTTATTGTACGGCATGGATGACGGAATCGGTTAGTGAACGGCATGGATGAAGGAATCGGTTATTGTACGGCGTGGATGAAGGAATCGGTTATTGTACGGCGTGGATGAAGGAATCGGTTATTGTACGGCGTGGATGAAGGAATCGGTTAGTGAACGGCATGGATGAAGGAATCGGTTAGTAAATGGCGTGGATGACAGAATCGGTTATTGTACGGCATGGATGAAGGAATCGGTTAGTAAATGGCGTGGATGACAGAATCGGTTATTGTACGGCATGGATGACGGAATCGGTTAGTGAACGGCATGGATGAAGGAATCGGTTATTGTACGGTGTGGATGAAGGAATCGGTTATTGTACGGCGTGGATGAAGGAATCGGTTAGTGAACGGCATGGATGAAGGAATCGGTTAGTAAATGGCGTGGATGACAGAATCGGTTATTGTACGGCATGGATGACGGAATCGGTTATTGTACGGCGTGGATGATGGAATCGGTTAGTGAACGGCATGGATGACAGAATCGGTTATTGTACGGCGTGGATGATGGAATCGGTTAGTGAACAACATGGATGAAGGAATCGGTTAGTAAACGGCGTGGATGACAGAATCGGTTATTGTACGGCATGGATGACAGAATCGGTTAGTGAACGGCGTGGATGACGGAATCGGTTAGTGAACGGCATGGATGACGGAATCGGTTATTGTACGGCGTGGATGATGGAATCGGTTAGTGAACGGCATGGATGACGGAATCGGTTATTGTACGGCGTGGATGACGGAATCGGTTAGTGAACGGCATGGATGACGGAATCGGTTATTGTACGGCGTGGATGATGGAATCGGTTAGTGAACGGCGTGGATGACGGAATCGGTTAGTGAACGGCATGGATGACGGAATCGGTTATTGTACGGCGTGGATGATGGAATCGGTTAGTGAACGGCATGGATGATGGAATCGGTTAGTGAACGGCATGGATGACAGAATCGGTTATTGTACGGCGTGGATGACGGAATCGGTTAGTGAATGGCGTGGATGATGGAATCGGTTAGTGAACGGCGTGGATGACGGAATCGGTTAGTGAACGGCATGGATGACGGAATCGGTTATTGTACAGCGTGGATGATGGAATCGGTTAGTGAACGGCATGGATGATGGAATCGGTTAGTGAACGGCATGGATGACAGAATCGGTTATTGTACGGCATGGATGAAGGAATCGGTTAGTGAACGGCATGGATGAAGGAATCGGTTAGTGAACGGCATGGATGAAGGAATCGGTTATTGTACGGCGTGGATGAAGGAATCGGTTAGTGAACGGCATGGATGAAGGAATCGGTTATTGTACGGCGTGGATGAAGGAATCGGTTATTGTACGGCGTGGATGATGGAATCGGTTATTGTACGGCGTGGATGATGGAATCGGTTATTGTACGGCGTGGATGAAGGAATCGGTTATTGTACGGCATGGATGAAGGAATCGGTTATTGTACGGCGTGGATGATGGAATCGGTTATTGTACGGCGTGGATGATGGAATCGGTTATTGTACGGCGTGGATGAAGGAATCGGTTATTGTACGGCGTGGATGATGGAATCGGTTAGTGAACGGCATGGATGAAGGAATCGGTTATTGTACGGCGTGGATGAAGGAATCGGTTATTGTACGGTGTGGATGAAGGAATCGGTTAGTGAATGGCGTGGATGATGGAATCGGTTAGTGAACGGCGTGGATGACGGAATCGGTTAGTGAACGGCATGGATGACGGAATCGGTTATTGTACAGCGTGGATGATGGAATCGGTTAGTGAATGGCGTGGATGATGGAATCGGTTAGTGAACGGCGTGGATGACGGAATCGGTTAGTGAACGGCATGGATGACGGAATCGGTTATTGTACAGCGTGGATGATGGAATCGGTTAGTGAACGGCATGGATGATGGAATCGGTTAGTGAACGGCATGGATGACAGAATCGGTTATTGTACGGCATGGATGAAGGAATCGGTTAGTGAACGGCATGGATGAAGGAATCGGTTAGTGAACGGCATGGATGAAGGAATCGGTTATTGTACGGCGTGGATGAAGGAATCGGTTAGTGAACGGCATGGATGAAGGAATCGGTTATTGTACGGCGTGGATGAAGGAATCGGTTATTGTACGGCGTGGATGATGGAATCGGTTATTGTACGGCGTGGATGATGGAATCGGTTATTGTACGGCGTGGATGAAGGAATCGGTTATTGTACGGCATGGATGAAGGAATCGGTTATTGTACGGCGTGGATGATGGAATCGGTTATTGTACGGCGTGGATGATGGAATCGGTTATTGTACGGCGTGGATGAAGGAATCGGTTATTGTACGGCGTGGATGATGGAATCGGTTAGTGAACGGCATGGATGAAGGAATCGGTTATTGTACGGCGTGGATGAAGGAATCGGTTATTGTACGGTGTGGATGAAGGAATCGGTTATTGTACGGCGTGGATGATGGAATCGGTTATTGTACGGTGTGGATGATGGAATCGGTTATTGTACGGCGTGGATGATGGAATCGGTTATTGTACGGCGTGGATGATGGAATCGGTTATTGTACGGTGTGGATGAAGGAATCGGTTATTGTACGGCGTGGATGATGGAATCGGTTATTGTACGGCGTGGATGATGGAATCGGTTATTGTACGGCGTGGATGAAGGAATCGGTTATTGTACGGCGTGGATGATGGAATCGGTTATTGTACGGTGTGGATGATGGAATCGGTTATTGTACGGCGTGGATGATGGAATCGGTTATTGTACGGTGTGGATGAAGGAATCGGTTATTGTACGGTGTGGATGAAGGAATCGGTTATTGTACGGCGTGGATGAAGGAATCGGTTAGTGAACGGCGTGGATGAAGGAATCGGTTATTGTACGGTGTGGATGATGGAATCGGTTATTGTACGGCGTGGATGAAGGAATTGGTTATTGTACGGCGTGGATGAAGGAATCGGTTAGTGAACGGCATGGATGAAGGAATCGGTTAGTAAATGGCGTGGATGACAGAATCGGTTATTGTACGGCATGGATGACGGAATCGGTTAGTGAACGGCATGGATGACAGAATCGGTTATTGTACGGCGTGGATGATGGAATCGGTTAGTGAACGGCATGGATGAAGGAATCGGTTAGTAAACGGCGTGGATGACAGAATCGGTTATTGTACGGCATGGATGACAGAATCGGTTAGTGAACGGCGTGGATGACGGAATCGGTTATTGTACGGCGTGGATGACGGAATCGGTTAGTGAACGGCATGGATGACGGAATCGGTTATTGTACGGCGTGGATGATGGAATCGGTTATTGTACGGCGTGGATGATGGAATCGGTTATTGTACGGTGTGGATGAAGGAATCGGTTATTGTACGGCGTGGATGATGGAATCGGTTATTGTACGGTGTGGATGATGGAATCGGTTATTGTACGGCGTGGATGATGGAATCGGTTATTGTACGGTGTGGATGAAGGAATCGGTTATTGTACGGCGTGGATGATGGAATCGGTTATTGTACGGTGTGGATGAAGGAATCGGTTATTGTACGGCGTGGATGAAGGAATCGGTTAGTGAACGGCATGGATGAAGGAATCGGTTATTGTACGGTGTGGATGATGGAATCGGTTATTGTACGGTGTGGATGAAGGAATCGGTTATTGTACGGCGTGGATGAAGGAATCGGTTAGTGTACGGCGTGGATGAAGGAATCGGTTAGTGAACGGCATGGATGAAGGAATCGGTTAGTAAATGGCGTGGATGACAGAATCGGTTATTGTACGGCATGGATGACGGAATCGGTTAGTGAACGGCATGGATGACAGAATCGGTTATTGTACGGCGTGGATGATGGAATCGGTTAGTGAACGGCATGGATGAAGGAATCGGTTAGTAAACGGCGTGGATGACAGAATCGGTTATTGTACGGCATGGATGACGGAATCGGTTAGTGAACGGCATGGATGACAGAATCGGTTATTGTACGGCGTGGATGATGGAATCGGTTAGTGAACGGCATGGATGAAGGAATCGGTTAGTAAACGGCGTGGATGACAGAATCGGTTATTGTACGGCATGGATGACGGAATCGGTTAGTGAACGGCATGGATGACAGAATCGGTTATTGTACGGCGTGGATGATGGAATCGGTTAGTGAACGGCATGGATGAAGGAATCGGTTAGTAAACGGCGTGGATGACAGAATCGGTTATTGTACGGCATGGATGACAGAATCGGTTAGTGAACGGCGTGGATGACGGAATCGGTTAGTGAACGGCATGGATGACGGAATCGGTTATTGTACGGCGTGGATGATGGAATCGGTTAGTGAACGGCATGGATGACGGAATCGGTTATTGTACGGCGTGGATGACGGAATCGGTTAGTGAACGGCATGGATGACGGAATCGGTTATTGTACGGCGTGGATGATGGAATCGGTTAGTGAACGGCGTGGATGACGGAATCGGTTAGTGAACGGCATGGATGACGGAATCGGTTATTGTACGGCGTGGATGATGGAATCGGTTAGTGAACGGCATGGATGAAGGAATCGGTTAGTGAACGGCATGGATGATGGAATCGGTTAGTGAACGGCATGGATGACGGAATCGGTTAGTGAACGGCATGGATGATGGAATCGGTTATTGTACGGCATGGATGATGGAATCGGTTAGTGAACGGCATGGATGACGGAATCGGTTATTGTACGGCGTGGATGACGAAGTCAGTTATTGTATGGCGTGGATGGTGGAATCAGTTATTGTACGGCGTAGATGATGGAACGGGTTAGTGAATGGCGTAGATGATGGAATCGGTTATTGTACGGCGTGGATGATGGAATGGTTTAGTGAACGGTGTGGATGATGGATTATCTCTCAGTGTATGTCCAGTTTTAGACCTCACAGCCATAACAGTCAGTTGGATGAACACATCAGCATTTACAAGTAACTAACCAGTAATGTATTCTTAGTCATCTGTGTTTTGGACATTGGATTTTTACTTACTGTCTCTTCAATATTTACATTTCATATACATGTGGAGTGTAAAGAGATCTCAATATATATATATATATATATATATATATATATATATATATATATATATATACACATATACATATATACACACACACACACACTGAGAGCTCATCACACTCCGCATAATCAGCCTTGGCACTGGTCACATGACTAGGCACCAGCAGGCTACCAATCAGCTTCATTACAGATCCGATCAGTCTGGATAGAAGGAAGGTTGCAGTAGAACGGGTCTAGGTCGGAGCTCTGCAGGATAATGTTGGGTGCCGAGGGTGTCATATCTCCAGGGATGACAGGGTGGAAGGAGTTAATCACGACTCGGGACGTGGTAGTTGCTCTTCTTTTGTTTGGCGTCTCCTTTGTGCACACTCGGTTCTCACACACAAAAAGGTGAAGAGGAAAACATGTTTATCACAAGACACGGGAGGAACAACCTTCCCAGCCGCCTCCATTGTCCCTGACCTGGCGCTTCTCACTCACACCCCGCATGCCTGCCATGCCAGACCTCGAAGAGTCAGCCATGTTTACTGCATTCCAGGCCACAGAAAACAAGACCTGCTAGATGAGGTCCGGGGACACAGACCGGGTATTGGGGGGGGGGGGGGGATCTAGAGCAGGGGTAGGCAACCTTAAAGAGGTGGAGATCCACCTCAACAACATGGGAGAAGTCAAAGATCACCGGGCGCAGTGTCACCTTCCCACACCCGATTTAAACTTCTAATTGCTGAACTACTGTGGTCACAATTGCGTCCTTCACACGGCAGTCATGGGTTTCAATCAGGTGGTGAGGAGGCATCATATCACTACATCACCACCTGTCAACACACACTCGGATCGCTTTTCAGGGGAGCAGCAGTGCCTGTGCACTTGTGAATGAGCCCTTCATTGCATTCGGCAGCGGCGCCCTTAGGGGCCTGTCCACACGTAAAGCTGGGGGGGGTGGTAAAACCCTGCAGTTGAGTCGCAGTTTTATTTCACCCAATCCCTACCTCCCTTTAGCTGCTGAGGCAGCAGCAAAAAGGTGTACACATGCCGCAGCAGGAATTAAAGTGACACTAAATTTAAATAAAAAAACAAAACAAAAAAAACCACAACATACATATCATACTTACCTCCACTTTGCAGCTCGTTTTGCACAGAGTGGCCCCGAACCTCCTCTTCTGGGGTCCCCCGGCGGCTCTCTCGGCTCCTCCCTGCTTCAGATAACCCCCTGGGAGAAGCGCTCTTCTGGGGGATTACCTTGCGGGCGCGCTCCTGAGTCCAGCATTTGCGTCCATAAACGCCGAATGCAGGACTCGGCCCCATCCCCCGTGTCTTTAGATTTGATTGACAGTAGCGGGAGCCAATGGCTGCGCTGCTATCAATCTATCCAATCAACAGCCGAGAACCCCGGACAAAGAGGCGGTGCGTGCCCGTGGGACAAGGTCGAGGGGTCAGGTAAGTAAAACGGGGGGATGGGGGGGCCAGTCACTGACGTGTTTTTTCACCTTAATGCATAGGATGCATTAAGGTGAAAAAACACGAACCTTTACAACCCCTTTAAACCTCCCCGTTTCTGTTGGTGGGTGCTACCGCCTGCCAATATTGACCCATTCAAGGGAATGGGGCCACGCTACAAGCTCTCTGCAACTGCACGCTTCTGCGGGGTCCAAGGTGTTAAAGCAGGTGGTGAGAGAGCAACACAACGCTGCCCGCTTTAACCCCTTGTATGCTGTACTGCACAAGGTTGCAGGTCACTTGTAGAGCGGCCTCATTCACTTGAATGGGTCATGCTTGGCAGCTGCTACGCCCACCACCCATGACAGGACGTGTAACTCCTGCTGCGGCATGTGTAAACGCCTGGCCACTGCAGCTAAAAGGGGTGTGGTTGGGGCGGGGCTGGTATAACCACGTCTTAACTATGGGGGTTTTAGCACCACCCCCAAACTGAAAATGTAAATGAGCGCCCTATAAGGCTGCTTTGACACTGATGTGCTGCGGTTTACCCACACCATGGGTGCAGCGCAGTGCATCTGCGACCGTCCGGGGTTAGCTGCGCTTTGCCATAGACTTCTATTATATCCTGCAGGCGCGGTGCACTTTCTGAAAGCGCACCAAAACTCCTGCATTCAGAAAGTGCACCAAACCCGCAGGATATAATAGAAGTCTATGGCTAAGTGCATCAAACCTGCAGGAAAGCTGCACTGCACCCACGGTGTGGATAAACAGCAGAGTATCGGTGTGAAAGCAGTTCTATACTATTATGCCCGGCGTATTGCTTCACACTGACCTGAAGATCTCCTTCTTTCTTACCGCTGGCACCACTCTGGAGACCGGGAGGCGGGATAAGAGGTGGAGTGCAGTTGGTATCACTCTGCATGGTTCTAGGAGCCGGCACTACAGAGGAGGCATCGGCTTATGCGGCTCTTGCTCCCCAATACAGCTCCAACTTTACAAGTAGTCCCCTCTGCATTGCACTCCGTTTGATACTCTGGGATGAAGGGTCAGCAAGCCCAGACCGCGATCTACCAGTCAACGCCTGTCCGCGATCTACAGGTTGCTGACCTGACCCCCCCCCCCCCCCCCGCAATACGTTGTGTACTTGTCTCAATCCAAAGTCCCAATAATATGAAAATTCCACCGTTGTGCAACTCTAGGTGATAGTTCACACAATTATTACCGTATTTATTGGCGTATAACACGCACCTTCAATTTAGGAGGGACGTTTCAGGATTTTTTTTTTCTGGGGGATTACCTTGCGGGCGCGCTCTCGAGTCCAGCATTTGCGTCCATAAACGCCGAATGCAGGACTCGGCCCCATCCCCCGTGTCTTTAGATTTGATTGACAGTAGCGGGAGCCAATGGCTGCGCTGCTATCAATCTATCCGATCAACAGCCGAGAACCCCGGACAAAGGGGTTGCTGACCTGACCCCCCCCCCCCCGCAATACGTTGTGTACTTGTCTCAATCCAAAGTCCCAATAATATGAAAATTCCACCGTTGTGCAACTCTAGGTGATAGTTCACACAATTATTACTGTATTTATTGGCGTATAACACGCACCTTCAATTTAGGAGGGACGTTTCAGGAATGTTTTTTTTGTTTAAAAAAATTACTTTGAAGCAAAATAATGGTCAGTGCCCATCAATGCAGCCTCAACATTGCCCATCATTGCAGCCTTGCCCATCATTGCAGCATGATCAGTGCCCACCTGCAGCCTTGCCCATCATTGCAGCATGATCAGTGCCCACCTGCAGCCTTGTCAATCATTGCAGTCTGATTAGTGCCCATCTGTAGCCTTGCCCATCATTGCAGCCTAATCAGTGCCCATCATTACAGCATGATCAGTGCGCATCTGCAGCCTTGTTATTGCCGAAATAAACAGAGCTGGATCTCCTGTGTGCTCGGCTCGCAGTCCCGCCCCTTAGCCCATCTCTTATGATGGGCATAACACTGGTCCAATGGCGGGACGTCAATGCTAGTAGAGGGGACTGGACGGGACTGGGCATGACTGCGAGCAGAGTCGAGTATACAGGAGACCCGGCTCTGTCTATTTCGGCGGCGCTCTTTCCCTCCCTCCTCTCCGAGGCAGCCGTTTGGCACATAACACGCGCACCCAATTTTACCCTGATTTTAAGGGGGAAAAAGTGCGTGTTATACGCAATTCATATTATCCAGTGACCACCACCTCTAGCTGGAATGCCTGCTCACCTCCAGATAATGACCCCACTACAGAGTCCCTCACGCCTGATATTACATCTCTCAGCAAGCCACAGGGGAAAGCAATCCTGCTCCTGGTGTCCTTGGACCACGCTGACCTCCTCCTGGGATCTCAATCAATCGTGTGTGGCCAAAGGCAAACCAAACATTGCTTCAAATATTTATTAAAACTGTGCACAGGGATTATGGGTATGTGAAAAACATGCATGTCATCAACTCTCCATGTTGATATAAAAATGAAAAAGAACTTCTTGATTGGCGGCACCTCACACCTGTACGCGTTACGCTCTCTGTTGAGCTTCTTCAGCAGACCTGCAGCTCAACAGAGAGCATAACGCGTACAGGTGTGAGGTGCCGCCAATCAGGAAGTTTTTTTTTTCATTTTTATATCACACACGATTCCCAGGAGGAGGTCAGCGTGGTCCAAGGACACAAGGAGGAGGATTGCTATCCCCGTGGCTTGCTGAGAGATATAATATCAGGCCTGTGGGACTCTGTAGTGGGGTCATCATCTGGAGGTGAGCAGGTATTCCAGTTAGAGGTGGTGGTCACTGAAGTCACTGGATCAGGGGCTACCCATCCATTAAGGGCACACGGGCACCACCCCCCTCCCGTCTATCACCACCTCCCCTATCAGGACACCAATGCATGGATTCCAATGCATGGATTTGCACCGATTAGAGCCAGAGGCTTCAATATAGGGTGGGCTTGGGTCGCAGAGAGTGTGCGCTCCAAGCCCACTCAGGTGCGATACAACAGCGTATCAATATTCACTGATCCTCCTCCCGCCAATCAGGAAGCTGGTTTTGACACCGGTGACCCGATTAGCTGAAAGGATGAGCAAGAGGACGAGCAAGAGGACGAGCAAGAGGACGAGCAAGAGGACGAGCAAGAGGACGAGCAAGAGGACGAGCAAGAGGACGAGCAAGAGGACGAGCAAGAGGACGAGCAAGAGGACGAGCAAGAGGACGAGCAAGAGGACGAGCAAGAGGACGAGCAAGAGGACGAGCAAGAGGACGAGCAAGAGGACGAGCAAGAGGACGAGCAAGAGGACGAGCAAGAGGACGAGCAAGAGGACGAGCAAGAGGACGAGCAAGAGGACGAGCAAGAGGACGAGCAAGAGGACGAGCAAGAGGACGAGCAAGAGGACGAGCAAGAGGACGAGCAAGAGGACGAGCAAGAGGACGAGCAAGAGGACGAGCAAGAGGACGAGCAAGAGGACGAGCAAGAGGACGAGCAAGAGGAGTCGCGCGGCGAAAGCCGCCGTGCTGTGCAGGAAGGACACAGGAATCTGCACGCCACCCATAGGTGCCGCCCACCTGCAACCGATGGGGTAAGTGCAAGGGTATGAGGGTGCCGCCAACAGATCGAACAACCGGGGGGTTGGGGCTTTGTGTTTTGTTTGCCGCCACCCCCACCCCCCCCAAAAAAAAGCCGCTACTGCACTGGATAATATGAATTAATAATTCTATGAACTATCACCTGGAGTTGCACAACGGTGGAATTTTCACATTATTGTGACGTTAAATATTGTTTTTTTGTTTTATATTGGTTGCGCTACACCAGTTTTTGCTTATTAGTATTGATTTGAGAGTCACATGTGGATATACTCAGAGGCAGCAATCACGATAAGCCTAGCTGTAGGCTATTGACCATTTATTTGCATAATAATGGGGGTTATTTACTAAAGGCAAATCCACTCTGCACTACAAGTGCTCTTGGAAGTGCAGTCACTGTAGATCTGAGAGGAAGCTCTGAAATGAGTGGAAGCTCTGCTGATTTTATCATCCAATCAATCATGTGAAGCTAAAATGCTGTTTTTTATTTTCCTCGGATCTACAGCGACTGCACTTCAAAGTGCACTTGTAGTGCAAAGTGGATTGGCCTTTAGTAAATAACCACATCGTGTTGCACCCATAGATTTAATTTGCACTTAGTTTGAATATTGCGCTGATTATATTTTGTTTCACAACAGTCTATGATTGACAGTCTGAGTTCTGTTTGTTTTTGCTGTATGAGGGGGGAGGGTTGTCCCTTCCCTCCAATCAGCTCTCAGAGCACTTTGAATCTCTGTAGGGGAAAGACGGCTACAGATAAACCGGTACAACTTGCGTAGGAGGATTTATTTCATCTCTTTACATCACCTGAGGCCAGTTGCTTCACTGGATATATGGAAGGGTTTACAACTGCTTTTAGGTAAAATACAGAACTGCAGCTTACAATACTTTATTCCAAGCAGAATGGACAGAAAAGTGTTCAGGAATATTCAGCAGCAGAGAATAGTGTAATCAAAGTACTGAGCAGCCTGGGGCCACATTAAAGTGGAGTTCCACCCAAAAAAAAAAAAAAAAAATGTCATTAATGTGCATGAAATATATTTAAAAAAAAAAAATTTAGAGAATTTTTTTTTTTTTACTCACCTCTTAATGCCTGTTGCTAGGGGGTCCCTCATAATCTGGCTCCTTATGTCACTTCCCTCGGCGCCGGAAGGGAGATCAGCTGTGCTCCCTCCCCCTAGACAATCATCTGGGACACGTCACAAGTCCCAGATGATTGCGCAGCCAGTCACGGCACGGCTTGCACAGTGGGTGCCCGGCTGTGAACCCACAGTCGGGCACCCACAGTTACAATGCCAGCACCGCCAAGCAGAGGGGGAAACGAGCCCGCTCCCCCGCATCACTGGACCCTGGGACAGGTAAGTGTCCGATTATTAAAAGTCAGCAGCTGCAGTATTTCTAGCTGCTGACCTTTATTTATTTATTTATTTATTTTTAAGCGGAACTCCGCTTTAAGGCTCCTCTTACACTGAGGCTTTTGAAGAGCTTGCCATTCATTTCAATGGAGAGGGGTGTTTTATTCACCGCCCCGTCAGCACACTGCCCCGGTGTGAAAGCATTAATTGATTTTAATGGAAATATGTTTTAGTGAGCTTTTCAGGCGCTTTATTTTAACATGAAAGGGCCTGTGAAGCGCCTCAGTGTGAAAGGGGTCTAAATTGTAAGCCTTATACTGATCAAGGGCTGCTGGAGGGATGCATGCCTGGACTAATGCAGGACCCCTTTCACACTGGGGTGCTTTTCAGACATTTAGAGCCAAAAATGGCGCCTGAAAAGCGCCTCTCAAGCCACCTCAGTGTGAGTGCTTTCACACCGGGGCGGTGCGCTTGCAGGACAGGAAAAAAAAAAAGTCCTGCAAGCAGCATCTTTGGGGCAGCGTATACACCGCTCCCAAAACGCAATGCCCATTGAAATGAATGGGCAGCGCTGCTGAAGTGCCTACAAAGCACTTCAGCAGCGCAGCGAGGCGGGGGCTATTAACTCTTTCTTCGGCCGCTAGCGGGGCGCTTTTAACCCCCAGCTGGCGGCCGAAGAAAGGGTTAATACTGCCGGCACAGCCCCAGTGTGAACAGGGTCCAATAATGGCTGTATCATCAGAGCCCCCCCTACAACAAAAGCAGATAAATATAGATTTCCACTGAATTGAAAACAAGAGCTGCTTGTCTACAGAGTAAGAAAATCTTTACACAATTACTGGCGTATTTTACTTTCCGAAACACTGAATCCATTCACACCGAAATACTAAAGCCGTTTCCTGATGCCCCAGCTATGGGATTTCATTTTCCGCAACATTCTAGTCATTTCAGGCAATAGGATTTCACTATTGTTCCTTTCTTTGGCTGACCTGAAGAGAGAGAGACGTTTACAGAGGGCATGACTGCCACCTAGTGGAGAAAGACTCGCAGGGATATCCATTAGGGTCCTTTCACACTGGGGCGGTTTGCAGGCGCTATTGCGCTAATAATAGCTAATAATATCGCCTGCAAACCGACCCGAAAGTGCCACTGCTTTAATTCCAGTGTGAAAGCCCCGAGGGCTTTCACAGTGGAGCGATGCGCTAGCAGAATGGGAAAAAAAGTCCTGCTAGCAGCATCTTCGGAGCGGTGAAGGAGCGGAGTGTATACCGCTCCTGCCCATTGAAATCAATGGGACAGCGCGGCTATACCCCCAGCAAAGCGCCTCTGCAGAGGCGCTTTGCGGTGGTTTTAACCCTTTCTCGGCCGCTAGCAGGGGGGTAAAACCGCCCCCGCTAGCGGCTGAATACCGACGGTAAAGCGACGCTTACAAAAGAGGCACTTTACCGCCAACAACGCCCCCCCGCATGAAAGGGGCCTAATAGGAGAATGCGGGGGAACCTCTGCCATTGACTGACTGCAGGAATAGGGGCTCACACTGGCTGCTTATTCCAGGTCAGTGACTCCCTATATCAGTGATGGTGAACCTTGGCACCCCAGATGTTTTGGAACTACATTTCCCATGATGCTCACCTACACTGCAGAGTGCATGAGCATCATGGGAAATGTAGTTCCAAAACATCTGGGGTGCCAAGGTTTACCATCACTGCCCTATATAGTGAATATACAGAAGCAGGATGGCAAAACACATATTATGTGGCACTAAGGATCAAGTCAGCAATGGCAGCTCCTGTACTTCTATTCTTACAGATTCACAAGAACGCTAACAAAAATAAATAGAAATAAATTGACCATCAGCAAACCCCCCCCCCCCAAAAAACAAAACAAAACACAAAAACCAAAAAAAAAACAAAAACAAAACAAAAAAAAACAAAAAAAACCCAGAAGCCTCAGGTCTCTCTGGTTGGAGCTTACAAGGAGCACAGGAATTTCTCTCCACTACCATCAAATAGCGCTGGGTGCTGAGTGATTGACATCTATGGTGGTAAGAAAAGAGGGGGAGTCACAAGCACTCCCTGGAGGTACTGGGTATACATTAGGGCTGAAACAACTAATTGATTAATGGACAACTAAACGATTATGAAATTAATCGATTACTATTTTCATAATCGATTAATCGGCCAGTAACATAATGGGGTTAAAAAAAAAAAACTAAAATAAGCCCTTTATAGTACAAAAAGAGCAAATAATCGCTACTGTAAATATTACTTTCACAATTCTACAGTAAAAAAAAAAAATGAACCCCTTACAGTAGCGATAATCAGCTTTTTTTGTACTATAAAGGGCTCATTTTAGTTTTTTTAACCCCATTATGTTACTAAACATCTTAGACCTGGTTCACATCTATGTGTTTTTTGGCGCTTTTTGCAGAAACGCACTACACTTCATTTACATGGTTTCCTATGAGACCCGTTCACATCGATGCTTTTTTTCAGCCGCTGCGTATTTGGAAAGGGTCAAACGCAAAACAGTGCTTTTTTGGTTTAATATACTTCAATGGAGAAGCTGCAGAAATGCATGTAATGTGTTTTTTTTGCAGCAATTTGTGTTTTTTAATCTGCCCAACAACAAATTGGCCAAAAGAAATGCAAAAACGCAAATCGCAGCAAAAAGCATCACAGAAAAACATCAAAAGCAAACTGCATAGATGTGTACCGAGCCTTATGCTGGCCACACGGATCAATTTTCAGATGAAAATATTCACACAAAAAATCTTTGTACATTCGCTGAATAAAAGAATGTGAAATTTGAAACTCCCGGTAGGCCAGTACACTTCAGAGCCTCCATAGAAGTCTATAGCAAAGCTCACCTGAAGCTCCACCAAAGCCTCATCGAAGCCTCATCGAAGCCCCACCAAAGGCTCAACGAAGCCCCACCAAAGGCTCAACGAAGCCCCACCAAAGGCTCAACGAAGCCCCACCAAAGGCTCAACGAAGCCCCACCAAAGGCTCATCGAAGCCCCACCAAAGGCTCATCGAAGCCCCACCAAAGGCTCATCGAAGCCCCACCAAAGGCTCATCGAAGCCCCACCAAAGGCTCATCGAAGCCCCACCAAAGGCTCATCGAAGCTCCACAATGCCAAACGGCGCCCCCCTCCCCCAATTATGTGCGAGCTTGGGGGATCCTACCCCCAGCAGTCACCCCCAGCTCTCCTCACTGCTCCCAGCGCTTGGCTGACAGGAGTAGTGATGCGTCGGTCACAACTCCTGTCAGGCATATAATCAGAATGGCGGCACCCCTATCCCTGCAGTATACAACTGCGCCGCGGGCAACCGCTCCTCCTGCCCACCCCTTGTCCCAGTCCTGCCTATAGGTAAGCCTTATTACAAGCTTACCTATAAGTACAAACCAACCATGGAAGTTTGCTTTCTCTTTAACCACTTCTGGACGTCCGCACGCCAAAATACGCCCTTATTTTGAAGTGGAATATCGTTGTTATGGCTGCAGCTAGCTGCCATAAACCCGGTATTCTCTTCTTCGGCCGGCGGTCCGCCTTCCAATAAGAGTGGTCTCTGCGGCGGATTCGCCATGAGATCACTTTTAAACGGCGGCGGAAGGGGGGCCCTCCTCCCGTCGCGCTCCGCCGCTTACTGGGGGCAGCGGTGGAGGCGGTCGGATCTTTACCCTTGCTGGGTATGGAGACGAATGGGGGGAAGATGGCCCCCACCTGTCTCCATACCATTGCAGGGCGGAAGCGATGTCAAAACGTCACTTCCACCCATAGCTCTTAAAGGGCCATTTTTTTAAATTGCATTTTAGTGTAAATATGAGATCTGAGGTCTTTTTGACCCCAGATCTCATATTTAAGAGGTCCTGTCATGATTTTTTTCTATTACAAGGGATGTTTACATTCCTTGTAATAGGAAAAAAAATGGCACATTTTTTTTTTTTTAAAAACAGTGTAAAAATAAAAAGATAAAATAGATAATAAGAATTTTTTTTTTTTTTAAAACGCGCCCCGTCCAGCCGAACTCGCATGCAGAAGCAAACGCAAACGTGAGTAGTGCCTGCATATGAAAACTCAGTTCAAACCACACATGTGAGGTATCGCCGCGATTGGTAGAGCGAGAGCAATAATTCTACCCCTAGACCTCCTCTGTAACTCAAAACATGCAACCTGTAGGATTTTTTAAATGTCGCCTATGGAGATTTTTAAGGGTAAACGTTTGTCGCCATTCCACGAGCGGGTGCAATTTTGAAAGCGTGACATGTTGGGTATCAATTTACTTGGCGTAACATTATCTTTCACAATATAAAAATAAAATTGGGCTAACTTTACTGTTGTCTTATTTTTTAATTCAAAAAAGTGTATTTTTTCCAAAAAAAAGTGCGCTTGTAAGACCGCTGCGCAAATACGGTGTGACAGAAAGTATTGCAACGACCACCATTTTATTCTCTATGGTGCTAGAAAAAAAAATGGATAATGTATGGGGGTTCTAAGTAATTTTATAGCAAAAAGAAAAAAAAACAGTTTTTAACTTGTAAATACCACATCCCAAAAAAAGGCTCGGTCCTTAATGGTTAAGCTGAAGTTTAGGTATGATTCTGATAGCAATGTTACATTCTAGCTTGGTCCAATATAAGTATGCATATCTCATTCCTGAACCAACCCTGTGTAAGCAGCCAATCACTGTATTAGTTGCTCCCTCCTACAGTGATATCAGTCTTCCTGGCCCTGTTCCAAGCGGCTGCCTTTCTGCACAGTAACCACAGAGGGTCTATTGCTCAGCATGGCTGCCATTCACAGAACATCTTGGATTTTTTCCAGACTGAACCAATGTAACTGTGCAATAAAGTCACATACTTCAGCTGCTTTGCACCCATCATTCATCACTTTCTTTTGACCTTTTTATGAAGAAAACAAAGCTGCAGTTCCCCTTTAAATGGAATTTGGAGCCTTTTAACCACTTCAATACAGGGCATTATTATCACCCCCTTCGTGCCCAGGCCAATTTTCAGTGCTGTAACATTTTGAATGACAATTGCGCGGTCGTGCAACACTGTACTCAAATGGTATTTGATCACCTCTGCGGTTTTTATTTTTTGCGCTATAAAAAAACAAAAAAAGAACAAAGAGCTTGAAAAAAAAAACCACAATATTTTTGACTTTTTGCTATAAATATCCCAATTTTTCTTTAAAAAAAAAAAAAAAAACACAAAAGTTTTTTTCTCAGTTTAGGCCGATATATATTCTTCTACAAATTTTTGGTTAAACCACTTCAGCCCCGGACCATTTGGCTGGCCAAAGACCAGAGCACTTTTTGCGATTCAGCACTGCGTCTCTTTAACTGACAATTGCGCAGTCGTGCGACGTTGCTCCCAAACAAAATTGACGTCCTTTTTTTCCCCACAAATAGAGCTTTCTTTTGGTGGTATTTGATCACCTCTGCGTTTTTTATTTTTTGCGCTATAAACAAAAAAAGAGCGTCAATTTTGACAAAAAAGCAATATTTTTTACTTTTTGCTATAATAAATATCCCCCAAAAATATATAAAAAAAACATTTTTTTTCCTCAGTTTAGGCCGATACGTATTCTACATATTTTGGTAAAAAAAAAAAAAAAAGAAAAAAATCGCAATAAGCGTATATTGATTGGTTTGTGCAAAAGTTATAGCGCCTACAAAACAGGGGATAGATTTATGGCATTTCTATTTTTTTTTTTACTAGTAATGGCGCCGATCTGCGATTTTTATCATGACTGTGACATTGCAGTGGACAGATCGGACACTTTTGACACTACTTTGGGACCACTGACAGCTATACAGCGATCAGTGCTATAAATATGCACCGATTACTGTATAAATGTCACTGGCAGGAAAGGGGTTAACACTAGGGGGCGATCAAGGGGTTAAATGTGTTACCTAGGGAGTGATTCTAACTGTAGGGGGAGGGGACTGACTAGGGGAGGAGACCGATCGGTGTTCCTATATACTAGGAACGCACGATCTGTCTCCTCTCCCCTGACAGGTCATGGAGCTGTGTTTACACACACAGATCCACGATCCTGCTCTGTCACGAACGACCGCTAGTGCCCGGCGGACATCGCGGCTGCCGGGCACGCACATTGGCTCCTCGGTGACGCGGCGGGTGTGCGCACGTCCCCCCAATACCGCCGAGGATGTCATATGACATCCACCCAGGATGGGAGATCCAATCTGCGAACGTCATATGACAATGACGGGTAGGGAAGTGGTTAAAGATTTACAATATGCATGGCCATCTTTAATATGGATTGGACCCTGGGCAATCAATATTTTCTTGTCCCCCCTCCATGCAATTACGCTCTCCACCTGCCTGCACACCATAGACTGGGGTGGTGAGGGGACTACAAATATAAAGAGGAGTTTCAGCACTGGCCACCAATGTAATAAGGGTTTACACTGACCACTAACGTAATAGAAGCATTCACAGTAACCATCAATGTAAAGAGGGATTTACACTGACCACCAATGTAAAGGGGATTTACACTGACCACTAATGTAATAGTGCCAATGACAGTAACCACCAATGTAAGGAGGGATTTACACTGACCACTAATGTAAGGGGGGCCTTCACACTGGCCACTAGTGTGAATGAAAGGATTCTACACCAAGCCCCAATGGATTGAGAAGATTTACACTGACCACCAATGTAACAGGGGTTTAAACTGACCACTAATGTAACAGACATTTAGCCTGCGTTCACATTTGTGTGCGTCGGGAACGCATGCAAAATCGCTTTTCTGATACCACAGAAACATGCTGCCCTTTAGCAGATATACAGCAGTGCCATTAATTGTTGACACCCTCACGTATCTGCTGACATGTGCTGTGCAACCGTGTGATTTTTAAAACGTGTTTGGGACTTTCTTCCACATTTCTAGAGCATAGAGCAACCAATTGAAATAATTGGTCTTCCCTACATGGGATCTACATCTTTATCCACCCTGTCAGTACACCTTTGCATCATAAAACCCCTGCTAACCTCTGCACCCCAAACCTCCCCCCCATCCTCTCCACTCCAACCCTCCACCCCTTTAACTCTACCTGCCTCCTCTGCTCATCCTTGCACCCACCTTCCTTACCTCTATACATCCCCTCCTTGCTCACCTGTGCACCCCAAACTGTATTTCCTTCTCTGCCTACCTCTGCACACCCCACACTGCTATGCATACTAGCTCATTATGCCTTTGTCTTGCAGGTGTTAGTTTTTTTTTCTGTAAAGTGGGTTTATAACCACTTTAAATGTTCAGTACTGTTTTCTTTTCAGTGCTTCCCTCAGTCCCAGCAGAAAGATCTCTGGATTGCCTGGCAGCTAAAGATAAAGACCGCTGGGAAGAGAACCAGTCTCTGTATATCGGGATGACATGACCCTGGAGTCACCACTACAGCACTGCAATCAGCAGAAAACATGAGCATAGCTGACTGAAGAGCTGTAGAGGTGATAAGACAGAGGGGTGTATCAGAATTGCTCATTTAGATGTAATCGATATTCATCGATTACTACTCTGCTGTTTGCAACAAGTCATACATTTCCACACGTAGTGACAGGAACTTTCTTGGACTTGTAGTTCCTCTATAGCAGTTGTTAGATGATGGTGACATACCTGCTGAGCGGAGGATGATGGGAGAGCAGACTGGCTCAGTAACCGCATGGATGCTTCTAAATGCTGAGGAGGTAGAAAGAAATTTGGGAGCTGAATGGGATCAGATCTGGACAGGAAATTGTTAAGGAAAGCCAGTACAAGATTGACAATAAGGAGTGAAAGCACTTCTGATTTCCCTTGGTGTATTCTGTACCAGAGGCACAACTAGAACCTTCAGGGCCCTGGTGCAAGAAACCTTAACCGCTTCAGCCCCGGAAGAATTTACCCCCTTCCTGACCAGAGCGTTTTTTGCGATTCGGCACTGCGTCGCTTTAACTGATAATTGTGCGGTCGTGCGACGTTGCTCCCAAACAAAATTGACGTCCTTTTTTCCCCACAAATAGAGCTTTCTTTTGGTGGTATTTGATCACCTCTGCGATTTTTATTTTTTGCGCTATAAACAAAATATGAGCGACAATTTTGAAAAAAACGCATTATTTTTTACATTTTGCTATAATAAATATCCCCCAAAAATATATAAAAAAACATTTTTTTTCCTCAGTTTAGGCCGATATGTATTCTTCTACATATTTTTGGTAAAAAAAAAAAAAAAAAAAAAATCGCAATAAGCGTTGATTGGTTTGCGCAAAAGTTATAGCGTTTACTAAATAGGGGATAGTTTTATGGCATTTTTATTAATAATTTTTTTTTTACTAGTAATGGCGGCGATCAGCGATTTTTATTGTGACTGCGACGTTATGGCAGACATGTCGGACATTTTTGACACCTTTTTGGGACCATTGTCATTTATACAGCGATCAGTGCGATTAAAAATGCAGTGATTACTGTGTAAATGACACTGGCAGTGAAGGGGTTAACCACTAGGGGGCGGGGAGGGGTTAATCCGTACTAGGGGAGTGTTTACTAACTGTAGGGGGGAGGGGCTGTATGTGTCACTAGACTGATCACTGCTCCCGATGACAGGGAGCAGAGATCGAGTGACACTGTCACTAGGCAGAACGGGGAGATGCTGTTTACATCAGCATCTCCCGGTTCGTCCTCTCCGTGAGGCGATCGCGGGTATCCCCGCGGCAATCGAGTCTGCGGGACCCGCGACCCGACTCACGGAGCTCCCGGCCGGCGCGCACGCAATGGCATGGCGGGGAATTCAAATGGACGTACAGGTACGCCCATTTGCCCAGCTGTGCCATTCTGCCGACGTACATCGTCGTGCGCCGGTCGGGAACCGGATAAAGGGCTCCCCCTGACAACCAGCCGGGGCCCTTCCCTACGAGCCTGTGGCGGAACACCAGGGCCCAGTCGTAAGTGCAACCTTTGTGACCCTGGTAGCTCTGCTGGTATTTTTTTTTTTTTTTTACAATTTTATTTATTTTTTATTAATATTTTTTTACAATTTCTTTAGGAGCGTCATTGGGGGCTTTGGTGAAATATCAGTGGTCTAAACAGACCTCTGATGTTTCACCTTTGAGACCGAGAAAAAATATTGGAGGACGCAGCCCTCAATCTCCATCTCTGCAGCCTCAGCAGCACAGAATGAATGGACAGGAATAGATCTGTACAGAACTTCCCATTCATTCATAAACTGAAGAATAGAAAACAGTTTTGGATGTTTCAGTTATCAATAGACAGAGTCCGTGATCGGTACAGATCACGGACTCTCCATTCAGAAAAGAAAGTGGCCAGTAAATGAAACGTTTACTGGCCCCTTCCCTACTCTCCATCTTGACAGATCCTCCCGCAGCAGCCGGTGGGAGAGGGGATGGGGGAACCCACCATAGCTGCGGGGGACGAGGGGGGGGGGTTTGCTCCTCTTATCCAGGTGTACAGGGGGGCCACACGGGTCCCTTGCAGCTTGGGGCCGGGTTGCAACTGAGACCCCTGCGACCCCTGTAGGTATGCCCCATGCTCTGTACATTCCATCACGAAAACAAGATATTAAATAGAAGCGGTTAACCAATGAGCCGGGTCACCTTTAATTTAAATAAAGTATCATTTTGATCAGTTGTAGAAGCTGCCCGAGGCATAAGTTCTGATATTTATCAAATAACGTGGGGACCTTGTTCTATGAGAAGCTCTGCATAGGTTTTCAATGAAGTGTAGATTTTGTCTAAAAACAGAATGTGGAATGACCCTGAGCCCCATGGTCCCCCTATAGTATATCAGCAGCAGTAAGGATACAGGAGATTAAAGTGTTGGATGGCGCTGGCTTCTGCCACGTCCGGAAGCTCCTCCATGCTCTCCACTGAAGAACTGGTGTCCCTCTGAGGAGACTCAGGATGTGAAGAGGACGACTGATACCCGGACCTGTAGTCATCTCTCACCTCTCTGTCAGTATCTTCTCCTTCCATAGCAAGGTCCTGAGACTCATCAGGTTCACTGCCACTTAACGACATCTCAGCGGGCAGTTGTGTTACTCCAGGAGTCAGTTCCTCACCCCTCAGTCTGTCCTCCTCGTCACTGTCCGAGACATCTGGTGAATGCTGACCCAGTGAACTGTTGCTTTCTGACTCTCCAAATGCCTCTGGGTTGTGTGTGTCTGCACCATTGCCTTCAGTCATTTCAGGGTATTCGTCTGACATGTGAGAGTCACATGATCTGGCGGTATTTGGCTTACTGTCCTGGTCATCCTGGAGAACCGAAGAGATCACACTGAGCTTGTCTAGGAAATTTCTATTGGTTGAAACTTCTTCCATAGCCACCTGCTCTGTCTGCAGATCGTGTCCTGATTCCGACACCATACTGGACCATGGGCTTGTTCGGTCTGTCAAAGTGGTGATTTCATTCAGAGTCCTTGGCTCGATGACATTTTCCTCGTATTCCTCGTCACTGTCCTGCTGAATGTCATCTTCTGGTTCTTCCTCCTCATAATCCACAACAAAGCTGCCCTGTCTCTCGGTGTAGCTTAACAAGTCTTCCATGTTGTTGTTCTTACGTATGGGAGATCCAGCTTCAGAAAATGGCTGTGCATCCACGCGGTGCGATTCGTCCTCATTGTCCGATAATTCCTTGTCCATGACCGGCCACACATTCTCAGACGGACGTATGTCCATGACCTCGGACCTGGCCACACTTGGAGGCTGATGACTGCTGCCACCATCTACTGTGCTGGGAGCAACTTCTCTAAGGATAGCCTTTTCCTGGAGACCTAAGAGAGAAGAAATACCAAGAAAAACATAAGTACGCTACCTGCATAAAGAGATTATAATTTTTATTCATCAATAAATCCTTTTCTCTTCAAGTCCATTGGAAGACATGGAACCTTGGTGGCATAAAGAAACACTTTATCCATTCAGGGACTCGGTAAATGCATGTCAGAGGCCAAATCGCCAAAAACGAACATTGTCACATAGGGGGAAGGGAAGCGAGTCACAGGAGTCATTTTTTTTCTCTGCTCTTTGCGGCTGAACAGAGTGGTGGGGTAAGCATGGCCAAAGCAGAAGTTCACTTTAAAAATTAGTGCAACACTCTATGTTTGAAAGTTCCTTTATTTTTAATTTTTTTTTTTTTTTTGCTAGAAAATTACTAAGAACCCGCAAACGTTATACATGTATTTTTTTTTTTTTTTTTTTTTTAGCAGAGACCCTAGGGAATAAAATGGCAGTCATTGCAACTTTTTGTGTCACACAGTATGCGCTCAGCAATTTTTCAAATGTGTTTTTTTTTTGGAAAAAAAACCCACTTTTTTTAAATTCATTAAAAACACTAAAGTTAGCCCATTTTTTTTGGAAATTGTGAAAGATGATGTTATGCCGAGTAAATAGATACCCAACATGTACATACACAACACACGCTTTAAAACTGCGCAAACTTCGGTATCTAAAAATCTCCATAGGCAACGCTTTAAACTGTTTTACAAGTTACCTGTTTAGAGTTACAGAGGAGCTCTTGGGATAGAATTATTGCTCTCGCTTTAACGTTTGTGGTGATACCTCACATGTGTGGATTAAATGCTGTTTACATATGTGGGCGTGACGTACCTATGCGTTTGCTTCTGCGTGCGAGCACGCAGGGACAGGGGCACTTTAAATTCTTTTTTTTATTATTGTTTATTTTATTTTCATTTTTTTATTTTTACACTTTTCGTTAAAAAAATTTTTTTTGATCACTTTTATTCCTATTATAAGGATTGTAAATATCCCTTGTAATAAGAAGAGGGCATGACAGGTCCTCTTTATGGAGAGATGTGGGGTCAAAAAGACCCCACATCTCTCTTCCAGGCTGGAAAGCCCAAGATTAAAAAAAAACAAAACAAAACAAAACAAAAAAAAAAAAACCCAAAAAACAAAAAACAAAAAAACAAAATGATCTCGGGCTTTCCAGCCGAGTACACGGCAGTATTCACAACTGCCAGGCCAGACGTGACATCATAACGTCGCGCCAGGGCCTCCGAGAGTCAGAGACTGCCGGGGATCATTTGGTCACTGGTATTCTCTATGGTGAACTTCCGCAGCTGGCGGAGTTCGTCTCTGGTAGAGGCACCGGGGGGTGGTGGTGGTGGTGGTGGTGGTGGGGGGGGGGGGGTGGGATGTCCTCGGCCGCCGCCCGTAAGAACAATCAAGCAGCTGAACAGCCGCTTTGATTGTTCTTACGGTGCAGGGAATCGCTGGCTCTAAAAAAAGATATCTGAATGATGCCTGCAGCTGCACCCATCATTCAGATATCCCCACTCAAAGCTCAGGACGTCCGATGATGTACCTTGGGCAGCAAGTGGTTAAACCCACATCAATAAAAACTGTCACAACATGCTGTATTACATGCTGATCATACTCGCTCAGTCACTATGGCATTCATTTTCTGTATTCTGCAATAAAGCTGCTTGATCCTGTTGTTCACTGTCCCTCCTTCTTTGTGTGTGTGTGTCCCCGTTGCAGCTAGAGATTTTGCAGAGCAGCTGTTGTCAGCTGAGTATGCTCCAGTTTCAGTTCCCTTCTAAGCTTTTCATTTCCTCCTCTTTCGGTACAGCCCAAATGACTATAGAGTCACAGATGTGGGTGTATACACTCTGGATAAAAGACAGCCCACTTCCTCCCTCCTCCATGCCTGCTATGTTCAACACTCTTGGGGGTGGGATATTACATGTGGATTGATATAGGTGTTACCTTCTTGTAATTCTGAGTACATACAAAACAGACGCACGCTGGAGGGGTGTGAAACAAGCTGTGCTCGGCATAACCTCCCCCTAGATAGCCCACACCATATTTTTGCACACAAATAATAAACAGTTGCGTTCAAATACATATTTGTAAGACAATTTAAACAATTTATTTGAAATTATTTATGTATTTTTCCTCTGTATTTTAAAAGGCTGTTTTTTTCCCAGTAGCAGATGACTAGAAGCTCCTCCCCAGTGGCGTCGGGAGGGGGGGGGCTGACGCCCCGAGTGTGCCCCCAAAAAGCACCGGGTATCAAAATCACTAAAGGAATTAGCCCCGAGCCGCGACAACGATCTCCTGCCAGCGTGGCCGAGTGACGTACAAAAGTCTCGCCTCCGGGACCCGGCTCCTATGACGGACGTCACACTCGTCCAATGCCGAGACCGCGGGACGTCCATTCATAGGCACTGCCGGGTCCAGGAGGAGGCGAGAATGACACTGTGGCCGAGCTGGGCACCACGCTTAGCTGCTCGCTCTGTGTAAATGGGCAGGCGGCTCTTCTATCCTGGCTCTGGCTGCCAGCCTGGTGTCTGCAGGGCTGTCTGAGTGGTGGACGGTGAATGCCGGGGTCCGGGATGAGTGACTGTACTTGCACACTACAGGACAGGTAAGACTGAGCAGCAACAATCTGTGTATGTCAGTCATGTATGTCAGGTAGGTCAGTCATGCATGTCAGTAGTCGGGTCAGTCATGTATGTCAGGTAGGTCAGTCATGTATGCCAGTAGTCGGGTCAGTCATATATGTTGGGTAGGTCAGTCATGTATGTCAGTAGTCGGGTCAGTCATATATGTTGGGTAGGTCAGTCATGTATGTCGGGTAGGTCAGTGTATGTCAGGTAGGCCAGTGTATGTATATCAGGTAGGTGAGTTTAGTGGTCAGCATTGATAGGCACTGGTAAGCCAGGCAATAAGCAAATGAGCTTACCCCCCGCCGCACCCTGCGCCACTAACACCCCCCCGCCCCCCCCCCCACGTGCCGGCCTTGGACTTTGGGCCGAAGCCCCTGGTCTTTTTGCCACCTAGCAATGCCTCTGCTCCTCCCACTGATGTTTCCCTGCAGATGGGCTGGAAAAGAGCTGGGTCACATGACAGCTGTATAATGATTATGAAAACAGGTACTATGATTTTAAATAAAATAAACACAGTGCCATCATCCATATACATAAAGAGAAAGGATACTGTAAATTAAACATTGTGTGTTTAGTATCACTTTAAGCGGTTTGTCTGGAGTAGTTCTTTTTTTCTGTATTAGAATTAGTTGAACTTTGTTTCTCACCAGTGATGAGGTTGCTGACTTGTGAAACCAACAGACTGGATTTCTTCAGCAATAACTGAGCATCTGCGTCCTCCTCGGAGATGGTGACGATGGGAGGCTTCCTTTCTGTGGCATGTTCTGTGGCTCCTCCAGGTGGCGCTGTGCTCGAGAGGCTTCTATACAGCTTTTGGTTAAAATATTTCTGGATATCATCCAGCTCATTAAGGTTTTTCCTTTAAAAAAAAAAAAAAGTAAATGAATGAAACTCAATATAGTAGATACTAGTGAGGGAGAGACTACGATTGAGTACAGGTCACGATGAGAGACATCACAACATTTCTCTTTTTTTCATTGTAAGACATTTTCATGCAGTATGGCCACACACAGCGTTAAAGCTAAACTTTGGGATAAACAAATATTGTCGCCACACGCCGATATACGTCCTAACTACGAAGAGGAATATCGTTGTTATGGCAGCAGCTAGCTGCCATAACCCCGGTATCCTCTTTTTCGGCCGGCGGTCCGGTTTCCGATAATAGTGGTCTCTGCGGCGGATTCGCAGCAAGATCACATTTATTGGCAGCGGGAGAGGGCCCCCCCTCCCGACGCGCTCCGGTGCCCTCCGCCGCATACCGGAGCTGTCGGCAGCGGCGGAGGCGATCGGATCCTCTCACGTCAGTGGCATGGAGCTGAGTGAGGGGAAGATGGCCCCCACCCGTCTCCATACCATTGTAGGGCGGAAGCGACGTCAAAATGTCACTTCCGCCCATAGCTCCTAAAGGGCCATTTTCTTTTTTTAATTTTTTTTAAATTACAAATTTTTTTTTTTTTTCTCTAGTCTTTAGCATTCTAGTGTAAATATGAGATCTGAGGTCTTTTTGACCCCAGATCTCATATTTAAGAGGTCCTGTCATGCTTTTTTTCTATTACAAGGGATGTTTACATTAACAAAAACTGTAAAAATAAAAAAAGGTAAAATAAATAACAAAAAAAATATATATTTTTTTAAACACGCCCCGCCCTGCCGAACTCGCGTGCAGAAGCGAACGCATACGTGAGTAGCGCCCGCATATGAAAACGGTGTTCAAACCACACATGTGCAGTATCGCCGCAATCGTTAGAGAAATAATTCTAGCCCTAGACCTGCGTTTTACACTTGTAAGACCGCTGTGCAAATACGTTGTGACAGAAAGTATTGCAACGACCGCCATTTTATTCTCTAGGGTGTTAGAAAAAGAAAAGTATAATGTTTGGGGGTGCCAAGTAATTTTCTAGCAAAAAAACCTGTTTTTAACTTGTAAACAACACATCTAAAAAAAAAAAAAAAAAGAAAAAAAAAAAAAAGAGGCTTGGTCCTTAGGTGGTTAATATTTTGCAAGGCTCAAATGGTAAATGATCACTTTTGATATTTTGCAACTGCACCATAAGCATGCTTACAGCGCATTTACAGCACGCTTGTGGTACATTTCAATACAAATGAATGGAGGGGGGTTTGCATAGCATAAAAGTACCTGCTGAACTCTGCAGTGTTATTTTTGCCTCGCCGCATTGTGGGGCAGCACTAAGGCTGCAGTGTGTACACCTCCATCCGCTCCCTATTTTAACAATTCTGAGTGACATTGATAGGTGGCCAGGAAAGGGTAAAAATGCAACCCAACCGCCTATTTTTAACGCCTGTATGAAAGTACCCCTAAGGGCTCATTCCCCTACCTGAGTGCGGACAGCAGAGATGATCGGGAGGACTGTGAAAGGAAATCCAGGCGCTCTGCGCTCCGTGTGTACTGTTCTGCCTGCTGCAAGGATTCCTGGAAACGTCTCATGGTCTCCGTATGTTCTGTATTACCAACTGGTAGGAATGGGTCTTCCCTCCTAAAAGAAAATGACAAAATATTGTATATATCTGCAAAGCAGAAGTCAAAAGGAAAACCTGTCAGTTGCCCTGGCGGTCAGGCTTCTGAGGCTCCAACACGTATACAGATCAGGACATGATCGGACTTTACTGTATATTTTTAATTTGCCCTCTCACTGTAAATCAGCAGTTTAGGAAATATTGAAGCCAGAGACAGACGGACACAAGTATTGTCACAAGGTGGTCAGCAATGGAGGGTCCGGTGTTTCCTTTAAAAGTGGATCTGAACTCAAAAACTCAATTTACCATCTTATAAAAAAAAAAAGACATCTAGAAATGTTAATTGTGTGCAATTGCATCGCGAATCGCATCCCATTTGCAACAAAATGGTGTAGGACCCCCTTTTTTTTTAATCTGTACTGGAATCGGATCCTATGGGTGTTCACACCTAGGTGATCCCATCCGATTCCTGCACCATTTGACAGTTCGCCCGACGATCTGCGAACTGGTCTGGGGGGGTGTCATTAACTTTACATTGACACCCTAGGGCTGCGGAAAAAAATCGATTTGAATCTTGAATCGAGTTGAGAGGTCAAATCGATTCTAATTTTCAGCAAATCGATTTTTTTTTTCTTTTCACCAGGACCGGCGCTTACACCGCGCCGGTTCTGAGGAGCTGCAGGCAGGAGTATTTAGGTGAGGCTGCGGCTTCGGCCTAGTCCGCGAGGCCGGACGCAGCGGCCTCGCCTAAAAACTCCTGCCCGCAGCTCCTCAGGACCGGCGCGGTGTCCATCAAAAAAAATAAATAAAAAAAATAAAAACTCGATTCAATTTGTGAATCGAGTTTTTTTTGGGAGAAAATCGCCCAGCTCTATGACACCCCCAGCGGTTCGCAGATGTCAGTGTGAACCAGTGTGCGATTCAGGTGCGATGCGTGAACCGGCACTGAATCGCAGGGTTTCCTGCATCTCACTAGTGTGAACTGGGACTCAGGGGAGACATTGGGGTCTATTAGACCCCTAATGTCTCCATAAAGAGTACCTGTCACTTGCTCAAAGCTATCACATGGGGGTTTATTAACAGCTTGCCGACCAGCCGCCGCAGTTTTACTGCGGCAGAATGGCACGGCTGGGCGAAACAACGTTACCTTACGTTGCTTCGCCTTTTGGCCACTAGGAGCACGCGTGCCCGCAGCGTGTGCCCGACCTGATGTGAGTGCCCGGCAGGCGCGATGACCAATGGGGGCA
The DNA here is from genome assembly GCA_037952835.1 of Lithobates septentrionalis. Classification (NCBI taxonomy): domain Eukaryota; kingdom Metazoa; phylum Chordata; class Amphibia; order Anura; family Ranidae; genus Lithobates; species Lithobates septentrionalis. Next base: position 240,847 of record JBBDGP010003123.1, on the reverse strand, counting down.
CCTCGCGAACGCTCGTGACAGAGCGAGAACCGGGATCTGTGTGTGTAAACACACAGATCCCGGTTCTTTCAGGGGAGAGGAGACAGATCGAGTGTTCCTACTAAGTAGGAACACTGATCTCTCTCTCCTCCTAGACAGTCCCATCTCCCCACAGTTAGAAACGCACAGTCAAGTAACACAGTTAACCCCTTGATCGCCCCCTAGTGTAAATCCTTTCCCTGCCAGTGACATTTACACCGTAATCAGTGCATTTTTATAACACTGATCGCTGTATAATTGTCAGTGGTTTCAAAAAATTTGTCAAAAGTGTCTGATGTATTCGTCATAATGTCGCAGTCCTGACAAAAATCGCAGATTGCCGCCATTACTAGTAAAAGAAATAAATAAAAATGCCATAAATCTATCCCCTATTTTGTAGACGCGATAACTTTTGCGCAAACCAATATACGCTTATTTTTACCAAAAATATGTAGACAAATACATATCGGCCTAAACTGAGGAAAAAATTCGCTTTTTTGATTAAAAAATGTGGGATATTTATTATAGCAAAAAGTAAAAAATGTTTTTTTTTTTTCAAAATTGTTGCTTGTTTTTGCTTTGTTTATAGCGCAAAAAATTAAAAAACCGCAGAGACGATCAAATACCACCAAAAGAAAGCTCTATTTGTGGGGAAAAAAACGATGTCAATTTTGTTTGGGTCCAAACAAACACCTTTGGGATGAATTAGAGCGGAGACTGCGAGCCAGGCCTTCTCGTCCAACATCAGTCCCTGACCTCACAAATGCCCTTCTGGAAGAATGGTCAAACATTCCCATAGACACACTCCTAAACCTTGTGGACAGCCTTCCCAGAAGAGTTGAAGCTGTTATAGCTGCAAAGGGTGGGCCAACTCAATATTGAACCTTACGGACTAAGACTCCATTCACACCAAATGTGTGTTTTCATGCTTTTGCAGAAATGTGGGACAATTTTTTTTTTTAACAGTTTCCCTTTGGAACACATTCACATCAATGCATTTTGTGCCTCTGCGTTTTTGGAAAGGGTTAGGGACTTTTTTAAAACACAAAACGGTGCTTTATTTGGTTCAATAGACTTCAATGTAGAAGCTGCAGAAAAGCATGTAGTGCGTTTTTACCACGAGTTACGTAAAAAAAAACAAAAAGCAAAAAACTAAAAAAAACACAGAAGGCACAGCAAAAAGCACTGCAGAAACACTCAAAACCAACTTGCATAGATGTGAATCGAGCCTAAGACTGAGAGACTGGGATGCCATTAAAGTGCATGCGTGTGTAAAGGCAGGCGTCCCAATATAGCGTAAATGGATTGGGCAGTGTGGATTTGTTTTTAGGATGTTTTTATATCGCACATTTTTTTTGTATTACTAAAGTTTGTTTATATGGTGTATTGGTTTAGGATTTTTTGAAGACCCTTGTTCCATTAAAGCGGAGTTCCACACAAAAATGGAACTTCCTCTTTAAGTCGGTGACCCCCTGACATGCCACATTTGGCATGTCATTTTTTTGGGGGGAGGAGCGGGTACCCTGTTTTTATGGGCACTCAGCTCCCACTTCCTCCCCTGATTCCTCAGCGCCGGGAGGAAGTTTACCTCTCCCCCCTCTCTCCCTGCAATCTTCTGGGACACGTCACAGGTCCCAGAAGATTGCCCGACCAGTCACAGCGTTGCTCGCGCATGCGCAGTGCGCGCCCGGCTATGAAGCCACGGCCGGGCGCACACAGTTAGAATGCCGGTGCCTTGGAGAGGAGGGAGAGAGGAGCGGGGTTTCCTGCACCCGCATCACTGGACCGTGGGACAGGTGAGTGATTATTAAAAGTCAGTAGCTACACTTTTTGTAGCTGCTGACTTTTAAATGGGTGGAACTCCGCTTTAAGGATAGATTGCTTGAGTCTAAATTGTTTTTTAGGTTTTTCTTTCCTTTTTCATATGACTATACTATTGACTCCCACCTGTTCTGTGATATCCTTTCTGTTATATCCTTTCAACAGATTTTATAGTTTACCTAAAGGGACCTAGAGAGACTTGCATTTGTTACAGTATCTCACAGAAGTAAGTACACCCCTCACATTTTTGGAAATATTTTTTATTCTATCTTTTCATGTGACAACACTGAAGAAATGATACTTTGCTACAATGTAAAGTAGTGAGTGTACAGCTTGTATAACAGTGTAAATTTGCTGTCCCCTCAAAATAAGTCAACACACAGCCATTAATGTCTAAACCACTGGCAACAAAAGTGAGTACACCCCTAAGTGAAAATGTCCAAATTGGGCCCAATCAGCCATTTTCCCTCCCCGGTGTCATGTGATTCGTTAGTGTTACAAGGTCTCAGGTGTGAATGGGGAGCAGGTGTGTTAAATTTGGTGTTATCGCTCTCACTCTCTCCTACTGGTCACTGGAAGTTCAACATGGCATCTCATGGCAGAGAACTCTCTGAGGATCTGAAAAAAAGGATTATTGCTCTACATAAAGATGGCCTAGGCTATAAGAAGATTGCCAAGACTCTGAAACTGAGCTGCAGCACGGTGGCCAAGACCATACAGAGGTTTAACAGGACAGGTTCCACTCAGAAGAGGCCTCATCATGGTTGACCAAAGAAGTTGAGTGCACGTGCTCAGCGTCCTATCTAGAGGTTTTCTTTGGGAAATAGATGTATGAGTGCTGCCAGCATTGCTGCAGAGGTTGAAGGGGTGGGGGGTGAGTCTGTCAGTGCTCAGACCATACGCCGCACACTGCATCAAATTGGTCTGCATGGCTGTTGTCCCAGAAGGAAGCCTCTTCTAAAGATGATACACAAGAAAGCCCGCAAACGGTTTGCTGAAGACAAGCAGACTAAGGACATGGATTACTGGAACCATGTCCTGTGGTCTGATGAGACCAAGATAAACTTATTTGGTGCAGATGATGTCAAGCGTGTGTGACGGTAACCAGGTGAGGAGTACAAAGACAAGTGTGTTTTGCCTACAGTCAAGCATGGTGGTGGGAGTGTCATGATCTGGGGCTGCATGAGTGCTGCCGGCACTGGGGCTCCACAGTTCATTGAGGGAACCATGAATGCCAACATGTACTGTGACATACTGAAGCAAAGCATGATCCCCTCCCTTCAGAGACTAGGCCGCCAGCAGGGCAGTTTTCAAACATGATAACGACCCCAAACACACCTCCAAGACGACCACTGCTTTGCTAAAGAAGCTGAGGGTAAAGGTGATGGACTGGCCAAGCATGTCTCCAGACCTAAACCCTATTGAGCATCTGTGGGGCATCCTCAAACAGAAGGTGGAGGAGCGCAAGGTCTCTAACATCCACCAGCTCCGTGATGTCGTCATGGAGGGGTGGAAGAGGACTCCAGTGGCAACCTGTGAAGCTCTGGTGAACTCCATGCCCAAGAGGGTTAAGGCCAGTGGCGGCCCATCCATTTTTAAAAGTGGCCCTTTAACAAAAAAAAAATAAAAAATACAAAAAAAGGTCCTTAAGTGCACTGTGTTCGGACGCCGGACACAGTGCACTATGGGAAGCGCCACGTCTATGCAACCATGAGATTGCAGACGTGGCGCTTCATTCGCTGGCTTTCCGAAGCGTCGAGTAGCTTCCACCCGGCGCTCATGGTATCTATTACTACGGCCGGGCGGTTTGACATCTGAGTTAGATGTCACTTCCTGCTTTCTCTCTCCCATTTGGCCCCGGAGAGAGAAAACCGGAAGTATGAGGAGCAGACTCCTCCATCACTGCTGCCAGTGGAAGGAGACACCGCAGTAGAGGACAACACAGCAAGGCAAGTACCGCTGTGCTCCTGCAGAGAAGGGGGGTTTGATGGGACACAGGCTGCATTTGATGGGACACAGGCTGCATGTAAGGAGGGACTCCGCTGGGGGCACCTGATGTAAGGACGGACTACGCTGGGGACACCTGATGACATCTGGTGGCAGGTGACGTGGCTAGTGACACGCTCAGGGCTCCCACTGATTCTGCATTATGGGGAGTTAAATGATTTCATTTTATATTACAATGTAATAATAGAAATAATGCGCTTCAATCATCCTGACACCATAACAACCATGGTGCCGGGATGATTGAAGTGCTAACACCAGGTGTTTGGAGTATCTTTATCTGCTGATTGTTAAACTTTCTAGAATACACATATTTGTATTGTTGTGTAGGATCTGGGCCTGCTGTCCCTCCATCCCTCGTTCATCTCAGACGCTAACCACACCACCTTAGAGCCACGCCCACCATTTCACTTAAACCACACCCATTTTCACCAAGTGGGAGGGGTCAAAAAGGAAGGGTGGGGTCTGGTGCCCCCATCCTAAAACTTCACCACCCGCCATTGGTTAAGGCAGTGCTGGAAAATAATGGTGGCCACACAAAATATTGACACTTTTCCCCCAATTTGGACATTTTCACTTAGGGGTGTACTCACTTTTGTTGCCAGCGGTTTAGACATTAATGGCTGTGTGTTGAGTTATTTTGAGGGGACAGCAAATTTACACTGTTATGCAAGCTGTACACTCACTACTTTACATTGTAGCATTTCTTCAGTGTTGCCACATGAAAAGATAGAATAAAATATTTACAAAAATGTGAGGGGTGTACTCACTTTTGTGAGATACTATATTACAGAAATAACAGTCCTTCATAATGGCTCTCTTTCTCAAAACCATAACCGGAAATTAACGGTCACCTGGTTCATCTGCATACAACATATCCAAATATGCTTCTTACCGTTCTGTAGGGTTGATGAGGCCGTCCGCCTTTTCTGTTTGGTGGAGGGGAAAGGTAAATACGGGGTTCGGCTGATACAGGAAAGATGTGTGCGCTGTCACCTGGAGAAGAGAGTGAAGAATAATTCTCAGAACCTGCAGTGATAGAGGCAGCAGAAGTGTAACATTTCATGGAACGATCGCTAAAAACTGTCTGTTGCTTTAATTGTGCCTAAAAGGTGGGGGGTGGGGATGGCTGGGATGAGTGCAGTTCATCAATTTATAGATACAGTCTTAAAAATATTTGGCCCATTGAATTACATTTTCCAACCTGGCCTCCTAAAGACCCATAAAATGTCATTACAGGAAAACCTTGGTTTGAGAATAACTTGGTTTGAGAGCGTTTTCTAAGACAAGCAAAATTTTAAAATAAATTTTGACTTGATATACAAGCGATATCTTGATATACAAGTAACGTCATGTGACAACTGAGTATAAAAGAGAAGAGAGGCGCCTCCAAGTGTAGCAATATGGTTACATTTAATGAAGTTACAACATTTAGAAACATATTGCTACACTTAGAGGCGCCTCTCTTCTCATTTATACTCTGGAGCTCCTGCTGGATTTTGCTTCTAATCCCCTTGTGGAGGCTTCCATTTGTGGATGGACATTTTATGGTTACACAAGCAAATCACATTGCTATAATCTTTTTATATGGACTATAAACGAAAGGACCTATGAATAAATGGTTGTGGAATGAATAATTTGAGTTTCTATTATTTCTTATGGGGAAATTTGCTTTGATATACTGCGCTTTGGATTACAAGCATGTTTCCGGATCGAATTATGCTCGCAATCCAAGGTTTTACTGTATGCGGGGTACAATCATTGTTTTCACATTCTGCACACTTGTAGTTCATTTGCACTTCCTCCATCTCTTCAACTAAAAACCCGTACAGAATTACAGACTTGAAGCTGAAGAAGAGACTACAGGAGCCTGGCATTGCGCCTGCAATTCACTGATCGCGGGTGCAATGCTTTGCAGGCTCCTATGCAAAAAAAAAAAAAAAAAAAAAAAAAAGGATTAATGCTTATTTTTGTCTTCCTGCAAAAATAAAAGCATTTACTTTTTTTCTTTTTTTTATTGGTGGACTTAGCCTTTAAAATCACACATAAAACTGAAGCAGTAAGGAGGAGTGATATCTTGTCAGTATTCAATGACATATTACAGGTTTATTTGTAATATTAAGATAGAGTACATCTAGACATAACATAGGTACAAAACCTCAGGGTGTAAACATCAAACAATTGAAATAAAACAGACCTAAATGCATTATAGGATTGCCTTTAAAGCAAAACTAAACCTAAATTAAAGAAAACCGCTAGAAGGCAGCTCTTTATTACAGAAAAGACCTGCTATGTCTCTCCTGCAATCACAAACACTTACCTGCCTGCTCGCAGTCTTCTATTGAAAGCACACTCAGGCCGTGCTGGAATGAAGGACTCCCGTGCCTTAAGCACGGGATGACATCATCCTCCACCGACCAATCAAGAGGCTGAATACCGCACCACTGCGCAGTTACATAAATGGGGCAGGCGCAATTCCCCTGTTTCGTCACATATGGCGACCCATCACATTTGACTACCCGCTGGAGTGCGCATGCGCGCCGCCGCCATATGCGTTCCAACAGTTTTAGGACAAAAGAGCACACTAAAACCATCACGGAAGTGACGTTCCGTCGCCGCCATCTTTCTATACCCCGCACTTCTCCATAGTAAGGATACATTGAGAAGGGGGAAAGCGGGCATCTTCTTACACCCACCGGAGACTTGCATTTTACACTTATTTATAGCAGTAAAGTGCGTTTATCTAGTGAAATACAGTACTTACAATTCCATCTGACTCGTTAGATGATGAATTTTAAAAGCAGCGTCAAGGTTTGCTAATCTGACAGAAAGTCGCTGCTTTCAAAATTCAACATCTAACCAGTCAGACGTAGTTCTAAGTATTGTATTTCACTATATAAAAACTCAGTTTACTGTTACAAATACGTGTAAAATGCAAAACTCCGGTGGGTGTAACAAGATGTCCGCTTTCCCCTTCTCAGTGTATCCTTACTGTTGAGGAGTGCAAGATGTAGCAAGATGGCGGCGACGGGAACGTCACTTCCATTACACATTCTGACGGGTCGCCTAATCTGACGAAACAACTGTGTTGGAACGCATATGGTGGCGCCACGCATGCGCACTCCAGCGGGTAGCCAAATGTGATGGGTCGCCATATGTGACGAAACACCCCCCCATATGTCCCAAATGCCAGACCCAGCCGGGTGATCTCATTCATAGGCTCTGGCATTGCCCCAAGCTAGTGAGGTACTGGAATAGCGTTGCCACCAGAATAAACAGTGTTTTCCAAACTCAGCTTGGAGGTGGAACCACTAATGTGTTTACTAGGTAGCCTAGATGAGGACTTATACCTCCCCTCGGTATACATTGCACTCATGAGACTCCTATACTTAGCCAGGAAGCTGATTGCCAGTTTGTGGCTTGTGGCACGCACCCCAAGGGAGGCGCAGTGGATCCAAATGGTCAATGCTACTCTTATTCGGGGAAAAAAAAAAAAAAACACATATCAACATAGAAATTTGCCAAAAAATGTTTCCACTATATATGGCAGAGTTGGTTAAACTCACTAGAGATGGCACCACCACAATTGGCCCTGGATAGACTGCTGATGGGAGAACTGGGCCTGTGGGGCTGTTCTGGGAGCCTTATACTGTATGACAAGAAGTGTGACATACGAAGAGTGATTTCCAGGATTGACAAATTTAAACCCATGGTGATATATCAATGGTTGGTCTAAGACTTTAATTTTAATTTAATTTATTTTATTTTAATTTTGTTTCTTTATTGAAGGAGCACTAGGACGTTCCTATGTTTTTTGGCTGTATGATAGCAGTATTGGCTTTACAGTTAACGCTACTCTTATGTTGTTGTGAGAATTAAGACTCCTGCTATTTTCTTTATATGTCCTTGTATATCATACATATGCAATATGTAACATGTAATGCCATGTGTTCTGATTAATAAAAACCTTTTTGTTGATTACAAAAAAAAAATTAAAAATCAAGAGGCTGAAAACCCGCCACCGGGGAAGAAGAGGACTTCGGCTGGCAAGGGATGTAACCACCACATCGCTGGAAGATGGAGGTCAGTATTTTGTGGATTTAGTTCCCCTTTTTAACACAGATTAGAAAACACTAAAACATGACAGGGATATGATTTCAATTTACAAATACTGTACTGGTGACCCCACAATAGGGATAAAACTTTTTCGCAGAAGAGAGTTTAATAAGACTCGTGGCCACTCATTGCAATTAGAGGAAAAGAGGTTTAACCTTAAACTACGTAGAGGGTTCTTTACTGTAAGAGCGGCAAGGATGTGGAATTCCCTTCCACAGGCGGTGGTCTCAGCGGGGAGCATTGATAGCTTCAAGAAACTATTAGATAATCACCTGAATGACCGCAATATACAGGGATATGTAATGTAATACTGACACATAATCACACACATAGGTTGGACTTGATGGACTTGTGTCTTTTTTCAACCTCACCTACTATGTAACTATGACCCTTTCCGCTTAGTGTTTATTGCGATTCCAGTAATTTTTACATAAGTGGAGACAAATATAGATGCAGTTCCCACCTGAGACTGTGCATTTGCGGTGCAGCTCCTCGTCCGCCTCTCCTCTCTCAGATGGGCGATGTTCTCCAAAGGTGTGATGGACACTTTTATCTGCCCCTGGCACTGCCCGGTGAAGTCTCCAATATTATACCAGCCACACACAGACTGGAACCCAGACAGCAGTGGAGAGAGATCTACAGCGGCAAAGCCCATCACTCGCTCTAGGTCACCTGAAAATTATGGAGGGTGATAGAGAAGGATATACATTCAAATGGCGCTCTGAGATAAAGGGTGGGGAGAAGGAAAAAAAAAAAAAAAAAACAAAACAAAACAATGTTTGATTTTACTTTCTACATTATTAGGTAAGCTCCTGCATTGTGCTAAATATTTTAGAGTCCCAGCGTTTATAAAGTGAAGAGTTGATATCTTATTGGGGCCATACACAAATGTTATTTGTGCCTAAAGTCCTGTACACACTGGCAGAATGTCGAGAGACGTTTGCTGGTGTTCTATCAGAAAGCCGCTACCCATCAGAAAGTGCAACGGAAGTGACGTTACGTTGCCGACATCTTGGTACACCCTGCATTAGGCCACACTAAGCCTACAGTCTGAAGTCATCTTTTTACACCCACCGAAGTCCTGCATTTCACACTTTTTTTTAACCAGTAAACTCAGCTTATTATTGTGAAATACAGGATTTTGAAATCTGTCAAGCTGTTTTAATGTTGAATCTTAAAGCGGAGTTCCACACATTTTTTAGTTTATTAAAAGTCAGCAGCTATAAAGAGTGTATCTGCTGACTTTTAATAAACCGACACTCACCTGTCCCACGGTCCAGCGTTGCGGCCGCCCGGAGCCTCGCTCCTCTCTCCCTCCTCGCCGCCGTCATAACCACTGTGGGCACCCAGCCTTGACAGCTTTCGGCTTCACGGCCGTGCGTGCACTGCGCATGCGCGAAACGTGCTGCACTCTGCTAGTGGCCAGGCAATCTTCTGGGACCTGTCACGTGTCCCAGAAGTGTGCAGGAGGGGAGGGGCCACCTAGAGGGAGAGGAGGAGTCGCCTAGGGGGAGAGAAGGAGTCCATAACTCCCAACTGTCCCTGATTTCGAGGGACTGTCCCTGATTTGGAACAAAGTCCCTCTGTCCCTCTTTCCTCCTTACTTGTCCCTCATTTTGGTCCGATCTATATAGTTGTATATAAAATGAACTTTTTATCTTTCAAAAAGTGTTTCTCAGTGCTAAACCTTTCATTCAATTTCTAAATTGCTGCATTTGTAGATTTTAAAAGCCAATATAAAGGAATAGTAGGGGTAAAAAAAAGTCCTTGTGGATTTAATCAACTTTTTTTTTGGTTACTTCGTCTTTAAGGGGGTGTGGCAGAGGGCGTGTCCTATGCCTACATACATTTGTTAGTAGGTGTCCCTCATTCCCATCTCAAAATGTTGGGAAGGATGGGAGTTGCCTAGGCGGCCAAGAGCAGGAAGTGGGACAGGAAGTTCCACTCTAAACTAAGTACCCACTCCCCCCCCAAAAAAATGACATGGCAAATGTGGCATATCAGGGGGTAAGGAGTGCTTAAAGCGGAAGTTCCACTTTTGGGTGGAACTCCGCTTTAAAAGCAGCGATGTTCTGTCAGATTAGCAAACCTGTGAGATCAGCAGGCTTGCCGCTGCTTTTAAAATTCAACATCAAAACAGTGTCACAAATTTCAAAATCCTGTAATTTCACTATAAAAGCTCAGTTTACTGGTAAAAATAATTGTGAAATGCAAGACTTCGGTGGGTGTAGAAAGAGGTGTGCGCTTGCCGCCCTCTGACTGTAGACTTACTGCAGGCGAGTGCCACCAAGATGGCCGCGACAGAATGCCACTTCCGTGGCATTTTCTGATTGGTAGCGGCTTTCTGACAGGACACCGGTACAAAAAAATACCGGCCGACATTCTGCCTGTGTGTATGTTGGTCTGTCCGACAGAAGCCGCCGCCCATTCAGCCGGCATCTCTAGGACATGCAAGTTGAAAACCAGCCAATGGCAGAGAGAGCTAATCTGAGTGTTCTGGTGATGTGGGGGTGGGGTGTTGGGTGGGTCATCCCTTTGTCAGAAGAACACAACAGCTCAGCGAGGGGAGATCGCTGGACTAAACTCGCATGGGGCCGGCTGAAGTGCGATTTTAAAAAGAGTCGGGAACGATTTTCAGTCTGGTTAAGGTGCAATTTCCAGTGTCCTACGCTTTAAAAATTTACACCTGAACCACTGAATGATATCGCACCGGATTCTTTTTACAAACTGCACCCGCACATCTGTGAACCCATTTTAAAGTTACAGTCTGTGGACTTGAAGGCATCTCTGTTTCAGTATCGGAGCATTTGCACGAGTACTCTTGCAAATGCTTAGTATCAGCACCACACCAACTTTCACTGCACTAAAAGGAAAGAAGCCCGGCCTGGGAACCAGTATAAATATTGAGATAGGTAATGCCCCACGTTACCGGTTGTTACTCACCTGATTTATGCCACACCTTGAACACTAGTGTCTGCTGGGGATCCAGAAGAAGTTCTTTAGACAGTCTACAGAAGAAAAAAAAGGCAACTCTTATCTTCTATAGTAAGATGAACAAATAGGCCTTATTGACGCAGGCCTCAGCTTGTACAAGAGCAATGTGTACAGCAAGATTTTACAAAACATTTGCAAAGGTTTCGAGAAGCTTCACGCAGCTTTGTTAAAGTCTTTAAAGCACTCTTTATCTCCAGTTTGGGAAGGTTCAGCAGAGAACTTAATAGGAGTGACGCTTGTAAACAAGTTACTAGCAAACGTCAGTAGGCTGCTCTAAGCTTGTTGAAGCCCGATACCAGCTTGTTTAAAATCATAGTCAGCACTCTGATTAAGATCTGTGCTTAACAACCCCATACTGGAACTAAAGTTTCTTTAAAGAAGCAGACTCATGAAAATTTCGAAAACTTTAATCCCCACATAGAACTAAGTGCATGTAGCATTTGGTCCAGTTCTAATCTAAGTCCTGTCGTTTAGCAGCGGTGTAGATGGACAGTTTTCCCTGAGTTTTCTGACCACACTGCTAGATAGGAGATGGAGTTGTGAGTGACAGCGCTGGTCTTCAGCAGCAGAGGCTCCTCTAGAAACCAGTGCTGCCATTAACCATACATTACATAACCTGTGGGCTGTATAATCTATCTGCAGTTGCTTGATAATACACACAGCCCCAGCAGATAGATCATGAAACTCTGCAGCGCCGAGTGATCTTGAAAGCGGAGTTCCACCCGTTTTTAACTTTTACAAAAAGCATAGCTGCTGACTTTTAATAAACCGACACTTACCTGCCCCACGGTCCAGCGACGTGGCCGCCCGGAGGCTCGCTCCTCTCCCCCCTTCTCTTCTCGGTGCCGTAATGGTAACTGTGGGCACCCGGCCGCGACAGCTTACGGCTTCACGCCTGGGCGCGCACTGCGCTCTCCTATTGGCCAGCCGATCTTCTGGGACCTGAGTTGTATCCCAAAAGATTGCTGGCAGGGAGGGGCCGCCTAGGACGAGAGGAGTCGTCGCCTAGGTGGCCGAAGATCGGAAGCAGGAAGTGGGACAGGAAGTCCCATGAAAAAAAGGGTACACCCCCCCTACAAAAAAATTACATGCCAAATGTGGCATGTCAGGGGGCGAGGAGGGCTTAAAGCGGAAGTTCCACTTTTGGTTGGAACTCCACTTTAACTACTATGAATGAATGGGTAGCACTGCAGGGCCGTATCAAACATGTCCTACTGAAGAAGCCTGTTAATGGGCCGTAACTTGTATGGGGGCAGAGCAATGTCAGCGACGTCATATGGTGGCCATCTTGAGGTGAGAGAAGAGCTGCCTTATTATGTCATATACTGTACATAGCACAAGTGCACATGTTTGAGTGTTAGATCCAATTTTTAAATTATAATAAATGTTCTTACATGTACAGAGAATACTATTAGTTTTCATTTTTTGCATGGGTGATTGTTCACATCAGAGGAGAGTGGAGGAGACAAGGATTGTATACAGGAGCCATCTGATCAGTGGTCCCTGAGGGGGCAAAAAACGCATCTGACCCTTGACTAGTAATCATGGTCTTTTCTGGAGGTGAGCATATACGGAGCACGGGAGGCGATTGCATGCAGATCACAGGAGAGCCATACGTTGAAGATTTATGTGCACAAGGATAATACTGGTAGATGGAAGCACATTCAAGAATGATCTTTTTGGACTTTTTTTTATTTGGACATTTAGGTTATTTAATTTGTGGTGTTGTATAGTAGAGGTTACATCATTTAATCATATATTATATCCAGGGGGTGGAGTGAAACCACTTAACTGTGTGAGCAGAAACTGTATGATTTATTGGTTGTCCTTTTATTATTTGCAATGAACATACACTTATTTTTGTGAGGGTGACTGCACTGATTGCCATTTTGTACCAATCACTACATACATGACATCAGCCCTGACAGCCTTGACCATTCATTCATAATAGTAACAAGTCACTCAGGGAGCTGGGGCTGTGGATGTTTACAAGAAGCCAGAGATAGATTACACAGCCTGTGCAGCTCTGTCTGGGCTGTGCGATAGAGCTGCCGGCTACTAGTAATAGTAAACATATAAGGCACTGGCAGCCCTATCACACAGTTCCAACAGCACTGTTTGTTTATTCATTAGAGTGGAAAGAACAGTCAGCTTAGAAAGGGGGCGGGGGCTCTATTGCTGGCTGTACCTCCCCAAAAAGGAACACCCATAAATTGGGCTAGAGACTGGGGTAGAGCTACAGCCAGCTTTAATATAAATAGGTACTTTTAAGCCACAAATATTAAAAAAAAAAAAAAAAAAAAAAAAAAGACCAAGCCGCTAAACCATCTCAACCACTGATAGCTGAAACTGTTCCAACAGGTCCTGAGATCCAACTTGAGGATAGGAGCAAACAATAAAACACATAACAGCACAAGTACTTTGTTGGTGATGTCAGAAATAATGGAAAAGTCTGTACAGGAAAAAAAACATATAGCCTCGAATTGTTTATTATGGGATTGGTCCAGAGCCACACATGATCCAGTAAGTTGTGCTATGATAGTGGCAGCACTATAATGAAAGTCAATGTCCAATCTTGCTATAAAGTCCAACAAAATGCTTTATATAATAAACAAAAAGGAAAGTAAGTCCACAAATAAGGATGAAAACACTTCACTATTAAGCGACTACAATTGCCTATTAAGGTGCTTACTGTGGTATCTGCAATGTGCAATGAGGAACCAGCATGAGCTGTACTCCATGGGGCAGTGCCCTCCCTACTTATTCCCACAGATTACGGATCATGACGTTAACAATGCTTTAGTGATGAATGGACACAGGAGCGATTGGTACAGATAGCTCACTGTGTTCATTCAAAAAAGGAAGGGGCTGGTAAATTATATATTTACTGGCCCCTTCCCCTGCTCACCATCCTGAAAGATCCCTCTGTTTGCCCACAGCAGCTGCCAGCAGGAGAAGCTGGCGGTGCTTCATTGGAGAGGGGAACACAAGGGGGGAGGGCTGGACAGCAGGGAGGGCGCAGATGGTATAACGGATTCCCTCTTCAGTGCAGCTGGAGGGAGGGAGAGAAGAAGCCAGCAACGCTGAAGGTGGAGTAACAAGAGGATTGGTGTCTGCAAAAAGGCAGTACAGCCGGTCCTCGTGTCCTGGGCCCCCCTTTTGAACGGACAGGGCCCAGGCCATGTAAAAAAGAGGGCTGGCTGTACTGCCTTATCGGTGAACCTGAAGCATGGGGTGATTAGGGTATGGCACACCCGTGCACATGCCTATGAGTCCACAAGAATCCTATATATTATCATACCACAACAAGAGCTGAGTGTATTTATGGAAGATCAACAGGTACAGCGGGGGGGAGTAATTTTGCACATTTGCCCACTGACAAAGAAATGATCAGTCTATAATTTTAATGGTCGGTTTATTTTAACAGTGAGAGAGACAGAATAACAACAGAATAATCCAGAAAAACGCATTTCAAAAAAGTTATAAATTGATTTGCATTTTAATGAGTGAAATAAGTATTTGACACCTTCATAAAACAGGACTTGGTACTTGGTGGCAAAACCCTTGTTGGCAATCACAGAGGTCAGACATTTCCTGTAGTTGGCCACCAGGTTTGCACACATCTCAGGAGGGATTTTGTCCCACTCTTCTTTGCAGATCCTCTCCAAGTCATTAAGGTTTCGAGGCTAAAGTTTGGTAACTCGAACCTTCAGCTCCCTCCACATATTTTCTATGGGATTAGGGTCTGGAGACTGGCTAGGCTACTCCAGGACATTAATGTGCTTCTTCTTGAGCCACACCTTTGTTGCCTTGGCCGTGTGTTTTGGGTCATTGTCATGCTGGAATACCCATCCATGACCCGTTTTCCAATTCAACTTGGAGAGGATCCTCAAAGAGGAGTGGAACAAAATCCCTCCTGAGATGTGTGCAAACCTGGTGGCCAACGATAAGAAACGTCTGACCTCTGTGGTTTTAGCAACAAGGGTTTTAGCACCAAGAACCAAGTCATGTTTTGCAAAGTGGTCAAATACTTATTTCATTAAAATGCAAATCAATTCATAACTTTTTTGAAATGCGTTTTTCTGGATATTTTTGGGGTTAGTCTCTCACTGTTAAAATAAACCGACCATTAAAATTATACACAGGGGCAAACGTACAAAATCAGCAGGGGGTCAAATACTTTTTTTTTTTTCCCTCACTGTATTTTAATCTGTACTTGCAGGCTGCTTTAAAGTAATAACACATGGGGAAATGTGCATACAGTAAAACCTTGGTTTGAGAGCGTTTTGCAAGACGAGCAACATTTTATTTAAAAATCTTGACTTGATATACAAGCGATGTCTTGATATACAAGTATTGTCACGTCACAACTGAGTATAAAAGAGAAGAGAGGCGCCTCTAAGTGTAGCAATATGGTTACATTTATTTAAGGTACAGCATTTAGCAACATATTGCTACACTTAGAGGCGCCCCTCTTCTCTTTTATACTTTGTAGCTCCTGCTGGATTTTGCTTCTAATCCTCTTGTGAAAACACTTAAAGGGCCGGCTTCCATCAGAGGGAAGGGGTTAATTCGTAAGGTTATTGATTATCTTGACACATAAATAGCAATGAGTTGATGAAATGCGACTCTTTACCTTGCCTGGTGCTGGAAATTCCATGTTGGAGAATCCAGGTTCTCTATGACCGGAGTAGTTAAAGGGGTTGCACTACCAGCGACAGGAAACGACACACAGCAGCTGGGTGTGGATACTTGCCGCTCCGTCAGTGGACTTCCTGCAAGAAGATGAATGGATATTTTACAGAAAGCAAAGACGGGGGGTATCGAAAACTAGATGTAGGGTACAGGGCTTGTCAGTACCAGTAAATCTGAAAGTTGAGAGACAGAAGGCAGCAAGTGGGTTTAGCAATCCTGCCAGTGGCGGCCCGTCCATACAGGGCGTCGCCCCCCTAATTCATGCGCCTGGCCCCTTATTTACATACAGGGCGCCGGAACCATGGATTCCAATAAGGTTTTTTTTTTTCTGTTTTTTTTTAGAAGAGCATGTTTAGAGCCTGAGGCTCGAATTGGCTTCAAAAAAGAGTGGGCTCAGAGCACATGTTTTGTAAGCTTGAACTTATATGTAGGGTTGCACCAGTACGCCCCGGTTCACACAGGGGCGGCACGACTTGCAGGTCGCCTCACCGAGGCGACCTGCACACGACTTACACGGCGACTTGCAAAACGACTTCTGTATAGAAGTCTATGCAAGTCGCCTCAAGTCGCCCCCAAAGTAGTACAGGAACCTTTTTCTAAGTCGGAGCGACTTGCGTCGCTCCTATTAGAACGGTTCCATTGTACAGAACGGGAGGCGACTTGTCAGGGGGCTAGGTCGCCTGACAAGTCGCCCCTGTGTGAACCGGCTCAAACAGTACGGATACCTTTGCGGTGCGATCTGAGCCCATACAAAATGAATAGGCTCAAATTGCACTGCAAAGAATGGCATGTGATTTGAACAGGCATGCGGTGCGGTTCCTGTCCAAAACGCATTGCAGTTTCCTGCACCGCTCCTGAGTGAACCCAGGCTGAAGTCACTATGCCACACAGGAGCGGTGGGGGAAACCGCGTGCGATTTGGACAGTAATCGCACCATATTTCTGTATAAATCACATGTGATTCTTTGCAGTGCGATTTGAGCCTCCTTTTATTTTTGTATGGGCTCAGATCACACCGCATTCTGGTTCAAATCACATGTGAATCTTTGCAGTGTGATTTGAGCCCATTCATTTTGTATGTGCTCAGATATCGGTTTCGGAGCATTTGCATGAGTAACAGTACTCGTGCAAATGCTTAGTATCGATACTGGTTTTGGTGCAATCCTAATTATTTCTACTCAATATAATTTGTAATATACAATTGTAGTAGTATTTATTGTTTATTATTCAAGAATGTAAAGGAGTGGAAAAACTGTCCTATGGAGTCCCCACAATCACGCCATATGCCTGTCTGATCAAGTGACTGATCGCCTGTATGAGATACCTCCCGATGAGGCAGATTATACTGCGAAACGCGTCAAGGGTTTTTAGTTAATAATAATGTACATGATAATGTCACTAGGGTCCGTTGCTGTAGTCAATGAAATGTGCAAATGTATATAATCAAATTTTATATACATAAATAAATAAGAATTTGAATGTTTGTATAAAATATAAAAAGATGTAATTTTTATTCCAGAGGTCTATATTGTTGACTGATAACCTCACTATTTTTCTTTACGAGTAGCATTTGTTTATCGTTGTTTTAAAAACTTTGCTTACAAAGGGCTCTTTCACACTTGTGGACTCCGCCAGGCAGATGACAGGTCTGTGTCCGCTCTGCTGATGCGGAGCGGACACGGACACATCCAGCTTTCCTCTATGGGTGGTCAGAGGTAAACGGACTTCCTGACATCCGATCCGATTGATGAATGGATGGATAGGGAGCAGATTTCCCATCTGTCTTTAATAGACTGGATCGGATGTCGGCGGGTGAAATAGGAAACGTCCGCTGACATCCGAGGGCAATGGAGGGTCCGATCAGGTCCACCTAAAAAACTGACAGGCGGACCCGATTGGGCGGCCCGTGTGAAAAGGGGCCCAAGTATCATTTTTACTTAAAGGTGTTGTAAAGGCAGAAGGTTTTTTTCATATTGCATTCTATGTATGAAGATAAAAAGCATTCTGTGTGCAGCAGCCCCCTAATACTTACCTGAGGTCCCTCTCTGTCCAGCGATGTCCACAAGTGTCTCAACTGTCCGAGATTCTCCTTTCTGATTGGCTGAGACACAGCAGCGGCGTTATTGGCTCCCGCTGCTGTGAATCAAAGTCATCTAACCAGTCAGGGGAGAGAGGGGGCAGGGCTGGGGCTCAGTGTCCGAATGGACGCAGGGAGCTGTAACTCAGCTTGGGTGCCCCCATAGCAAGCTGCTTGCTGTGGGGGCACTGAACAGGAGGGAGGGGCCAGGATCACAGGAGAGGGACCCGAGAAGAGGAGGATCGGGGCTGCTCTGTGCAAAACCAACTGCAACAGAGCAGGTAAGTATAACATGTTTGTTATTTTTATAGGAAAATAAAAAGGGGCCTTTATAATTACTTTAAAGCAGAGTTCCACCCACTTTTGAGAGGTGGTCTCAAACGAAAGACCACCCCTCGTTTTTTGGATATTTAAAATGTATTTTTATTTTTTTCTTTAGTACCTTTTTTGGAAGTACTAAGCGTACTTCCGATCCAGCCGGGCCACGGCCCAGGACGTCACGTCCTCTTCTGCGGCGAGCCCCACCCGTTGTCTTCTGGGACCTGTGTGTGTCCCAGAAGACAAGCTGGCCATTCACAAAGCGCCGCACGACTCGCGCATGCGCAGTGGGAAACTGGCAGTGAAGCCGCAAGGCTCCACTGCTGGTTTCCCTTAGTTGGAATGGCGGCGCCTACCACATGATCCAAAGGACAGATCGGTCTCAGGGGGCCGACATCGCGGGCTCCCTGGACAAGTAAGTGTCCTTATTAAAAGTCAGCAGCTACACTGTTTGTAGCTGCTGACTTTGAAAAAAAAAAAAAATGTTGCCACTGGAACAACGCTTTAACATATGTAAGGCAGCAAAAAGGTGGTCTTTACCGCCCACACTCTGAACATATGCGTCACTGGGCGGCTGAGGTTTCTGTGCTTACAGGTCATGATCCCCACTAATGACTGATAGCTGGCAGACCAGCTTCCCAATCATGTGACCACTGTGACAGCCAATCACATGATTGCTGATCCTTCCCACTCCCCCTTGGACGTTCAGAACATTTTAAACAGGCACCGGGGAGGGCGGGAAGGGGTTAAAGTGTAAATAAAACCAAAACTACTTTTTTTTTTTTTAAGCTTTGAATTGAGCATGCAAAGGGTTGGGACCTCTGTCAAGTTTTTTCACCCATTGGGGAGATTCACGCCATGCTTTTGTTGCTTTTGTTGCTGGGACAGAACGTGAGGGGAAATCCACAACTTTGAAGTTGACATCAAAGCAAGAGGTAATTCGTAAATCATTTAAACACCTGTTCCAAGAACAACTAAGGCTGGCCATACACGGTCGAATTTTGAAAATAATTTTCTTTTGAAAAATCAGAAAATAGTGAGTTTTGTGATCTGATGATGCCACCATTGATTTCAAAATTCGGCCAACCAAGCCTTCAATTTCACCTCCTGTTTCTACAGAAAAGAATTTTGGTGGCTGGGAATCTTCTTTTCTTTCCGGGAATTTTCTTTTCTTGCACATGCGCATTTCTTTTTCGATTTACATTTCTCGCACGATTCTCCCATCATTGATTAGGAAAATCGTTAGTTTTTCAAAAAATTTTCAACATGTGTGATTACTCAAATTTGATGGCCACGCGAAAATTGGCTGTTGCTGCAGCCCACTAATGATGCGAAATTCGAACCTAAATTCTTAGATAAGATTTTCGAAAGAAAATTCTTTCAAAATTCGACCCATGTATGGCCTGCCTAAGATGGGAATTACCAAAGTGGAGATTTCCTCTTTGGTTGTTTTTGTTATTTGGTCCCCCCCATCAGGGTGATGCAACAGGAACTGAAAGGAGTCTTAACCCATCCTTATTTTTTTTTAGATAAAGTAAGTTTTGCCTTTACATACACTTTAACCGCTTGCCGACCAGCCGCCGCAGTTGTACTGCGGCAACATGGCTCGGCTGCGTGAACCGCCGTCATGTTACGTTGGTTCGTATTTTGTCCACTAGGGACGTGCGCCCACGGAGCCGATGTGAGTGCCCAGGGGTCGCGATCACCGACGGGCTCCCGCGATCGCTGGGGGCACACAGAGAACCAGGATCTGTGTGTGTAAACACACAGTTTCCGGTTCTATGAGGGGAGAAGTGACGGATCGTCTGTTCATACAGAGAGTATGAACAGACGATTTATCTCTTCCCCTGCACTGTCCACTCCCCCCTTCAGTTAGAACACACACGAGGGAACACATTAACCACTCGATCGCCCCCTAGTGGTTAACTCCTTCACTGCCAGTGACATTTTTACAGTAATCAATGCATTTTCATAGCACTGATCGCTGTAAAAATGCCAATGGTCCCAAAAATGTGACAAAATTGTCCGATGTGTCCGCCATAATGTCACAGTCCCGATAAAAATTGCAGATCGCTGCCATTACTAGTAAAAAAAAAATAATAATAAAAATACCATAAAACTATCCCCTATTATGTAGATGCTAAAACTGTTGCGCAAACCAATAAATATACGCTCATTGCGATTTTTTTTTACCAAAATTATGTAGAAGAATACGTATCGGCCTAAGCTGAGGAAAAAAATTGTTTTTTTTTATAAATTTTTTTGGGGGAATATATACTTTAGCAAAAAGTTAAAAATAATATGTTTTTTTTTCAAAATGGTTGCTCTTTGTTTATAGCGCAAACAATAAAAACCGCAGAGGTGATCAAATACCACCAAAAGAAAGATCTATTTGTGGGAAAAAAAGGACGTCAATTTTGTTTGGGTGCAACTTCGCACGGCCGCACAATTGTCAGTTAAAGCGACGCAGTGCCGAATCGCAAAAAGCGCTCTGGTCAGGAAGGGAGTAAAATCTTCCGGGGCTGAAGCGGTTAAACACTATAGTGTACATGGGGAGGGGGGGGGGGGGGGGAGCATTCTTTATTATACATGCTAAAACAGCTTACAGATGCAGTGAGGGCAAAAGGCATTCTGACATCACTGGCTGCCTGCTGGTTCTTATTCAGTAAGCATATAAAAGAATCCAGGCAACAAGCATTTGCAGATGGATAGGTCAGCAACCGCAGATTATATTATTGCACACATGACAGGTCTTCTTTAATGCATGTTACTGTACAGCATGTAAATGAGCTCACATACCTTTCAAGCTGAGATGCATTGCACGTTCAACAACGATGTTCACAGCAAATGTGTTTTCCACATCCACACAGACTGGCTGACTGTCGGGGACTGCAGACGGACCCTCACCTCTCGGAGAAGATTTCTTACTTTCAATGCGATCCTCTTTTCTGCGGTCATCATCCACCGAGGAGTCCTGTTCTGCTTCCTCCTCAGAGAGGCTCTGGTCCTCTGCAGAGCTTGTGCAATGGGCAGTGACTGATGGGTGATGATAGGCTGAGCTCAGGGACAGGTGAACCCTCACCGCTGCCCCCTGCAGGTTGGGCACATTGCGCTTAAACAGGGGATAAACACCTGCAGATGAGGGATAGATGGTTAACTCACACTGAAAACACACTAGTCAATAAGACATCTGGTATTGTAAATTATCATGCAGAATTTGTTATTTTGTAGGATCAAAAACCTAATTTTCAACTACCCAAAGGATTTGGACCAAATTAAATTCACCGGGCAATGACGAGGCTGCATTAATGGGCAATGGCGAGGCTGCATTGATGGGCAATGGCGAGGCTGCATTGATGGGCAATGGCGAGGCTGCATTGATGGGCAATGGCGAGGCTGCATTGATGGGCAATGGCGAGGCTGCATTGATGGGCAATGGCGAGGCTGCATTGATGGGCAATGGCGAGGCTGCATTGATGGGCACTGACCCTTATTTTGCTTCTAATTTCAAATTTAAGTTTTTTTCCTGAAACTTCCCTCTTAAAATGAAGGTGCGTGTTATAGGCCGATAAATACGGTATATATTTCTTTGTCGGTTTATCACGCTTCATTTTTTAAAATATTCTTCATTTCAATGTTGGCACTTTAAAATAATTGTTGGAATTAATACCAGGAGATAGCGCAGCATAGTCATTCCCAATTTATATTGTCTTCACACGGCTTTATGAGACGTGATTAGTGCTAGCAGCTGTCGATCATTACTACGCACCAATTATATTTTTATTTTAATATTTTGTATATTTTATTAAATTTATTTTCACAACAGGTAGCTCGCAAGATCCTCATAGTTTGGTCATTAAAGCGCACCTGTGCCCGGACTACGGACATTAAAGCGGAGTTAAAAAAAATAAATAAAAATTGCTAGAAAGTAGGGAGGAAACCTCTTCCTTCTATCGAGTTTTTAATTTTTGTGTACACTGTATGGTGCCTGTGCTGTGCAGTGTATACTCTCAGCATCTCTGTTGGGAATGGGCCAGATGCTGGAGATGAAGTAACTTCACAGAAGCGGGTGTTACTTCATCAGTGGCCCCTCAATGGCTAAAAGAGGATCACCGCAGGACCCGGAAAAAAAATAAAAATAAAATCGCCGGTGGTGACAGGATCCTGCCCCTGACATTATTTGAGGACAGCACAGAAAGAGGTAGGTAGGTGTGTGCAAGGTAACAGGATTTTCTTTAAGCCTCTAACACTTCTCTCCCATATCACACCCTATCCTGGCTGCATTGCCACTGTAACAGGCTAGCAACTTGGAGAAACAGAGGACAAGAGAGACATAAAAGTGAACCTATGATGACAGATTTATGAGAACAGCCAGTAAACACTTATAAGGATATAATTATGCAGACTTTGAAGTTAACTTCCTAAGACCATATATATATGCAAAGTTTAAAAACAAGAAAAACCAAAGTGGAAAGCTGTCAATACAATTTTCTCTCTAATAAAGTTCTTTTAAAAAAGGCCAATTAATGAAAATTGGGTACAGTAAAACCTTGGTTTGAGAGCGTTTTGCAAGACAAGCAAAATTTTTAAAGAAATTTTGACTTCATATACAAGCAATGTCTTGATATACAAGTAGCGGCACATCACATCACAACTGAGTATAAAAGAGAGGCGCCTCCAAGTGTAGCAATATGGTTACATTTAATGAAGGTACAGTGGAACCTCGGATTACGAGCATAATCAGTTCCAGGTTAATGCCCGTAATCCAAAGTACTCGCATATCAAAGCAAGTTTCCCCATAGATGTCAATGGAAACAAAAATAATTAGTTCCGCATTGACTTCAATACCGCATGCGGCCAGAGGTGGGGGGGCGCCAGAGAGCCTCGTTAACAGCCGGAAAGGCCTGAGGACACCTCGGCTGACTTCGGCAAACCTCGGAAAGACTCAGTTCCTGAGGTTTGTCGAGGTCAGCCGAGCTGTCCTCGGGCCTTTCCGTGCATTTCCGAACGGCGCTGATGGGCTCCGGCGCCCCCCCCCCACCTCAGGCCAAACGCGGTACTGCACACACTTTGGCCTGAATCATGCTCGTTTTGCGAGACAACACTCGCAAACCGAGTTATGATTTTCAAAAATACAGTGCTCGTATTGCGAAACGCTCGTTAACCGCGTTACTCACAATCCGAGGTTCCACTGTACAATGCTTAGCAACTCACATGGTTGATGATTAAAACAGGCACATCTAAGTATGCAGGCATCCGGGGTAAAGCTGTCCACATAGACCGTCATCCACACCGCTATCGACGTTATCCCTTCCACGCTGCGCTCCACGAGCGGTTCAAATTGCTGTACTGCAGGGTAGTCTTCCCGGTCACAGACTGACAGCGGTGAGAGCTGGCGGTGCAGAGGATGGTCTATGTGGACAGATTTACCCCGGATGCCTGCATACTTAGATGTGCCTCTTTTAATCATCAACAAAGTGAGTTGCTAAATGTTGTACCTTCATTAAATGTAACCATATTGCTACACTTAGAGCCGCCTCTCTTCTCTTTTATACTCTGGAGCTCCTGCGGGATTTTGCTTCTAATCCCCTTGTGGAGGCTTCCATTTGTGGATGGACATTTTATGGTTACACAACCTGATCACATTGCTATAATCTTTTTATATGGACTATAAACTGAAGGATTTATGAATAAATGGTTGTGGAACGAATCATTTGAGTTTTCATTATTTCTTATGGGGAAATTCGCTTTGATATACAAGTGCTTTGGATTACAAGCATGTTTCTGGAACGAATTATGCTCGCAATCCAAGGTTTTACTGTATAAATAAATTGTACATTTGGAGGATAAAAGCACTATGTAGTTCTTTCTTCCTGGTTATAACTGAATCATAACCTGGAGGAGCGGAGGAGTGAAAGCACCCAGTGTATGACAGGGGGCCACATTTAAAAGGGACCAGGAGCATCTGTTACAGTGGGATAAGGAGCAAATAACTGGATTGTAAAGGAACACATCTCAAGGCGCGCAAGCCATTTATGATCTTACGTAATATTTGTGGGTCATAAATTTAAGGTGAGAGCACAACTGGTGGAGGGGTGTGTGCACGGTGCATAGAATATATAATAAAGGAGACGCAGAGGACAGTGTGAGAGATTTAGAAGTCACTGGCTGCATATTGTTCCAAGTTAGTATTTCAAATTCTGTCACATTAAACATGATACAAGCAAAATTCTTTAAGGCCTGGCTCACATATGTACGGCCGTGGTTTCCAGCCTGGGGTCTGGTGCATTTCTGTTCACTGGTTCAGATGCGATTCAGGTCCAAATTTCTGCCTGAATTCGCACTTGAACCGGACCCAAAAACGCACAGGAACCTCCCTGTTGGAGTTTCCATAGAAATGATGAGTAACAATCTCAGCTAACATAAAGCTAATCTATATATGTAACTGTTGTATTCCAAAGGCAAAAATATATTTTGGGAGAAAATTGTTAATCATTCCTCTTTTATGTGACCTACCACTAACAGAGAGGGTCCGGGAGGTGGTCTCTGCCAGAGCGGTCATGTCCACATAAGCACAACCAAGGAGGCGGTCGGTATCTTGAGGTCTTGGCCCGGTAGTGTCTTTCCCATAAGAGCGCCAGATCTGGATCTCCAACTTCTCCTCTCGCAGGTACCACACCAATGGCGGATTCTTCATAAGTTCTATCCTCCTAGTCTGCTCAAACACTACAGTGGCCTGTTGGCCATCTTCTGAGAAGGTTGGTTTTCTCAACTGGGAGCAGACTGCATCTTTATCATACAGCTTGTACCGCAGGTAGCAATGAGTTTTCTTGTGGATGTGCTTGTGTCCTGCCAGCAAGAGAGAGTGAACCGGAAGCCAGATTTTGGGAACAGTGACGGAAAGATTGACTAAGTCTTCTTTTTCCCAGCCATCTCTGACACTTCCAACAACTTCCTCCTCTACATCATTCCATCCTAAGCCTCGAGCCACCTCCAGGACTCGATCTCTGTCTGAATGGTGAGCAAAGTTCACTGAAAGCTCCAGACCTCCAACCACATTGCTCAAGACACCTGCCGTGCCAGAAAGAGTGGAATCCGAGGGTAATATTATTGGGTACCAGCCAGATATTCCTGGGAAAAGAAGAGCCAGCATGAATATCTACGACTGAAGACAAAGGAATTGAAGAAGAGAATAGAAGAACTGTGCAGAGGGGCATCTGGTACAACCTGGGGCTGAAGTCATTCGAGCACAATCTTTTAAATAGACTCCGTCACCAGTATAAACACAGAATTTTTAATATTGATATAATAGTGCTTTATGTGTAACTACTATTGCCCCATTTGGGCAATTTTCGTATCACACAATTGCAGAGTTACAAGTAGAACAAAAATGAGGATCTGATACTATTGGGCGTTTCAGAGTCTTCTCTTTCCTGCAAACTTCTGATGCTCCTTCCCCACCAGCTACTTCCCTCATGCTATAGTGCTGCTCTCTCAGCACTACTATTTTACTTATACTGAGGCTGTGTGCAGGAAAGCAGCTACAATTACAGTTTCAGTGGGGTTTGTCTACATTTGCTGGGGCTGGGAGCAGTTCTCCCGGCACACAGCCTCAGCTGTCAAATACATTCGACGCAAGTGGTGGGAGCAGCAGAGAGGCAGCCCGAAAGAGAAGAGTCCAAAACATCAAACGCTATTATATTAATATAAAGATTAAGGTGCTTATTCTGGGACAGGGTCTCTTTCAAGTAGTAGTAAACCGCTGTGTGTCTTTTTTTGGAACCTGCAAGGTAAAGCCATAATGTGCTAGTATGCATCTTACCTTCTAGTGGTGAGCTGTCACCACTGACAAGGCTTCCATCTTCACCCAGTCTTCCTTTCCGGGTTCGTTGACTTTGGCTGTGCGAGTGTCCGGAGCCGCGATGACGTCACTCCCACGCATACGCGTGGGAGCCGCAGCTTAGGGGTACAGGACTCTGAAGGAACGGCATAGGTGGCCGTTCCTTTAGAGCGCATGCACTGGTGATGTCACCAGCTGCATGTACAATAAATATAAACGGTGCACGTTTAGGCGATATTTACAGTACCTATAGGTAAGCCTTATTATAGGCTTACCTGTAAGTACAAATTATGCATGGGAGTTCACTCCCACTATACGTATATATATATATATATATATATATATATATATATATATATATATATATTTTTTTTTTAAGCTCACAGGGATAAAATCTGACTTCAGATATTAGAAGACAGTTGGATGGGCGCATGTGATTCAACTTTTTAATTTTCATACTGATACATAAACATGCACATGTTAATCCAAAATGTATTAATGGATATAAAAGGTAGGGGAGAAATGGTCAGACATCTTTTGTAACACATATACTGCCAAGTTTTCAAGGTCGGCTCTGGATTGCCCCTTTATGCCTCGTGTTCTTTTCAATTGGTTGGCAAGGCTGCTGATTCATACGGATACATAAACATGCACATGTTAATCCAAAGCTTGTGTATTAGTAGCTAAAAAGACAGGGGAGAAATAGCCTGAGCTCTGCAGTTGTGCGTGTCCCCTTGGTTGCAATCTTTTTTACATGGACGCCTAACGTAATTGGTGAAAAGACAGAACAGTATTCTACAATTTCTTGCATATTGAATAAGATTCCCTGCATAGCACCAGTAGACCCTTAAAACCTGCAACGCAAATACTGACCAGTTTTCGTGACAGGCTCTGGATTGGCCCTTTATGCCTCATAGTTACATAATAGGGGAGGTTAAAAAAATACACAAGTCCATTAAGTCTAACCTATGTGTGATTATATGTCAGTATTACATTGTATTTCCCTGTATGTTGTGGTCATTCGGGTGCTTATCTAATAGGTTTCTTGAAGCTATCGATGCTCCCCGCTGAGACCACCGCCTGTGGAAGGGAATTCCACATCCTTGCCGCTCTTACAGTAAAAAACCCTCTACGGAGTTTAAAGCGGAGTTCCACCCTATTTTACATCTTTTGCTCAATCACATTACAGCAATGTATTCAGTTATAAATGGAACTTTTTTTTTTTCTTGTGTACCTGTGTTTTTGTCATGTCCTTCTCTGCTTCCTGTATGTGTCCACTGCGGATATGGGCGGGTATTTTGCGGGTATTCCGTCATTTCCTGTGGGCCGCACTGTCTCCTGGGAGCTCGTCTCATTGTTCCCAGGAGTCATTGCGGAGGTCTGCCGCGAGTTCTCACAGGATTTCGATGCATGCAGGTCTCTCCCTACTGAGCTTTGCTTTGTTATCTCTTTTTTTTGTATTGGTTTAGTTGCCATCGCAACGGGTCAGGAACCTTCAACGCCGCCGCCCGTAAACACTGAGCATGCGTGGAAAAGAGCGGTGAATGCTGGGAGCTCAGCATTCAACGGATCCCGGAAATCAATGCTTGTGGGCTTCACATGCCCACAAGCAAGATGGGAATGGCCAGGATTACTTTTTATAAATAATACTTATTACAAACGAAAACGGACAGCAGCAGATTTAAAAAACTGAAACAGTGAGTATTACTTTATGATTGTGAAAGTGTCTGAATGACTACAACAACAAAAAATTGAATGGTCGCGGGAACTTCGCTTTAAGGTTAAACCTCTTTTCTTCTAATTTTAATGAGTGGCCACGTGTCTTGTTAAACTCCCTTCTGCGAAAAAGTTTTCTCCCTATTGTGGGGTCACCAGTACAGTATTTGTAAATTGAAATCATATCCCCTCTCAAGCGTCTCTTCTCCAGAGAGAATAAGTTCAGCGCTCGCAACCTTTCCTCATAACTAAGATCCTCCAGACCCTTTATTAGCTTTGTTGCCCTTCTTTGTACTCGCTCCATTTCTAGTACATCCTTCCTGAGGACTGGTGCCCAGAACTGGACGGCATACTCCAGGTGCGGCCGGACCAGAGTCTTGTAGAGCGGGAGAATTTTTGTTTTATCTCTGGAATTAATCCCCTTTTTAATGCATGCCAATATTTGTGTTCCTTACAACTATTTAACAAGGCTGCTGATTGTAGTGATGGGTCAAGTGCAAGTTGAAAAGGGTTGCAGTAGGTTACCAGAATCAGCGACCATGGAAAGTTTTTACTTTATGCTTTTCCTGAGCACCCTTGAAAACTGTGAAATCAGGATGCGTGCATTATGCAAATATTGACTTTTTCCTAAGATTAATCTCTAAAGAGGTTACTGAACCAAGGGCAGAACAGTAGTTAAGTGGCACTTCCGCTCGGCAGCACTAGGATTTTCGGTTCACCCCAACCACAGCACTACCTGCCTGGGGTTTGCATGTTCTACCTGTGCCTGTGTGGGTTTCCTCCGGGTACTCTGGTTTCCTCTCACACATCAAAGACCTGCTGGTAGGTTAATTGGCTTCTGTCTAAATTGGTCTTAGTATGTGTATGTATGAATGTGAGTTAGGGACCTTAGATTGTAAACTCCTAGAGGTCAGGGGCTGATGTGAATGTACAACATATGTAAAGTAAAAAAAAAAAAAAAAACTAATTGAAAAAACTATTTGCAGGAAAGGACTTTATAAGCACACACATATAGGATAAAATTTAGATTTTTATTTGGATAAAGTTAAAATCGTATTTTACAAAACATAAAACAAAGTCACATCATAATGATATATGACCCCAGAGACTCAAATAATACCTCCAAATATTAAATTCTAATCCAGTGGGATGAAATTAGAAATAACCAATAACAGTTATTTCTAATTTCATCCCACTGGATTAGAATTCAATATTTTGAGGTGTTATTTGAGTCTCTGGGGTCATAGATCATTATGATGTGTCTTTGTTTTATGTTTTGTAAAATATGATTTAGCTTTATCCAATTAAAAATCGAATTTTTATCCTATATGTGTGTGCCTATAAAGTCCATTCCTGAAAATAGTTTTTTTTTCTATTAGTTTTTTTTTTTTCAATCTACATTGGGACGTTGGCACATTAGTACCTGTGTGTGCACAGTGTCACCCTGTGAGGATGCACGTTAAATCTCTCTAAACTTTTCTGACATATTTGTGTAAAGTGCTGCATAAATTGTCACGCGCTATATAAATACCTGTAATAAATGAATAAAAAAATGACATTGTATTGTGGGATGCATAACAACACAATTACCTGATCTTTTGCTGAGCAGATCTAGAGTAGGGATTCTCACCACACCCAGATGGTAATCATGGGCTGGGTGAATTTTACCAACACCAGCTTAAGACAAAAAAAAGATTGGTTAGTAAGAGGTGATGAGCCTTCTCA
Source organism: Lithobates septentrionalis (assembly GCA_037952835.1). Taxonomy (NCBI): domain Eukaryota; kingdom Metazoa; phylum Chordata; class Amphibia; order Anura; family Ranidae; genus Lithobates; species Lithobates septentrionalis. The sequence goes on along the minus strand of JBBDGP010003123.1, from coordinate 211,524 downwards.
GGGAATGAACAAACAGCACAAAATACAAAATAAATGAGGAAATCACAAGTTTGTATCTTCTGTAATGCAGTAAAAGTTAGCGTGTGCTTTGCCCATACAAAAGATCACTTTGATACTTCCCAGCAGTACAAAGATTTAATCTCCTGCTGCTCCATTTTCTCTCCAGAAGGAGCATGCGACTCACTCCCCTAAGGCTCGATTCACACCTATGCATGTTGCTTTTGAGCGTTTTTGGAGGTTTTTTTTCATGCTTGCCACGTTTTTGAGCAGCGTTTTTGCGGAGTTTTGCGTTTTTTTTTTACAGTTTTTTTTACAGCCTAAAAAAAAAACCAACAAAAAAAAAACAAACGGCAAAAACGCATCAAAAACGCTGTAAAAACGCTGCACTTGCGTTTTTGATGCTTGTCCATTGAATTCTATTACATGCAAAACGCTGCATTTTGCATGAAAAATAGTCCCTGACCCTTTCCAAAAATGCAGAGATACAAAAAGGCATTGATGTGAACATGTTCCATAGGAACCCATGTTAAAAAATTCCCATGTATTTCTGCAAAATGCATCAAAAAACGCGCTAGTGTGAATGGAGCCTAAAGGCTCATATACACGGTGCGAAAAATCAGTGGTCATCAACCCTGTCCTCAGGGCACACTAACAGGCCAGGTTTGCAAGATAACTGAAATACATCCCAGGTGATATCATTTGCTGCTCAGTGATTGCAGTATTCTAGTCTACATCTCCTCAAGGTAATACATAAAACCTGGCCTGTTAGTGGGCCCTGAGGACAGGGTTGATGACCACTGTTGTAAACTACTGCTCGTAATCAACAATTAACATTCGTGACGCGGCAATTGATGAAATGTCAAAATTCTCATCTTCTTAAATGGGATAATAATGAAACTGCTTTGCATGTAGTTATGCCAAACGCATTTTAAAAGGCATTTATTTTGTACGATCTGAAAATCATGAATCAACATTCACCAAACTTCTACTAACACAAAATTAGCAGAAGGGGCCCAAAGGGTGGCGGTTAAGAAATTAACTTCCTCTTAATACTCTCATAGTACGTCACTACATTCGTGTTTGTGAAACGACAATTTGCATATCATTAGTATGTTAAGACAAAATCCTGCACACGCCCATTTGACAAAAATCAGACGCTCGGTCGTCCAAGAATCAGACCGAGTGTACGAGGCTTTACTCTGGGATGCTTGGGGATTTGTTGGGTACTGTCATAGTAGCCAGGAGAGGGTTCCTCAGCCCTGTGTAAGCTCTGACCAGACCAGGGGTAGGCAACCTGGGGCCCTCCAGCTGTTGTGGAACTACATTTCCCATGAGACATTGCAAGACTGGCAGTTACAATTACTCCCAGAGGCATGATGGGACTTCTAGTTCTGCAACAGCTGGGGGGCCCCAGGTGGTCTTCCCCTAGACTAGACCAATTCAGAGATTACATAGGGCTTCCTTTCCTAACATCTGGCAGGTGAACAGAGCAGCAGGAAAGTGAAGTAAACCTGAATATGCAGTGAAGGGATGGGGGCATTAAAATAGAACTTATTGTCAGGCGATTCCAGGTCCCTACCCTTCCTTTCTCCCCCTTACCTTGCTCTTATCTCCCTTTCTCTTCCTCATCTTTGCTCTCTGTTCCTTTTCTCTTGATGGGTTCCGAAGTCCTCTTTAGTTGTTTAATGGTACCCAGGACTACTTAGAATGGGGTTATTGCCATACATGTTCTGGCTACTTTTGCAAACTACAGGGTTTCCCCCAAAACACATATATGTTACATTTAGGTTTAATCGGATCATTTGAGGAGGTCTTCCTTTATGCTGTGCGGTTTGTGTTCCTCATGTCCCCAGTCATAGCCCCATGCGTCTGCGGACTGGGTGCTTTTTGTATTACTGCGCATTTCAATGATATACCTGCAATAAAAATGATTGAACCGGAACATAGAACCTATTGCTTTGCCATCCAGGGACAGACCATAGCATTTTATTATTTTGGTTGGGCAGCCAGGGGTCTTCATGACATTGACAGCATACAGCTGAAAAGAACATGGTGGTCTGCCTGTAAACGCGCTATACAAAAACAGAGGCTAAATGGCCGCCCACTAGCATAATCTGCAACATAGACTGCCATAAAAGAGAAGAATTGCCTCTCCTGCTGCTCTCTTAATAATTTCTATCTCCTGCTCCCTCCAGTGCTCAGCGGTTCCTCACACCAACATTCACGTCACTAGAAGACACAGTAATGACCTGAAGGTCGGTGAGAGAAACTGCTGAGCACCGGAGGTGACCAAAGCATCACCAGTCTTTACTTTCTAAAGATGGCTTCAGCTGAGGATTTCTCTTTAGTGAGGGATAAATCGATCATTTACTTTTTAACAGGAACCCACTTTTATGAGCAGTTTTAATTTGGTGACAGGGTTGCTTTAACTCTTCATTCTCCTACATCTACAGTACATCTGGAAAGTATACACAGAGCTTCACTTTTTACAGAATTTTTTATGTTACAGCCTTATTCCAAAATGGATTAAATTCATTATTTTCCTCAAAATTCTACACACAATCCCCCATAATGACAACGTGAAGGATAATTTTTTTTCCCATTTTTTATTTTTAATATATTTGCAAAGATTTCAAACAAACGTCTTTCACGTTGTCATTATGGGGTATTGTTTGTAGAATTTTGAGGGAAATAATGAATTTAATCAATTTTGGAATAAGGCTATAACATAACAAAATGTGGAAAAAGTGAAGCGCTGTGAATACTTTCCAGATACACTGTACTGAAGGATAAAACTGGACAAAGCTGCCGCAAGATACAACAGCACATTCCAAATAACCCAGATGGAAGGTTAAGGAGAGACGGATTACCAGATGTGACGCTCTGGTGGTGAATGGACAGTGCAATCTCGGAGGAGTGAAGGATCTCTGCCAGGCTACACGCCTCTCCGCTGCTTCTCTGAGTCAAAATATTACAGGGGAACTCCGAATGGTGGTCGAACTCAGGGCAAAAGCTGCGAGCCACAGTACGGGTGTTGCGACTTTCCACCTCTGGTAAGAACGATGGGCGAATAATGACAAAAGCGTTCACCCCGACCTCTGCGCTGTACTGAAATGATGGGTCTTCTTCTGCGAGAGCCCTGAGAGAAATAGAAAATTATAACATGTGTACAAGGCCATTAAACTGTCCAACCAAAAGGGATAGTTCAGTTGTGGAAGGAGCTTGCAGGATTTTTATAACTACTAAGGGCTCCAGTAGTCCACTTTCTTTTTTTTTTTTAAAGATTCATACTTACCTAGGTGGAGGCAGCATTAGTCCAATGCTGCGTCTGTCCCCCGGCGCCTCTAACACCGAGCGATCAAACACTGCTGATTGCTTGCTTCTCAGAGGTCCCTGAGCAGAGACCTGCTCACTGTCAGTCAGCGGCTCTCTGCTCTGCCCCCCTTCCGCGCTTACTGGAGCCCTGGGCTGTGGAGGGGCGGGAGCAGACAGCTCAGGCTCTCCGCAGCTTGCTGAGATGCTGAGTTGGGTGCCAGTCCAGGCATGTGAGCGGATCCTGACTCCACTGTCGCGATCTTGCCCAAGCCTAGAATGGCTCTGTGATATCAGCCGACAGCGGGCTTCATCCACAGGAAAAGAACAGCCAAATGAGCTTTGGCTGTACTTCTCCTTTTAAATAAATAGGTGTTTCACCAGACCTGCAGAAACACCGCTCAGCGCCAGGTACCCAGACAGACCCAGAGTGTAGATATAATAATATAGATACTTAAAATCCTAGTGAACATTCAAAAGTGCATAAACGTAAATATACATCAATATGCGACTATAAATTATTCACAAACATATGAATGAGATTAAACTCCACTTTTTCTGTTTAAGCAGAGAGAAAATCTAATAAAAGCAGCTGTCTCAAACCAAAAAATACCAATATTGAATCTGTGTTAAAAGTAATCCTAATAAGACTAAATTATCACACTAGACAGCGCTCGTGTTGAGCAATTGAAATATGTGGCCAACAACACATAAAAAGGACATTCATATAACAAAAAAGTCCCTAAAAAGTCCCTAAAAAGTCCCTTAAAAGAGAGTCCCTTATATAGGGTAGTGATGTAAAAGTTCAGGGTGTAGTTTAGATAATTAACAGGTGATCACGAAAACAGTCCTCAACATGCACCTTCCACCGATCTCTCCGAAATCCACCCGGTGACAAACACTCTCCCCCTAGGGGGTTAAACTCACCAGAAATAGGGAGTAATAAAGTCTTCAGAGTCAGCACTCTTTAACAGCAGTTTGTTCCCATCATCACTATACATAGGGTCACAGATTTGCAGAATCTGAAGAATGTGAGAGGACTCTATCTAGCATTATTAATGCTCTGATGTCCCCTCTCTTTTTTATATTTTTTATATTTATATGATAAGGCACTGTTCCCTCTTTTTTATATTTATATAATAAGGCACTGTTTCCACTGTGTACATGTGCGTAAAAGTGTGTCTTTAGAATACAATCCTTTTTATGGTTACCTTTTACATTTATATTTTGTATATGTAATTTTAACTATTGTGTTAGATTTTCCAAAGATGACCTAAAAATCCATCATTGGCATTTTATTTATGGTGCGTCTTTAGATTAGCATTTGCTGCTGGTGAATGTCAACCCATAATGCTTAGATGCTTATGCTGATGTTATTGACAAATGTATTCACTACATGTCTGCTTATGCTTATTTTATAATCAGCTTTATTTTATTGTATATGAGATTTATATGTTAGATTAGTGCAGCGCCCTTATGTCCCTCCGCACTGTCTATGATAAGCCGCTAGTGAGGCTGGGGCCGGCGACGTGCACCCGAGTCTTGCGCTGATTGGCTGGGCGGGCTGTAGAGGGATATATAAGCTGGCCATCTCGTCGTGTAGCCACGCCCTCTGTTGAAGTCAAGGATATGACGAAACGCGTCAGTGCGTGGCTAACGCGACGTAGGAAGTGACGTGTGCGCTCCACCTGAGTCATCTGCACAACCAGGAAGTATTCATCTTTTCCTGTGAGCGGCGCTGACATCCTTTGGTGAAGTTGACACACTTACATTACCTGCCTGTTCGATTGATTGCTTACTTGTGATTTTACTTGATGTACGTATTTTATTGAAGGGGGGTTCTCTGTCTGTCTTTGTGCAAGGGATTCTGAGTCAATAAACAGGATTACGCTATGTGCACCTCTTTTTTCTGTTTTCTTTGATTCAATATGAGCCCTGCAAATCTGTGACCCTATGTATAGTGATGATGGGAACAAACTGCTGTTAAAGAGTGCTGACTCTGAAGGCTTTATTACTCCCTATTTCTGGTGAGTTTAACCCCCTAGGGGGGAGAGTGTTTTTCACCGGGTGGATTTCGGAGTGATCGGTGGAAGGTGCATGTTGAGGACTGTTTTCGTGATCACCTGTTAATTATCTAAACTACACCCTGAACTTTTACATCACTACCCTATATAAGGGACTCTCTTTTAAGGGACTTTTTAGGGACTTTTTTGTTATATGAATGTCCTTTTTATGTGTTGTTGGCCACATATTTCAATTGCTCAACACGAGCGCTGTCTAGTGTGATAATTTAGTCTTATTAGGATTACTTTTAACACAGATTCAATATTTGTACTTCTCCTTTACAAAATTCCTGCAGGCTTTTCTCCCCTATGAAATCCTGTACAAAAAGACCTAAAGAGAGCAGGGAGCACTCTAAGCCTCTGCTGCAGGGTACATGTGTGATGAGGACATGGGGAGACAGCAGTGTGAACAGAGGGAAGACCTCATTAGACTGCGGCTGCTCCTGCACTGTCCAATTGGCAGGCTAGGGGCGTGTTCTTAATCAAGCTGTGCTGCTGCAGCGGAGGTTGATTAGTAGGTGTCTAGCAGGGGTGTCTGGGAAAAAAAAAAAAGGCTTGCATATGGATTTTTCAGCTGTTTACCTGAAGTTCAGCTTTAACTCTAAAATTGTCAAAAGATAAACAAAACAGTTTTGATATGCAAAGGGTTAAAGGGACACAAAAGGTTCGGGTTTTTTTTTTCTTTTTAAATAACAAACATATCATATTTACCTCCAGTGTGCAGCTCGATTTGCACAGAGTGGCCCCAAACCTGCTCTTCTGGGGTCCCCTGGCGGCTCTCTCGACTCCTCCCCACATCAGATAACCCCCTGGGAGATGCGCTCTCCTGGGGGGGTTACCCTGCGGACACGCTCCTGAGTACAGCATTTGGCGTCCATAGACTCTGAATGCAGGACTCGGTCCTGCCCCCCGGCGGCCGCCTCATTGGATTTGATTGACAGAAGCAGGAGCCAATGGCTGCGCTGCTATCAATCTATCCATTAAAGTGCCGAGAACCCCCTGCAGAGAGAGAGTATGTCCCCGTGGGACAAGTCTGAGGGTTCAGGTAAGTAAAACGGAGGGGGGGCTGGTGACGGACAGGTGTTTTTCACCTTAATGCATAGGATGCATTAAGGTGAAAAAATACAAACCTTTAGTGTCCCTTTAATATTGAATTATTATAAAATGAATTAAATAGTATCTGTCCAACCGCCATTCATTAGGAAATACAAAGAAGGATCCAAGTCTTCATGCCTCATACTTTTGGTTTATGCTTATCCATGTGCCTGCATATAAGAGCCTCTGGCATCTAACAGCTTAATCCTGATCCTCTGCAGGTCAGAGGTTCTCAGCTCCTCTAATCAACGCCTTTATTTATATATTGTACAGGAAGCCAAGGATGGGTCGCTGGATAGATGCTATATTTCACTCATATTTGGGTTGTGGTCCATTTAAAGTGGTTGTAAACCCTTACAGACCACTTTGACCTACAGGTAAGCCTAGATTAAGGCTTACCCGTAGGTCCAAGAAATATCTCCTAAACCTACACGGTTTAGGAGATATTTGCAAAAAGACATGCACCTCTGTCTACGGAGAATGCGCCGTAGACAGCGGCGCGACATGCCGTTAGTGGCGGCTCCCATGCGCATGCACGGGAGTGACGTCATCGCGGCTCCGGCCAATCACAGCGCCGAAACGACGATACCCGGAAAGAAGATGGACGCTCCATAGCAGAGGGGACATCGGTGACATTGCAGGCTCCTGTGTCAGGTAAGTGACACATAATGGGCTACTATGCGATGCACAGTAGCCCATTATGCTTTACCTTTGCAGGGAAACAAAGAGGAAGTTTACCCATCAGGGTTTACTTCCTCTTTAAGGGAGAGGACTGGTATATAGTTGGTATACTCATGCATGGTAAGGGTTTTTTTTTTGGTTGGTAGTCAGGTCAGAGGGGAGAGGACTGGTCTCTTTGGTAAATCTTTATTTGGGACCCGGAATTCAGAGATTTGGAGAGATATTTGGGTGGGAAAGAACCTTCAACTCTGATTACAGGGACTCTGGTCCCGAAAGAGTTAACCTACCTGCAGGAAGAGGCTCCTAAGGATAGAAAGCTCCTGGGACAGGTGAGGAGTAGTAAGGTGTAGAGAGCAGACAAGTGTCTGGAGTATTGCATAACTGCTGGGAGCTGCCTAAATGTGCCTGTGCTGTACGATAATTTCTGTGGGTAAAAGCCTTGTATGAATGAATCACGGTTGATGTTAAATTATTCTAAAGCTACACAGACTTTTATTTTGTCGTTTTAAAGAAATTAAGCCATTTTTGTTTGCTGCTGGAAGCGTTTTGCTTACCTTGAGAGGAAAAATGACTGTTTACTTCAAAAAACGGCTTTGCATGTAGTCCAGGAGCACTACCACAGTTATTACCACCCAACGTTAATATATGGATTGGGGAAGAGAGAAAGAGAAGGGGCAGCTGTACCTGGCAGCAGCCTGGAGCCCTGTAGCTCGATGGATCTGAACAGATATGGAGACCATGCGTGTAGCCAATGCACCCACCGGGCTTCTGAGCGATCTTCTGTAGGTCACATTTACATTGAGCAATCCTGGAAAGAGGGTAATAATAAGCAATTAGTGGTATGATCAGCCCTGGACCCATAGAGACAGATTATCACAGAGTGACAGTTCGGTAACACTGTACTGGCCGGTCTTCACCATCAAATGACAATGATCTGGGTGGCACAGTGGTGTAGTGATTAGCACTCTCGCCTAGCAGTAAAAAGGGGCGCTGGTTCGAATCCCAACCACGACACTACCTGCCTGGAGTTTGCATGTTCTCTCTGTCCCTGTGTGGGTTTCCTCCGGGTACTCCGGTTTCCTCCCACACTCCAAAGACATGCTGGTAGGTTAATTGGATCCTGTCTAAATTGTCCCTAGTATGTATGAATGTGAGTTAGGGACCTTAGATTGTAAGCTTCTTAAGGGTAGGGACTGATGTGAATGTACAATGTATATGTAAAGCGCTGCGTAAATTGACGCACTATATAAGTACCTGAAACAATAATAACAATAATAATAATTTGCTGCATCTAAGAGTCTATGGGGTTATTTTACTAAAGGCAAATCGACTTTGCACTACAAGTGCAGTCGCTGTAGATCTGAGGGGGAACAAGCAAGGACATTAAAAAACAGCATTTTTTGCTTGTACATGATTGGATGATAAAATCAGCAGAGCTTCCCCTCATTTCAGATCTTCCCTTCAGATCTAAAGAAACTGCACTTCCAAGTGCACTTGTAGAGCATAGTGGATTTGCCTTTAGTAAATCAACCCCAATGTGTTCAGTTGTCAGTACATACCGTCCTTATATCAGCCGTAACAGGGCACGGTTAATGTGTGCAGTAAAGGGCATTTAACCACTGAAATAAATGTACATCTTACATCTCACAGCGTAGCTGATTGCATCTCTATGGTGGCCCCACCACCTAAGAGCAGACGCCTCCATGTGTGCGCTAAAATACACCAATAGTCTAGCTTTTCGTTAACAAAACTCGGGTGCTCTATTAAATATCTTCCTCAGCTTCTGTGGTCAAACTCTTACCTGCCACCACCCCCTCACTTCCTTAACCACTTCAATACAGGGCACTTAGACACCTTCCTGCCCAGACCAATTTTCAGCTTTCAGTGCTGTCGCAGTTTGAATGACAATTGCGCGGTCATGCTACACTGTACCCAAACTAAATTTTTATCATTTTGTTCCCACAAATAGAGCTTTTTTTTGGTGGTATTTGATAACCTCTGCGGTTTTTATTTTTTGCAAAACAAATAAAAAAAAGACCGAAAATTTTGAAAAAAATAAAAGTTTTGCTCTTTTTTCTGTTAAAAAAGGTTTTAAATAAGTACGTTTTCTCTTTCACTGATGGGCACTGACAGGCACTGATAAGGCGGCACCAATGAGCGGCACTGACGATGGGCACTGGTAGGTGGCACTGATGGGTGGCGCTGATATGCAGCACTGATGGGCATTGATAGACGGCACTAATGGGCACTCATGGGTGGCACTGGTGGGCACTGATGGGCACTGAAAGGCCGACCAAGCCTTCAATTTCACCTCATGTTGCTACAGAAAAGAATTTATGGCCGGGAATCTTCTTTTCTCTCCGTAAATTTTCTTTTCTTATTACATTTCTTGCACGATTCTCCCATCATTGATTAGAAAGTCGTTAGTTTTTTCCAACATGTCCGATTCCTCAAATTTGATTGCCGCACGAAAATCGGCCGTTGCTGTAGCCCCACTAATGGTGCGAAATTCGTACGAAAATTCTTAAATACAAAATTCGAAACGTGTATGGCCGACATAAGACTCAGGCAAGCCATAGGTAATGCAATCTTATTTCCTACAATCAAGGCCTTTCTCCTCTATGGAGGCCGAATGCTGTACTCAGGAGCGCGCCCGCAAGGTAACCCCCCGGGAGAGCGCTTCTCCTAGGGGGTTATCTGATGTGGGGAGGACCTGCGAGAGCCGCCGAGGGACCCCAGAAGAGGAGGTTCGGGGCCACCCTGTGCAAAACGAGCTGCACAATGGCGGTAAGTATGATATGTTTGTGATTTATAAAAAAAACAAAAAACAAACAACCCTTTAGTGTCACTTTAAGAAGATGCAGAATTAAAGGTTGCAGCTACCAGAGGAGGGAGTGTGAGTCTCAGCTGGGTTTTCACTTCTCAGCGTAAGCGGCAGACAGAAAGCCTGGATCCCCACCTCCTCCCGATGATGCATGGTCACCATCGCACACAGGCGGGACAGCGGAAGCACGCCTTTAGCCACCATCTGGTCTCTGACATTGGGGTAATAGTACCTGCAAGGGATACAAAGACGACATGTGGCTTTATTCAATAAAACGTCTGCATTTATAATCAGTTTAGGAATTCAATAAAGACATTTTGTACTTTTGATTCTGCTTGAGAAATTGAGCAAAACTAGGGAAAGTTATTAAAACTGAGCTTCATATAGTTTTAGTTCTGATGTGCTGTGATAAACAAAGTGCGCTCTCCCCTGCCATAAAACACCATCATTTCTCAGTATCACCCAATGACCAACTGCACCTCTTCCAGTTCCCTTGTTGCTCAGTACCTCCTAATTGGCACATCAAGGTCCAGGTCATCAAGGAAACCCCCCACCCCCTTTACAGGACTACAGCCGAGGGTCGATGACCAGGGAAATACAGACTCTGGTACTGCCCACAGGCATGCCCGAAAATCTGTTTATAACAGGTTGCTGTAGTATTGAATGCCAGGGTATATAGTAAAATGTCATTCAAAATTTTTCATTTTATGAACATTTAATCCATTTGCTAATCATTAGTAGACATGTGCAATTTGTTTAGTTCCGAATTCTTTTAACAAATTCGTTACTTTGGAAACATCCGAATTAACGCAAACCCGTTTAACAAATTTTTCAGAATATATGAAAATTCGTAAATCCGAAAATGAGAAAATCTGAAATAACTATTAAATTATAGGTATTGAAATTTCCTTTCAAATTTGGCTGTTAGTGAACGTAACAAATACGAATTTATCCGAAATAATGAATGCCGTATCTAAACGAATTGAACGTAACAAATAAATAATAATAAATAACAATAATAAAAACTTTTATTATTATTTATTATAAATTCGATCTGTTCCATTCGTTTAGATGCGGCATTCGTTATTTTGAAAAAACTGGAACTTTGGATAAATTCGTATTCGTACGCTCACTAACAGCCAAATTTGAAAGGAAGTTCCAATACCTATAATTTATTAGTTAGATATTATTAGTTAGTTGTTTAGGATTTTCTTTCTTATTTTCGGATTTTTGAATTTACGAATATTTGATTTTACGAATTTCCGAATTGCGATCATAACGAATAACCCGAAAAACGAAAAAAAAAAAAAACACACAAATGAAACAAATAATAATAATAGGTAATAATAAACATTTTTCTGTATTATTATTACTTATTATTAATTTGATTTGTTCCATTTGTTTAGATGCAGCATTCGTTATTTCGGATAATTCGCAACTTCGGATAAATTCCTATTTGTTACGTTCACTAACAGCCAAATTTGAAATGAAATTCCGATTCCTATAATGTAATAGTTAGTTATTATCAGTTAATATTAAGAAATAAAATCCGAAAGAATGAAAATTCTAATTTTCGAATTGTGATCATAACGAATGACCCAGAAAAAAACAAAACAAAAAAAACAAAACAAAAACGAATAAAAACAAGAAAAGGAACAAATTTTTCGGCAGTGCACAATTCTAAATCATTATTGGGGGGGAAATTAAGTCAGTGATGAGAAAATTCGAAGGAGCAGGAGCAAATTTCTAACAGTATGTAATGCATTAAAGTAAAAACATTTTTTTTACAACCAATTTTAAACAGAAGAGGAAGCTCCGAACTGAGCGAATAATAGCAAAAACATATAGAAGTAATTCCTAAAGTGTCACTAAACCCACATCATAAAAACCCATCAATAAATGCTATATTACATGCTGTTCATTCTCAGTCACTATGAGATTTGTTTTCTGTATTCTGTAAAAAACCTGGTTGATCCTGCTGTTCTCTTTCCCCAATTCAGTTGGGAATTTTACAGAGCAGTGTTGGCAGCTCTGCACATGCTCAGTTTTCAGTGAGTTTCTATGCTGAGCATTTCCTCCCGATCACATCTGAGCGGCCCCTGTGACTATAGAGTCACACATGTGTGCGTATAACTGACAATTGCGCGGTCGTGCAACGTTGCGCCCAAACAAAATTGACGTTCTTTTTTCCCCACAAATAGAACTTTCTTTTGATGGTATTTGATCGCCTCTGTGGTTTTTATTTTTTGCTCCATAAACAAAAAAAAGCGACACTTTTGAAAAAAAAACAACAATATTCTGTAATTTTTGCTATAATAAATTTCCCCATTTTTTTTAAAAAAAGCTAATTTTTTCTCAGTTTAGGCCGATATGTATTCTTCTACATATTTTTGGTAAAAAAAAAGAATAAAATCTCAATAGCGTATATTGATTGGTTTGCGTAAAAGTTATAGCGTCTACACAAATAGGGGATAGATTTAGAGCATTTTTATTTTTTTAAATTTTTTTTTACTAGTAATGGCAGTGATCTGTGATTTTTATCGGGACGGACACATCGGACACTTTTGACACATTTTTGGGACCATTGGCATTTATACAGCGATCAGTGCTATAAGGGCTGATTACTGTATAAATGACACTGGCAGGGAAGGGGTTAACATTAGGGGGGCAATCAAGGGGTTAACTGTGTTCCCTGCTACGTGTTTCTAACTGAAGGGGGAGGGGTCTGACTAGAGGAAGTGACGGATCGTGGTTCCTAGCTAATAGGAACACACAATCTGTCACTCCTCTCAGAACAGAACAGGGAAGTGTGTGTTTACACACACTAGTCCCACGAGCATCGGCACCCCCGCTGTGCAGCGGGCATGCCTGCTATCCCGATCCCGTGAGCCGACGCATAGCTACGACGATTCGTGGGATTGTGCCGACCAGCCGCAGTAAAATGAGGGTGGATGGTCGGCAAGCGGTTAAAACAATTACAGTGCCATCATCCACATATAGAAATAAAAGGGACAAAGTAAATTAAACAGTGTGTGTTTACCAATCAGTTTAAATTAAAGGTAAAAAGGATACTAAAGTGTTTCAAAAGAGACAGAATATCGTTAAAGGAGTTTTAAAGGCAGCTTTTTTATCTTAATGCATTCATTGCATTAGGATAAAAAAACCTTCTGTGTGTTGCAGTGCCCCCAGCACCCCCCCTAATTACCCACCTGGGCCCCATTTCTCTCCAGCAATGTCCACGATCCCCTCAGCCATCTAGTACACTCTCCTGATTGGCTGAGACAGAGCAGTAGCGCCATTGGCTCCCTGCAGCTGTCAATCAAAGTCAGTCAGTCAATCAGGGGAGAGAGAGGGCGGGGCTCTGTGTCTGAATGGATACACGGGAGCTCTGACTCGGCTTGGGTGCCCCCTGTAGCAAAGCTGCTGGCTATGGGGCACTCAAAGGAAGGAGGGGCTAGGAGCAGCAAAGAGGGACCTGAGAAGAGGAGGATCTGGGCTGCTCTGTCCAAAACCGACTGCAAAAAAGGGGGTAAGTATAACATGTTTAGAAAAAAAGAAACAAAAAAACAAAAAACAAAAAAAAACACAAAAAAACAAAAAAAAAAAAACGAGCCTTTACATTTACAATCACTTTAAATTATGCTCTTTAGATCTACTGCAATGTGACTGTTGCACTTTAACACTCCTGGAAATTGTAGCAAAGGCTCACAAAGGCAAAAGGATAAAAATATGGTCTAAATTGAGTAAAAGTAACATTCTTCATATGATATACTATATATATGTTATTTTACTATGTGATGATTTGTTGTAATCTCATTTGTCCGGGCACCTTACCGACACCACATTTCAAACGTTACCCCTCCTCCTCCGGAAAGACCCTGCATGGAGTATGCACTGAGCAGCAGCCTCTGCACTGGGGTGTCTGAAGGGGCCACCAGAGTATGGCTCTGCCGGTCATTGAAGACAGGATCCGGTACACACAGGGTGGTGGCTGTCCGCACAGGCTTCAGGCTGATACCTGAAATATAAAAGAAAGGCAGAGAGGAACTCAGTGACCGTACCTTTATTCTACAATCTCTCAGTCACTAACATACAGAAGGCTGATAGGGAGTGTAGAGGGCAAACACAGCCCTTAGAAAAGCAGGATTACCATTTAAAGTCCAACTATAGGAAATCTAAAAATTCTCCCTTGCAGTGGGTTTGTGCCTGCACTGCGAACCGCTCATTTATTCTAGGGGAGAGAAAAAGCATTTTTACTTCCCCCCGGCAGACTGCGCTCCACTATGCTGCAGCTGCGGGCTGTCTATCAGCGTCATCAGGTCTAATGCAGGGCTGTAGGCTCAGCATTGGTCTTGAAGATGTCGGGACCCTAGACAGCTGGAGGATGGAGCAGAAGACGCTTTGGGGACCAGTCTAGCAGTGTGGAAGAGCGGTCAAATCTTCTTTTCTATGCCTCCTAGATCCAAACAATCAGTTAAAACTTTGTAGTATGGGCGCTACCCCACTGCATGGGAGAATTTTCAACTTTCCTGGGGTTGGGCTTTAAGTGAACTTGTAAGGATAGAAATATGGACCTGCCTGGAGCTCTTTTTGAAGTGGACATCACTAACATCTAGCCCATGAAGCCTAAAATCTAGTCCTGAATGCTTCAAATAAATACAACCATGGGAGGGATTTTGAGGCACCAGTACCAATCGACAAATGTTTACAAAATTATAAAGATTTTATCAAAGCATGATTAAAAAAATCAAAAGGGAATAAGACACAATATGTCCAATATAACGTATTTATCGGCGTATAACATGCACATTCATTTTAAGAGGGAAGTTTCAGGAAAAAAACTTAAAATTTTAAATAAGGAACTTTGAAGCAAATTAAGGGTCAGTGCCCATCTGCAGCCTCACCATTGCCTTAAATACAGCAGCCCCACCATTGCCATCAGTGCAGTCTGATCGATGCCCATCTGCAGCCTAGAGGAGACAGGAAGGGGGGCGGGACGAGCGCCGACAGATTACATACAGTGAGAATCTCCTATGATAGACAGAACAGTGGTCCAATGGCGGCCCGGGAGACGGGACTTCCTATTACAGAGGCCGCCAAGTAAACAGGAGATTCTCACTGTATGTAATCTGACGGCGCTTGTCCCTCCCCCACTCCCTGTCCCCTCCGAGGCATCTAAAATTGTATAAGTATTGGTGTATAACACGCACACACTATTTGCACCCGATTTTCAGAGTGGAAAATTGCGTGTTATACGCCAATAAATACAGTATATATTCTGTTTTGGTCCCAATTTGACTTGCGATTAAGTACCAATTTGTGCGCTGGGATAATTTTTGGTCTGACCTGCATCCTATTTTAATTATCCTTTTAATTTATGACACCTTCTATATTATTAGGCTTCTTTCCCTTGTGCTATTTATTGATAGATGGACATTTGGATGTCCTCCGGCGATGCTAAAAGATTGCTCAATCTCTTGATGATTTCTTATAAGTTGAAACTGTAAACCAATAATTTGAAGATATGCGCAATTACGTATGGTTATGTATGCTTTTGAATATTTTTGTTTTTTTTTATTTGGTTATTGTTTTATAGAACTTACTACTATTCTCTGTCCACCAGAACCCCCTGAAGAAGCCTCCACGGAGTTGAAACACGTAGGGGTCACCAATGGGCTTCGCAGCCCTTGTGGCAGACCTAGAGTAACATACAGTGGGGACGGAAAGTATTCAGACCCCCTTAAAATTTTCACTCTTTATTATATTGCAGCCATTTGCTAAAATCATTTAAGTTCATTTTTTCCTCATTAATGTACACACAGCACCCCATATTGACAGAAAAACACAGAATTGTTGACATTTTTGCAGATTTATTAAAAAAGAAAAACTGAAATATCACATGGTCCTAAGTATTCAGACCCTTTGCTGTGACACTCATATATTTAACTCAGGTGCTGTCCATTTCTTCTCATCATCCTTGAGATGGTTCTACACCTTCATTTGAGTCCAGCTGTATTTGATTAGACTGATTGGACTTGATTAGGAAAGCCACACACCTGTCTATATAAGACCTTACAGCTCACAGTGCATGTCAGAGCAAATGAGAATCATGAGGTCAAAGGAACTGCCTGAGGAGCTCAGAGACAGAATTGTGGCAAGGCACAGATCTGGCCAAGGTTACAAAAAAATTTCTGCTGCACTTAAGGTTCCTAAGAGCACAGTGGCCTCCATAATCCTTAAATGGAAGACGTTTGGGACGACCAGAACCCTTCCTAGAGCTGGCCGTCCGGCCAAACTGAGCTATCAGGGGAGAAGAGCCTTGGTGAGAGGGGTAAAGAAGAACCCAAAGATCACTGTGGCTGAGCTCCAGAGATGCAGTCGGGAGATGAGAGAAAGTTGTAGAAAGTCAACCATCACTGCAGCCCTCCACCAGTCGGGGCTTTATGGCAGAGTGGCCCGACGGAAGCCTCTCCTCAGTGTAAGACACATGAAAGCCCGCATGGAGTTTGCTAAAAAAACACCTGAAGGACTCCAAGATGGTGAGAAATAAAATTCTTTGGTCTGATGAGACCAAGATAGAACTTTTTGGCCTTAATTCTAAGTGGTATGTGTGGAGAAAACCAGGCACTGCTCATCACCTGTCCAATACAGTCCCAACAGTGAAGCATGGTGGTGGCAGCATCATGCTGTGGGGGTGTTTTTCAGCTGCAGGGACAGGACAACTGGTTGCAATCAAGGAAAAGATGAATACGGCTAAGTACAGGGATATCCTGGACAAAAACCTTCTCCAGAGTGCTCAGGACCTCAGACTGGGCCGAAGGTTTACCTTCCAACAAGACAATGACCCTAAGCACACAGCTAAAATAATGAAGGAGTGGCTTCACAACAACTCTGTGACTGTTCTTGAATGGCCCAGCCAGAGCCCTGACTTAAACCCAATTGAGCTTCTCTGGAGAGACCTAAAAATGGCCGTCCACCAACGTTTACCATCCAACCTGACAGAACTGGAGAGGATCTGCAAGGAGGAAGGGCAGAGAATCCCTAAATCCAGGTGTGAAAAACTTTTTGCATCTTTCCCAAAAAGACTCATGGCTGTATTAGATCAAATGGGGGCTTCTATTAAATACTGAGCAAAGGGTCTGAATACTTAGAACCATGTGATATTTCAGTTTTTCTTTTTTCATAAATCTGCAAAAATGTCAACAATTCTGTGTTTTTCTGTCAATATGGGGTGCTGTGTGTACATTAATGGGTAAACCGGGGGTTTACTTTGCGGGCGCGCTCTCGAGTCCAGCATTCGGCGTCCATAGATGCCGAATGCAGGACTCAGCCCTGCCCCCCGGTGGCCGCGTCATTGGATTTGACTGACAGCAGCGGGAGCCAATGGCTGCGCTGCTATCAAGCTATCCAATCAACAGCTGAGAGACGGCGCGTCGCCCGTGGGACAAGTTCGAGGGGCCGGTCACTGCCAGTTGTTTTTTCACCTTAATGCATAGGATGCATTAAGGTGAAAAAACACTTACCTTTACAACCCCTTTAAGCTCTTCTCCCCCTGCTTTCTGAACACGCAAACAAGCTGTATAAATTCAGCACTTTGAACAGATGTAGATGAGACAAGACTGCAAATAAACAGGTACAACTTATGTCAGAGGATTTGTTTCATCTCTGTGCATCATTTGAGGCCAGTGGCTTCACTGGGTATATGTAAGGGTATGCAACCACTTTAAGGCTGCTTTCACACTGAAAGCGCTGGCCGTTAGCAGTAAAGCGCTGCTCGTTTTAGCTGCATTTTACTGCAGTTTAAGCTGTGCTTTTGCGCCACTAGCAGAGCGATTTTAACCCCAAAAAAGGGGTTAAAAACTCCTGTGTTTCGGTGCTTCCGAAGAGCTGCCCATTCATTGCAATAGGCAGTGGCATTTTGGGAGCACTGTATAAAGCGCTCCCAAACTGCCCCAAAGATGCTGCAGATGCTTGCAGGACTTTTCTGAACATCCCGCAAGCGCACCGCCCGGTGTGAAAGCACCCATTATAATGAATGGGAGGTCGTTTTCTGGTGCTATTTCTAGCTCTAAAAACGCCTGAAAACTGCCTCAGTGTGAAAGGGGTCTTAACCACTTGACGACCGCCTCACGCCGATGTACGTCGGCAAAGTGGCACGGACAGGCAAAATCACGTACAGTGTACGTGATTTGCCTTCCGCGGGTGGGGGGTCCGATCGGACCCCCCCCGGTGCCCGAGGCGGTCGTCCTTTGTGCCCCGGCGATCGGTGGTGAGGGGGAGACCATCCGTTCGTGGCCCCCCCTCGCGATCGCCGCCGGCCAATCGAATCATTCCTTTGCTGCTGTATGCTAAACAGCAGCAAAGGAAATGATGTCATCTCCCCTCGGGTCGGTAATTTCCGTTCCGGCCCGAGGAGAGAAGACATCAATGTGAGTGCACCAACACACACACACACACAGTAGAACATGCCAGGCACACAAAACACCCCGATCCCCCCCCCCCGATCGCCCCCCGATCTCCCCCCCCCCCTGTCACAAACTGACACCAGCAGTTTTTTTTTTTTTTTCTGATTACTGCATTGGTGTCAGTTTGTGACAGTTAGTGTTGGGACAGTGAGTATTACCCCCCTTTAGGTCTAGGGTACCCCCCTAACCCCCCCTAATAAAGTTTTAACCCCTTGATCACCCCCTGTCACCAGTGTCACTAAGCGATCATTTTTCTGATCGCTGTATTAGTGTCGCTGGTGACACTAGTTAGGGACATAAATATTTAGGTTCGCCGTCAGCGTTTTATAGCGTCAGGGACCCCCATATACTACCGAATAAATGTTTTAACCCCTTGATTGCCCCCTAGTTAACCCTTTCATCACTGATCACCGTATAACCGTTACGGTTGACGCTGGTTAGTTTGTTTATTTTTTATAGTGTCAGGGCACCCGCCGTTTATTACCGAATAAAGGTTTAGCCCCCTGATCGCCCGGCGGTGATATGCGTTGCCCCAGGCAGCGTCAGATTAGCGCCAGTACCGCTAACACCCACGCACGCAGCATACACTCCCTTAGTGGTATAGTATCTGAACACATCAATATCTGATCCGATCAGATCTATACTAGCGTCCCCAGCAGTTTAGGGTTCCCAAAAACGCAGTGTTAGCGGGATCAGCCCAGATACCTGCTAGCACCTGCGTTTTGCCCCTCCGCCCGGCCCAGCCCAGCCCACCCAAGTGCAGTATCGATCGATCACTGTCACTTACAAAAGACTAAACGCATAACTGCAGCGTTCGCAGAGTCAGGCCTGATCCCTGCGATCGCTAACAGTTTTTTTGGTAGTATTTTGGTGAACTGGCAAGCACCAGCCCCAGGCAGGGTCAGGTTAGCGCCAGTACCGCTAACACCCACGCACGCAGCATACGCCTCCCTTAGTGGTATAGTATCTGAACGGATCAATATCTGATCCGATCAGATCTATACTAGTGTCGCCAGCAGTTTAGGGTTCCCAAAAACGCAGTGTTAGCGGAATCAGCCCAGATACCTGCTAGCACCTGCGTTTTGCCCCTCCGCCCGGCCCAGCCCACCCAAGTGCAGTATCGATCGATCACTGACACTTACAAAACACTAAATGCATAACTGCAGCGTTCACAGAGTCAGGCCTGATCCCTGCGATCGCCAACAGTTTTTTTGGTAGTATTTTGGTGAACTGGCAAGCACCAGCCCCAGGCAGCGTCAGGTTAGCGCCAGTACCACTAACACCCACGCACGCACCGTACACCTCCCTTAGTGGTATAGTATCTGAACGGATCAATATCTGATCCGATCAGATCTATACTAGCATCCCCAGCAGTTTAGGGTTCTCACAAACGCAGTGTTAGTGGGATCAGCCCAGATACCTGCTAGCACCTGCGTTTTGCCCCTCCGCCCGGCCCAGCCCAGCCCACCCAAGTGCAGTATCGATCGATCACTGTCACTTACAAAAGACTAAAACGCATAACTGCAGCGTTCGCAGAGTCAGGCCTGATCCCTGCGATCGCCAACAGATTTTTTGGTAGCGTTTTGGTGAACTGGCAAGCGCCAGCGGAATAGTACACCCCGGTCGTAGTCAAACCAGCACTGCAGTAACACTTGGTGACGTGGCGAGTCCCATAAGTGCAGTTCAAGCTGGTGAGGTGGCAAGCACAAGTAGTGTCCCGCTGCCACCAGAAAGACAAACACAGGCCCGTCGTGCCCATAGTGCCCTTCCTACTGCATTCGCCAATCCTAATTGGGAACCCACCGCTTCTGCAGCGCCCGTACTTCCCCCATTCACATCCCCAACCAAATGCAGTCGGCTGCATGAGAGGCATTTTTATGTCCTCCCGAGTACCCCTACCCAGCGAACTCCCCCAAAAAAGATATTGTGTCTGCAGCTAGCGCGGATATAGGCGTGACACCCGCTATTATTGTCCCTCCTGTCCTGACAATCCTGGTCTTTGCATTGGTGAATGTTTTGAACGCTACCATACACTAGTTGAGTATTAGCGTAGGGTACAGCATTGCACAGACTAGGCACACTTTCACAGGGTCTCCCAAGATGCCATCGCATTTTGAGAGACCCGAACCTGGAACCGGTTACAGTTATAAAAGTTAGTTACAAAAAAATATATATATATATATATAAAATAAAAAAAAATAGTTGTCGTTTTATTGTTCTCTCTCTCTCTATTCTCTCTATTGTTCTGCTCTTTTTTACTGTATTCTATTCTGCAATGTTTTATTGTTATTATGCTTTATCATGTTTGCTTTTCAGGTATGCAATTTTTTATACTTTACCGTTTACTGTGCTTTATTGTTAACCATTTTTTTGTCTTCAGGTACGCCATTCACAACTTTGAGTGGTTATACCAGAATGATGCCTGCAGGTTTAGGTATCATCTTGGTATCATTCTTTTCAGCCAGCGGTCGGCTTTCATGTAAAAGCAATCCTAGCGGCTATTTAGCCTCTAGACTGCTTTTACAAGCCGTGGGAGGGAATGCCCCCCCCCCCACACCGTCTTCCGTGTTTTTCTCTGGCTCTCCTGTCTCAACAGGGAACCTGAGAATGCAGCCGGTGATTCAGCCAGCTGACCATAGAGCTGATCAGAGACCAGAGTGGCTCCAAACATCTCTATGGCCTAAGAAACCGGAAGCTACGAGCATTTTATGACTTAGATTTCGCTGGATGTAAATAGCGCCATTGGGAAATTGGGGAAGCATTTTATCACACCGATCTTGGTGTGGTCAGATGCTTTGAGGGCAGAGGAGAGATCTAGGGTCTAATAGACCCCAATTTTTTCAAAAAAGAGTACCTGTCACTACCTATTGCTATCATAGGGGATATTTACATTCCCCGAGATAACAATAAAAATGATTAAAAAAAAATAAAAATGAAAGGAACAGTTTAAAAATAAGATAAAAAAGCAAAAAAATAATAAAGAAAAAAAAAAAAAAAAAAAAAAAAAAAAAAGCACCCCTGTCGCCCCCTGCTCTCGCACTAAGGCGAACGCAAGCGGCGGTCTGGCGTCAAATGTAAACAGCAATTCCACTATGCATGTGAGGTATCACCGCGAAGGTTAGATCGAGGGCAGTAATTTTTGCAGTAGACCTCCTCTGTAAATCTAAAGTGGTAACCTGTAAAGGCTTTTAAAGGCTTTTAAAGATGTATTTATTTTGTTGCCACTGCACGTTTGTGCGCAATTGTAAAGCATGTCATGTTTGGTATCCATGTACTCGGCCTAAGATCATCTTTTTTATTTCATCAAACATTTGGGCAATATAGTGTGTTTTAGTGCATTAAAATTTAAAAAAGTGTGTTTTTTCCCCAAAAAATGCGTTTGAAAAAATCGCTGCGCAAATACTGTGTGAAAAAAAAAAATGAAACACCCACCATTTTAATCTGTAGGGCATTTGCTTTAAAAAAATATATAATGTTTGGGGGTTCAAAGTAATTTTCTTGCAAAAAAAAAAAACTTTTTCATGTAAACAATAAGTGTCAGAAAGGGCTTTGTCTTCAAGTGGTTAGAAGAGTGGGTGATGTGTGACATAAGCTTCTAAATGTTGTGCATAAAATGCCAGGACAGTTCAAAACCCCCCCAAATGACCCCATTTTGGAAAGTAGACACCCCAAGCTATTTGCTGAGAGGCATGTCGAGTCCATGGAATATTTTATATTGCGACACAAGTTGCGGGAAAGAGACAATTTTTTTTTTTTTTTTGCACAAAATTGTCACTAAATGATATATTGCTCAAACATGCTATGGGAATATGTGAAATTATACCCCAAAATACATTCTGCTGCTTCTCCTGAGTACGGGGATACCACATGTGTGAGACTTTTTGGGAGCCTAGCCGCGTACGGAACCCCGAAAACCAAGCACCGCCTTCAGGCTTTCTAAGGGCGTGAATTTTTGATTTCTCTCTTGACTGCTTATCACAGTTTCGGAGACCATGGAATGCCCAGGTGGCACAAACACCCCCCAAATGACCCCATTTTGGAAAGTAGACACCCCAAGCTATTTGCTGAGAGGTATAGTGAGTATTTTGCAGACCTCACTTTTTGTCACAAAGTTTTGAAAATTGAAAAAAGAAAAAAAAAAAAGTTTTTTCTTGTCTTTCTTCATTTTCAAAAACAAATGAGAGCTGCAAAATACTCACCATGCCTCTCAGCAAATAGCTTGGGGTGTCTACTTTCCAAAATGGGGTCATTTGGGGGGGTTTTGTGCCACCTGGGCATTCCATGGCCTCCGAAACTGTGATAGGCAGTGAAGAGT
Organism: Lithobates septentrionalis; assembly: GCA_037952835.1. Lineage (NCBI taxonomy): Eukaryota > Metazoa > Chordata > Amphibia > Anura > Ranidae > Lithobates > Lithobates septentrionalis. The sequence continues at coordinate 188,769 of JBBDGP010003123.1, read as the reverse complement.
GAAATCAAAAATTTTCACCCTTAGAAATCCTGAAGGCGGTGATTGGTTTTCGGGGTCCCGTACACGGCTAGGCTCCCAAAAAGCCCCACACATGTGGTATCCCCGTACTCAGGAGAAGTAGCTAAATGTATTTTGGGGTGCAATTCCACATATGCCCATGGCCTGTGTGAGCAATATATCATTTAGTGACAACTTTGTGCAAAAAAAAAAAAAAAAAAAAAAAAAAAGTGTCACTTTCCCGCAACTTGTGTCAAAATATAAAATATTCCATGGACTCAATATGCCTCTCTGGAAATAGCTTGGGGTGTCTACTTTCCAAAATGGGGTCATTTGGGGGGGTTTTGTGCCACCTGGGCATTCCATGGCCTCCGAAACTGTGATAGGCAGTAAAGAGTGAAATCATAAATTTACGCCCTTAGAAATCCTGAAGGCGGTGATTGGTTTTCGGGGCCCCGTACGCGGCTAGGCTCCCAAAAAGTCCCACACATGTGGTATCCCCATATTCAGGAGAAGCAGCAGAATGTATTTTGGGGTGCAATTCCACATAGGCCCATGGCCTGTGTGAGCAATATATCATTTAGTGACAACTTTTTGTAAATATTTTTTTTTTTTTGTCATTATTCAATCACTTGGGACAAAAAAAATAAATATTCAATGGGTTCAACATGCCTCTCAGCAATTTCCTTGGGGTGTCTACTTTCCACAATGGGGTCATTTGGGGGGGTTTTGTACTGCCCTGCCATTTTAGCACCTCAAGAAATGACATAGGCAGTCATAAACTAAAAGCTGTGTAAATTACAGAAAATGTACCCTAGTTTGTAGACGCTATAACTTTTGCGCAAACCAATAAATATACGCTTATTGACATTTTTTTTACCAAAAACATGTGGCCGAATACATTTTGGCCTAAATATATGACTAAAATTGAGTTTATTGGATTTTTTTTATAACAAAAAGTAGAAAATATCATTTTTTTTCTAAATTTTCGGTCTTTTTCCATTTATAGCGCAAAAAATAAAAACCGCAGAGGTGATCAAATACCATCAAAAGAAAGCTCTATTTGTGGGAAGAAAAGGACGCAAATTTCGTTTGGGTACAGCATTGAATGACTGCGCAATTAGCAGTTAAAGCGACGCAGTGCCAAATTGGAAAAAGACCTCTGGTCCTTAGGCAGCATAATGGTCCGGGGCTCAAGTGGTTAAAAAAAAAAAAAAAGTTACAGGGAGTCTAAGATACAGCTCCCAGGTCTCATGCTGGCTGCCTCCACTATGCAGGGCCGGTGCTACCACTAGGCAAACTAGGCAGCCGCACTGCTGCCTAGGGCACCCAGTCACTAGTGTTCCTACTCTCTGGGCATGTGAAGCTGCATACCACAAGTCCATCCTGTTCAAAGTAACTTTATTTGTCCAGCAGCAAAACTGAAGACACTCCATTCACAGCTTGCTCACTGATGCATTTCACCCCCCAGCTATATCCTAGAGCCTACCACTCTAGGTTTTACGACTAAGAACCAGCAGGGAATGAAACACATTGCAGCAGAAGCTGCGAGCGGAGTGTCCACGGTGCTGGAAGAATGAAATTACTGTAAACCGGATGAACTTGTGGTGTGAGGCTTCAAGTTTTTTCAAGTACAGCAATGCGGATTATGGTCTGCGTTTGCCAGCATCCTTTCGGCATCAGGGATAGGGGGGCAGCAGGTAGCAGAGCTAAGATGGTGTCTAGCACAGAACAGGGTGGGTGGGTTTGGGTTTCCACTGTAATGACAGGTTAGCTTGAAATCCTCATTGTTAGCAGGTACAGCATATAATTAAAGGATTATGTCTGTAGTTCGCATACTTCTCTCTGGCAGCTCAGCTTCTAGTCCGGTGACCGGGGTTTGCACAGGGAAGTAATACTGCACATAGCAGTCCGCTTCTCCCCACACGGTGGACTGCAGAGGGGTCAGGCCCTTCACGTTTTCTACGTGGATGTCAAACACGTGATCAATCACAGTCTCTGCAGTTCTAGACACCTAAGAAGAGGACAGAACACAGAGGACGTTACTATGATAATTTACAGCTATGGGGAAAAAAAAAAAAAAAGCATTGATCAGTTTTCCTGATATTTCAATAAATTGTCATGCCAGGCTTACAAACAACTTTGTGTGCGATTTACTCTGTATTACTGCAAACAGTGCATGTGCAATGCTAACTTTTTTTTTTTTAAGTTCTGAAATAAAAACAGGAAAACTTCTGTCCCCTTTGAAAATTCTATGTCAGATTTTAACCACTTGACCTCCGGAAGATTTAAATTAAAAGTGCACTTTTCCATTTTGCATCCTTCCCCTGAACTAACCTAACCCACCGTCCTCCTCTATAGATGCATACCAACCTCTATCTGAAGTCCTCCAATCTTTGTTTATATCCAGCTGCCTGTGTTCTCATGGAGGAGATTGTTCCTCACTTTCTGAAACTCTTCATATGGACAGGAAGTTCAGAAAATCTCCCTCATTTTATTTCTCCATTTGTCCCAATGTCCCCTGTTCTGTTTAGCACCCATCAAATAGACGGGGGAGATGGGTCTTAAGGGGAATGCAATGCAGGAAAAATTGGATTTTTGTACTCACCGTAAAATCCATTTCAAGTTCATCGATGGACACAGCGCCTCCTTAATCTTGACCATTGGGTTATATCGCCTCCCCAGGAGTAGGACTAGGCAGAACAAAAAACACCTGGCTACGCCCATGGGCCCTCCTCAGTCAGTCTATAACCCCTTCCCTGCTCTAGGTATTCAGTTAGGTAGCAAGCAGTAAGCAGTAATAGAAGTATCAAACACTCCATTGAGGGGTGGGTGCCGTGTCCGTCGATTAAATGGATTTTACGCTGAGTACAAAAATCTCATTTTCTCTTTCGTTCATCAAAGGACACAGCACCTCCCTAATCTTGACCATTGGGACATCCAAAAGCAGTGCCAAAGAAAAATAATGAGGGGTGGGCAAAATAACCCAAGGCTAACGACAAGAGTCCTAACCAGGACACAGGAGCCTAACTGGGAGACACAGGAGCCCCATCTGAAAAAATAAAAATTTGAAGAGAAAGGAGGAACCCGACCCTTAATAGACTAGGCCTGAGTCACAGTCTGTCTGACCCATCTGAAGATGCTAGCCGAGGAAGTGGCCATCCCTTTCCTTGGTCCCTGTGTAACCAAAAACTGAGTTTCACCTCTGGAAGGACTCAGTGGCTGCCAGATACACCCTAATTACACGAACCACATCCAAGGTATGCAAAGCAAATTTCCTGGGATGAGCTGGCATGGGACACAAGGACGGCAACACAATGTCCTCATTTAAATAGAAGTCAAAGACAACCTTGGGCAGAAATGACTGACAGGGACGAAGAACCACTTTATCCCTATGGAGTACTAAATAGGGACTACGACAAAATAATGCTGCCAACTTTGAAAGCCTGCGGGCCGAGGTAATAGCCACCAAAAATGTCACCTTCTGGGGCAAGGTAGGTATGGGAATCTCCCGAATATTCTTGAATGGAGGATTCTGAAGAACCGATAGTACTAAGCTTAAATCCCATGGTGGCAAAAGAGACCGTACAGGCGGAGCCACATGCCGGACTCCTTGAATGAAGGTACGAACTAAAGAGTGAGCGGCTAGGGGTCACTGAAGAAGACTGCTAAGCCAGACACCTGGCCCTTGATGGTACTCAAGGCCAACTTCTGCTTAACGCCCCGAAGAAAAGCTAAGATCCGAGCCACAGAAAAGGATCGAGGATGAACGCCAATCAACTCACACCAAGAAATGTACGCTTTCCACGTATGATGCATTACCTTACTAGAAGTCGATTTCCTTGCCTTCACCATAGCAGGGGATCACTGATCCCGACAGACCTCTTTCTCTCAGTACCTGGCTTTCATTTGCTAGGCCATTAAAACCCGTTACTGTAAAGCAGGATGGAAGCTCAGCCCTTTGAGATTGCAACGAGCCTCAATTACTTCCTGTTGAACTGAACCTGCTGAAGGGGTCGACGTTTGAGAAGAAAAACTACTAACCTGGTCAGCATTCACTCTAGAGTCAGACCCAGGTAACCTAATTTCCTGGACAGGGCTAGAGGGGACCTTGGGTAGTTTGGACGTCACCCAAACCTTTACAGGAATTATAGCCACACAAGGAGACACAGGGCCCCCTGAAGTAAACGAACTCTGTCCCCCTACTTTGTTACCCCCAAAAGGTTCAATTCGAGGACCCCCTTGATGCTCACGAAGGAGGTCCATGAATCTGAAAAACCAGCGAAGATGTCCCACCACCCCAGCAATGGGTGAGGGCAGACCTTCATGCTGAAGAAGTCTTGCCATTGGATCCGGAGAAGCCTGCTCTAGGCTTACCAGACCAAGATTGCGTGGAACTTCCTGGGGAATTCTTGAGAGATCCGTTTCCTTTATCAGCAGTCCCGGGAGACCAGGAGAATTTCATATGGGCTAAGGAAGGCCCCCGTCTGCGACAAGGCTCCTTCCCTAGAATGAGGCAGGAAGGAAGGTACTCTCCCCCTCCCACCCCGTGACACCCTTAATGATGTCATCCAGGGTAGCCCCAAACAGGCAGATCAATGAGAGCTTTCTTAGAGGCTTGGACTGCTGACTAATTTTTAAGCCACAGCACAGGTCTAATCACCACCGCTGAAACAGAAAGCTTGGACAGCACAGGAGCTGCATCACAAATATACTGCAGTCCATGGACCAACTGGTCCGCTAAATCAACATAAACAGCGGGAACCTGCTCACCACCCAGACCCTGGCGCAAAAGCTTGGCCCAATCAGTTAGGGTCTGTGACACCAGGGCCGAGGCCAAGACTGTACGCAATGCCGAACCAGCCATAGTAAACATGCTGCGTGCCACAGCCCCTGCTTTCTTGTCAGCCTGGTACTTAAAAGAACGGGGATTCCTCTACTGGGATCATGGTTGCTTTATTCAACCTGGAAACAGGAGGGTCCACCACTGGTGGGGTAGTCCACTTTTTTAAAAGTGATTCATCAAAGGGGTAGCGTACTGAGAAACGTTTGGGGATCACAAAGGGCGACTTTGGTTGTTCCCATTTCTTATAGTTGAATCTATCAAAATAAGGCAGATAAGGAAACACCTTTGGTGTGCGATGTGACTTATGCGTACCAAAGGACACAGCCACATTCGTAGCCCTGTAAGCCATCTCCTCCATCTTTAGAGTCTTCCGCACTGCAGTAACAAGTGCGTCCACCAATGCTTTTTCACTCGCTGCTGAGACTGAGGACTCATCTTCACTATCGGACGGGTCAGGGGGAGAGATATTAAACCCCCCCTGGACGGGCCGCGTCCCCGGTGGCATCAGGCTCAGAATCAGATGAGACAGACTGAGCAGGGGAAGGCGGGGGACGCTTCCCCCTGGGTCTTTGCCTACACACTACTTCCAACCGGGATACCAATGATTCAAGTACTGCCGTCAGCACAACCATTGGACGCTAGGGTTCTGAGGGACCTGCCACCTCCATGAGGGGATCAATGGGTGAGATGTGACCCTGAGGCTCCATAGGAAAGAAGACCCTGTAGTACAAAAGGAATCTCTGGCACCACCAAGGGACACAACAATGGCCAGGGTACCTATCAGCAGAGAAGGAGATACACAAGGACCCCCCAAAGACTCACCCTCCCAGCTGGAAGAGCGCCACAATTTCGGACCCAGCAAACACCAGTGGTCAGCATCTATTTTATCCATCCCAGGCAGGAAGAGGAGGAGAGAGGAGGAGAGAGGAGAAGCCCTGGCATCTCCACAAGGCTCTAGTCGTCTCTAACGTCTCACTAGACAAAGGAAAAATGTCCGCCGTCACGTCATCGGCTACACAAACATGGGCGCCGGCCGGAGACCAGCCAAACCGAGGGAAAATGGCTGCCGTGATGTCATCGGACCTCGCAAACATGGTCGCTGGCCGTTTGACATGCTGAAGCATGCTGCCAGGATCCTCATCGCTGCACCCTCTGCAAGAGGACCCCCTTCCAAAAAGGTACATTTAAGGGGACACCGCTGTGCACTCCGCACTGGGACCCCCAGACTGCACAATACCTCACACTGCACACACAAGAGGGCCTGCACCTAGGGGTCTCCACTGCACCCTCTGCACTGGAACCCCCCCATACCGCCAGGGCAGGACACACACTATCCAGAAGGGGAATGGCGGGGGAGACTCCCAGGGGTCTCTGCTGCCTGCCCTGAGAGTCCCACCAATCTGTGGGGGGAGGGGAAAGCCCATTTTAACCAAGGGACTTTAGCATGGGAGGAGGGATCCTGCAGGCAGGTCCGACCATCCTTGGAGGGTACCCACGTCCACCCAAAACTGCACAAAGGGGGAGGGGGGGACTGTACTTACTGATCCATGGTGAGGGTGACCCTCTAGACAGAACTTCTCACCACTGAAGTGGGGGGCTGTTGGCCAAGGGATCGCTGCGACTCGGAGCAGAGCCTGTTCGTATGTGACCCTGCGAGACATTTAACTCGCGGGCCAGCCTCCTTCCATTGAGGCTACGTCGTGGCCGACCTAGCGCGTAGCTACGGTCTGCACGCGTTCGCTGGCTGGACTGGGGAGACCACTGGATCTAGCTAATCCAGCCAGTCGCCCAACCCGGCAGTTGATTGCAGATCTTCCAGGAGAAAATGCATGGAAGAAAAAGACAAAAAGTAAAATTTGCTAGGACCAAAAGATCCCAGCAAGGAGCTAGGTCCTTACTCCTGACTAGACAGAAATAAACTAAATACCTAGAGCAGGGAGGTTATATACTGACTGAGGACAGCCTATGGGCGTTGCCAGGTGTCTTTTGTTCTGTCCAGTCCTACTCCTGCGGAGGCGATATAACCCAATGGTCAAGATTAAAGAGGCGCTGTGTCCATCGATGAACGAAAGAGAAAGTAAGACTATGCAGCTGGAAGGGAGAAAACCAAGGTGACGGTGATCCTGCTGCTGGAGACCCCATGATATAATACCCCTTTCACACTATAGGCGCTTTCAGGCGTTTTAGCGCTACAAATAGTGCCTGTAAAGCGCCTCTCAAGCCTCCCCAGTGTGAAAGCCCAAGTGTTTTCACACTGGGGCGGTGCCCTTGCGGGACGGGAAAGAAAAAAGTCCTGCAAGTAGCATCTTTGGGGCGGTGCGGGAGCGGTGTATACAGCGCTCCCAAAACACCCTGCCCATTGAAATGAATGGGCAGCACTTCGGCAGCGGAGTTATAAACCCCTTGTTAACCCCTTCTTTGGGGTTAAAAGCGCTCGTTGCCGCCCCCGTGCAGTGCCTGTAAATCTCCGCTAAATCGAGCAGCGCATTACCGCGAGCGCGGGGTGGTCTTAAGTGTGAAAGTGGCCTAAAAGAAGTCAGCAAGTGATTCACCCCTTCAGACTCTGCTTATAAAAAGGAAATCAGTGTGGTGTATTGAACTTATACCACAATTGTACAAAGACCAACCTATCATACAGGTAACCTTCAGAAACTGTGTATGTAAGAAAAATGATGCGGTTTTTAAAGTGCATCTATAGCCACAACTTTTTTTCCCCCCCAAATACAAAAGGGAAGAGTTATAACCTCATGTCAGTTTTTTTAGTTGTTTATGTTTAGGTTGGAAAATTTCCCTTAACTTCTGGTCCTGGAAAACGCAACAGGAAGAGGAAATTTCTACAAAAAAAAAAAAAAAAAAAAGAGGGAATTCCCATTAGACAGTTGTCACTGGAACAGATGTCCCCATTGGAAGGTTTGCGCTTGCCTCTCGATCTGGTGACAACTGTAAATTGTGGATTTCCCATCACTGTCTGTCTATCCCAGTGACAACGACTAATTGAGAGGATGAAACTCCCCAACAGGAACAAGAAAAGCAATAAAAACATGCCAGGGGGACTAATCCTTCCCAACCCAATCTAAAACTAAAGAAAAATGTATTTTCTATACGCACACACATACACTTTAGGGTGAATGGTGGTCACAGCAAATATGGATTTGATTAATGCTTAGCCATCGCCCTCGTTCACACCAGGCCAATTTGACATGCCAAATCGGAGCATATTGCTGGCAACGGCACCGTCCGAAGCGATGCAACGCCGCACCGATCCCCAAAAGCAGTTCCTGCACTACTTTTGGCGACTTCGGGGGTGATTTCAATAGACATCTGTGCACGAACCCACATAGATGTCTCTCAAAGCCTCTGAAGTTGGACTGAAATGCCGGTTTGAAATCGTGGGAGTTCAGCACGACTTCAAACCCCCATTCAGTGTGAACGTGGACTTCATAGCAGTTTTTCCACAAGTACCTAAATCTTTTGAAAAAAAAAAAAAAGTATATGCAACAGGACCTTAAAAAAATTTACACTTGTGCTGCAAACTCTTTTGCGGTGGATATCCTATAGGACTGAGCCTTTTGAAGGCACTAAACTGCACCCTTTGTGTACAGATACAGTGCTTTGAAAAAGTATTCATACCCCTTGACATTTTCCACATTTTGTCATGTTTCAACCAAAAACGTAAATGTATTTTATTGGGATTTTATGTGATAGACCAAAACAAAGTGGCACATAATTGTGATGTGGTAGGAAAATGATAGTTTTCAGATTTTTTTTACAAATATATGAAAAGTGTGGGGGGTACATTTGTATGGCGCCCCCCTGAGACAATACTTTGTAGAACCACCTGTCACTGCAATTACAGCTGCAAGTCTTTCTGGAGATGCCTCTACCAGCTTTGCACATCTGGAGAGTGACATTTTTGACAATTCTTCTTAAAATATCTCAGGCTCTGTCAGATTGGATGGAGAGCGTCTGTGAACAGCAATTTTCAAGTCTTGCCACAGATTCTCAATTGGATTTAGGTCTGGACTGTAACTGGGCCATTCTAACACATGAATATGTTTGATCTAAACCATTCCATTGTAGCTCTGGCTGTATGTTTAGGGTTGTTGTCCTGCTGGAAGGTGAACCTCACCCCAGTCTTACATCTTCTGCAGACTCTAACAGATTGCCCTGTATTTGGCTCCATCCATCTTCCCATCAACTCGGACCAGCTTCCCTGTCCCCGCTGAAGAAAAGCATCCCCACAATATGATGCTGCCACCACCATGTTTCACGGTGGGGATGGTGTGTTCAGGGTGATGTGTAGTGTTAGTTTTCCACCACACATAGCGTTTTGCTTTTAGGCCAAAAAGTTCAATTTTGGTCTCATCTGAGCAGAGCACCTTCTTCCACATGCTTGCTGTGTCCCCCACATGTTTTCTCACAAACTACAATCAGGACTTCTTATCGCTTTCTTTCACCAATAGCTTTCTTCTTGCCACTCTTCCATAAAGGTCAGATTTGTGGAGAGCACAACTAATAGTTGTCCTGTGGACAGATTCTCCCACCTGAGCTGTGGATCTCTGCAGCTCCTCCAGAGTTACCATGGTCCTCTTGGCTGCTTCTCTGATGAATGCTCTCCTTGCCCGGCCTGTCAGTTTAGGTGGACGGCCATGTCTTGGTAGATTTGCAGTTGTGCCATACTCTTTCCATTTTCGGATGATGGATTGAACAGTGCTCCATTAGATGTTCAAAGCTTGGGATATTTTTTTTATAACCTAACCCCGCTTTAAACTTCTACACAACTTTATCCCACTCCAAAGACAAGCTGGCAGGTTAATTGGATCCTGTCTAAATTGTCCCTAATATGTATGAATGTGAGTTAGGGACCTTAGAGTGTAAGCTCCCTGAGGGTAGGGACTGATGTGAATGTACAATGTATATGTAAAGCGCTGCGTAAATTGACGGCGCTATATAAGTACCTGAAATAAAAAAAAAAAAAAAAATCCCTGACCTGTCTGGTGTGTTCCTTGGCCTTTATGATGCCGTTTGTTCACTAAGGTTCTCTAACAAACCTCTGAGGGCTTCACAGAACAGCTGTATTTATACTGAGATTAAATTACACACAGGTGGACTCTATTTACTAATTAGGCAACTTCTGAAGGCAATTGGTTCCATTAGATTCTAGTTAGGGGTATCAGAGTAAAGGGGGCTGAATACAAATGCACGCCACACTTTTTATATAATTTATTTGTAAAAAAAAAAATGTGAAAACCATTTATCATTTTCCTTCCACTTCACAATTATGTGCCACTTTGTGTTGCTCTATCACATAAAATCCCAATAAAATACATTTACGTTTTTGGTTGTCAACATGACAAAATGTGGAAAATGTCAAGGGGTATGAATACTTTTTCAAGGCACTGTATACTGTATAGACACATACACAATATACACACATATGGGGTTTGTGAATATGTATACTGTAGGTCAGTGCATACTAAAACACTGAATACCAATATGAGGAAGCCAGAACAGAGGTTAATGGGGACTTCTCTGCTTTGTACCTCTGCGGTTGGCTGAGGAGGGTCAAGGAAATGTGCTGGTCTGGGCAGAGGTGCCAACGAAATTCCTTCATCATTCTTCAACCTCTGAAGAGCCACAACTTGGTCACCAGACCCCATGGCGAGTAACACCCGGAGCTTTCCCCGCTCAGTTCCGCTGAAGACGTCATTAACCGGCACAAAGCTGTCTACGGCAACCACTGGATACTGTGCCTGGAGCAAGAGACGGCAAATTTTCTGGTCGCTACAAAGAAAAGATTGAACAGTTACAAAAATAACGATAAACTTCGAAGATTGCATGAACACTGCCCAATGCAGCTTCGAACACTTCTTGCTCAGCAGTCTATGGGCCCTTCCCACCAGTCTTGATCTGCTTGTATTGCATTGATAAAAAACAGAGACCTAGTGATGGCACAAGATTTAAAAATAAGGTTTATAATAAAAATGGAAAGGTTTTATTTAAAAATGTTATTAGCCTGCTGAAATATGAACATATTAAAAACTTCAGCTGTAAAGCGCGTACACCTGTGACTCTGGGATCACTTATGCCCCGTACACACGAGCGGAATTTCCGTCGGAAAAATCTTGGATGGTTTTTCCGACGGAATTTCGCTCAAGCTTGGCTTGCATACACAGTGACATGGTCACACAAAAGTTTGCTGAACTTTCGAACCGTCAAGATACGCGGTGACGTACAACACTACGACGAGCCGACAAAATGAAGTTCAATGCTTCCGAGCATGCGTCAAATTGTTTCCGAGCATGCGTAGGAATTTTGCGCCTCGGAATTGGTACAGACGATCGGAATTTCCGGTCGGAACTTTTTCCGACTGAAAAATTGAGAACATGCTCTCAATCTTTTGCTGGCTGGAATTCCGCCAGCAAA